>CM064877.1:13636900-14236900 GCA_003313485.2 Penstemon barbatus | reverse complement strand
AAAAAGATTTCTGTATTCTCTCAGAGCTTTGACAATCCGAAGTTGTATAGCATTTCGAGCATCCTCCAACTTGTAGGATAAAGTTTTTTCAATTGCTGCATATCAATGCGTCATATTTCAATCCACATCAGTGTTACTACTAATTTACCAAAATCAAGAAAAAAAACCAAAGGTATAATCCTATAATTTCTGAGGGGTGGTTGTGAAAGCATATGATGAGAGGTCAAGTTGATTACCTAGCCTGGAAAAAAGAGAAACAATTGCCCCCGTGTCAGCTAGGCGATACATTTCACTTAATTCTGCAACAACAGGAGCTGCCGCGGTATGTACTCTGATACGCCTTTCTCCAGACGATGATGTATATCTTTGCATTGGTTAAGGAATTAAAAGTCTTTAATGGTCCAAAGTTTTGCAGAAGACAGGAGCCCAAAAAAGAACTTGCTAAGTTTCAATAACCTAAAACGTAGTACTAAGAATTGAGACAGAACCTTAAAAGAAATAGAAGAAACCATCGAGAATATGAAAATGAAATAACCACAGTTTTACGCAAGCCAAAAGAAGGAAGTCATTTTATTTAACCAAAAGAAAAAGAAGTGCCGTTAGATGCGGTCACTATAACTCAAAGTAAAGAAGACGCAAATGACACATGCACATGTGTACAATAAGATGTCTTTTGAAATTTTTAACAAGACAAGGATACAACAAAGCAACTTGGAAGTACACGGTCTGTGTAGTCAATAGCGTCTCTTCAAGAGACAATTGTGCTGCGTAAGCTTTATCACAGTCAACAGCAGGAAGTGCTAGTAAGTCTGTGGATCTTAGCATAAAATTCCCATGGTAAGATGTAAACCGCACCCCTACAAACCATAAAAATACATAAGCCCAACATCAGACAATATCCATTGCTGTTAAAAAGTAAAGAATAACAAGGAACTCCAAGCAATGACTTTCATCCTTGTAACCCGCAATAGGATTACCTTTTCCACATCTTATCCGCATGACCGCTTCCCAAGCAGTCTCTCTAGTAAGATCTCTGGCTAACTCATGTCTCAACTTATCTTTGTGAATACTTGACTGGAAACTTGGATAGTAATAAACCTGACCACCAGTATATTTTGCAAGCGTTCCTACAAAGAATTAATGATAGCAATTTAATTTAATCATAATCATCCCATATCAAGTAGAGACCTAAGTTTCATCACCTTATAATATTTGTTACAGCAACTTAGAAAAATAGCACATTTCATGACAAGACGAAATCTTGCATATATGAATCACTCATGTACCATTTCAATGACCATTTCCTATTTATTGACATCTGATAATCAAAAGAGCAAAACTCTAATACTAATTCAGAAAATCAGATCGACTACCATCAGCTATCTATGATGGATTACAGTAACTTTATGTCATGATTTTTTTTGTTAAAATTATATTATCACTATGCTCTAATGTTTAACAAGACGGGGCTATGTGAAGACCTTAAACCTAAACCCTTAACCCATAAGAAAATAGATATGAGGAGTACTACTCCTTTTACAAGAGTATTGAGAATCTCTTCAATGCATTATAACTTGCACTGAAGAGATGTGCATGGCCATTCTCATGTTTTTGCATCCTTTGATGTTCCAAAGCATTAGTCATGAGAAAGCAAAAATGTGTTACGTACTCTGCACTGTGATTTGTTCTAAACAAGAAGCATAAGATTTTATAGGTGTTTTCTCTATCCCTGTTAACTAGGGTTCATCATATCATATCTAGGGGTCATCAAGTCCCAATGGATGAAAAAAGTCGACCCTTTTATAGCATCACAATCGCTACTACATGTATGTGCACGTTATTTTCTGCCCTTTCCTTTCTTAAATTCTATTTCTGTTCCTTACAAAGGTTCCCCGTCATATGTTCCCTATTCACACCTATTCTGTGTAAGCATCTAGATAAACTGAATTTCTAGTTAATTTTTCATCAGTAGTTTCAGCCCAACACTGGAATACTTAATAAACTCAAGGAAGATACCACAAGTAGAAATCTAAACATGATTGAAAGTTCACATATGTCAAATCACTAAATTCAAGACATTGCCGATATAATTGTTCATTTTTTGCCACTTCGGTAACTCCAAAAAGAATGAAGTTTCGAAGTAAGGTAGAGTTTACCTAAGGATGCTATATCTGTGTACTTATCACTGAAAGCATATACATTCACAGCTATCTGATACTTTGTAAAATCAGCAGCCATCTGCTTATAAAATGGATCTTCTGGTACTCGTAACGTATGCTCCTTATCTGTCCCATAAACCTTAATGTCATCTCCACGAAGCCTAAGGCGGCCAACACCAAGTGATGGCAAAGTGTTCTGAAATATTAACATTTTACCACCAAGTTGGCTCTGCCAATAGAGAGAAAAGCAAATTAGTGACATGATAAATGGAAAACAACTTCCTAGAAATACAACCAATCAACAGAGAACCAAAAGGTACCTAATACCAAGGCCAAATAGGACCAAAATGATTGAGAATCCAACAATCAAAAAGCAAGTTAATAGTCATTTTAAAAGTGGTGCAAATAAAAGAAGTAAACACACCATAACCATGTATGCAGCTTTAAGAGCTGGTCCAAATGCCGATTCGACATTCATATTGTCCTGGAACATCAACGGCAAACTATCAAGGAATGTCTCCACCACATTTCTAGATTCGGACAAGTTGACTAGAAGATCATCTGGCAAAGGAACAAATATATCATCCAAATCTGAGACAACCATCATCTGAGGCTGCATCAAGGATGACTGGTGCAGGAGAAAACCACTAGTTATTCACCAAAATTAAACAGATTACAAATGCTGCAAAATAGCACCTCTACAGATCATTACCTTCATATTATAGAAATGTATCGTGCTATCATAAGTTATGAAACCAATCTGGGTTCGAGGATATCCAGGCAAGTTGTCCAGACAAGACTTAATAGTTTGAGCCATAACCTGCAAAAATATTGGGCTTTGATTCAGAAATTACATAATATATAAGACTGATAAACTAACTCAATGATTGTTATAAATGCTTATTTGTTCTGGACCCTATTATCCATCTCAATCAGTACATGTGCAGGAAAAACCCAAGATAACAGGCAGGTCCGAGGAATTACGAAACATAGAGGAGAAACTTATTGAGAAAACTTATATAAGAAGTGGCCAAACCATATTAAGAATTTTTAGCCTACATACTGGAAGGATGTTCAAGTCTTTTAGATGCTTAATTTTTCAAGATATATACTAAATTAGACTAAATCATCCATCTCAATCAATTCATGTTCTAAAAATCTCAAATACAACAACCAGGACTTAGTACAAAACATAGAAGAAAAATACTGATAAAAATGATATAAGAAGCAGCGAAAGTTATCACTATGGCCAGCCAGTTCAAAGCATCTACAACTCGAAAGTCTATGATATTGGAAGGATTTTATGATAGTTACCTAATACAAATCCATTGAAAACTAGAAAGTTAAATGATTTCAACAAAATTGAAAAACCCGCACAATCCAAATCCCATTTTCTATTTCATCAGTTCCAAACCCTTAAAATAGATTTTTACATAAACAACCCTAGAAATTCCATCAAATCCTCTCACCCCAAACACACTATAACTGACTCTGTAAAATAAAAACAATTGACTTTTTTCCCGAAAAAATGGATATTTTTCTGTAGTAGAGTAACTTACATGATGCAGTAAATATTGTAAGAGAGTAAAAAACCTTAAATTAAAGAACATGATTTCCCTAGGTTTATAAGAGTTAATTCATAAAAGATGCGAGTATGCAACAAACTTTTTTGTGCGTGCATCAGATAATAAATTCACAATCATCTTGACCGCAAAAAAGTGTACATAAATTTAGTAGAAGGTTACCTCGAGCATCCCGCTTTTAACTGCAGATATTGATACGTCTATGAGAAAAAAATACAGTGGTGGCATTGGAGGGCGGACCATGTATTCAGCTGGAGCAATAAATTCAACACTACCCTTCGTAAGCTCAGGCCGTTGATCCAAATCGACTCTTCTGCCAGAAGCATCCACATGTGCAAAATAATCACTTTGAACTGGACACACGAAGTTAAGATAAATCAGTCAACGTAGTTCCCAGCCATAAGACTGGATAAATCTCCCTTGAAGATACACCAGTTCTAAGAGAATGTATAAAATATATAACCAGGCAACCAAGATATGGGTTAGTAGCACCAAAAAGGAAGGAAAAAGAAGAAACTACCTAAGATGGGAATACAAGGAGGAAGCATTGTTTGCAGTTATCACATATTATTGGTCAGCTTTCTTTATTTTGAGGCAGTATGATCCAATTATGATGTTTTCTAGTAGTGGCCATTCACTGAAAGGCACCAAATTCTAAGAATTACTATGTACAATCGTATTCATGAGAAATGCTATGGTCAAAACCCGAAAATTGTAATAGTCACAAATCAAAAGAGACCAGTATCCACATAAATACTAATAGAACCCTCACACATGGGCAAAACACCAATGCAGGGAACATCAAGGAAAAGATTTGATCAGCTGTCTTCTATTTATTTCTCTATAAAGAGATTATATAACTCAATGCTACTGTGTGAACTCAACAAAATCAAATATATATATATATATATGTTTGCTAGCAACCAGAAAATTAACAGTGGACTAAAAACATAAAGTTGTGAACAAGAATCTAAAAATAAAAAATAAAAAAGATTATATAACTCAATGCTACAGTGTGAACTCAACAAAATCAAACCTATATATATGCATATACATATTCTAGCATTTAAAGTACGGAGAACAGTTACCGTCATTGAGCAACGAACATATATTGCATCTCCACTTTCTTCCATTGTCTGTGAAAGTGACGTATGGATTCACATAAGTGCGGCACCTTCTACAACGAATGATACCGGTCGTGGCAAAATTAACTACTGGGACTTCCTCCTGAATGAAGATAAAGTCAATAGAGCAGAATAACATTTCAAATCTATATAGCTAATAAACATATCTTAAATGCAATCGAGACAAACCCCAACAGGAGCTTCTGCTAGAGGACAGACAACGGCCCCAAGAGGTAAATGCCATTTTGATGCCAAGGACTGAGAATTTGGTAAGCCACTCGTTGTCAGTCGTAAAAATCTAGGATTACAATTCAAGGGGTACATCTCAGCAAAAGACGTCGGTTCTACATCACCATCCAACGGCCTTGGCAAAGATGCAATATCAAGTCCTGTATCAAATGATCCCGGTACAGATCCAAGAGAAAGTGAACTAAAATCTTCCGCCAAACCTTGTAAATTAGCAACAGGAGGTCCAACACCATAATGCTGCATTTGGTTGCCGAAATGGAGGCCTGATGAAGCTGTGGTAGGAGGACCAGATGCATACCCTCTTTGCTGAGCAAGAAAAGGAGTTGGAGGTACTGGTGGGGCATAGCCTCCTTGTTGTAAGGGAAAGGAGGCAGGTTGCATATAAGGGCCTTGAGCAGCAGAATTTGGTTGTGTATTAACATAACCTGGAAAACCTGACTGAAAAGTACCCCTAGCAGTTGCATAAGAAGGCCCCATTGGTGGTGAAGAAGGTTGGACATTTGGCCTGGGAACCGAGAATGGTTGATCTGCAGGAGGAGGAATGTTAGGGTTGGGTTGTCCAGTTTTAATGATCTGAGGAGGAGATCCAATGGGTATCGAAGGTGGTTGGGTCTGTGATAAGAAAGAAACAGGACCTCCAGGAGGTCTAGTTGGCGGAGGTATGACGGGCTGACCTGCAAGAGAGGCACGTGGTGGCCCTACTTGACCTGTTGAGGGCAATGGTGGGGTTGGGAAACGCTGGAATCCTGCAGTTGGTGGGCCATATGACAAAGATGATGATGGAGGAGGTGGCCTAACCAGCTCATTAGATCTTCCAGGAGGAGGTGGTCTAAAAGGAGGGGCTTCTGATCCAACAAAAGGTCCAGAGGGAAAAGGAGGTGTCATAGACTGAGAGGAAGCTGGAGGAGGAGGTCTAAAGCCAGATGCTTCTGACCCAACCATAGAACCAAAGGGTGTGGTACTTTGCGGAGCAGCAAAGGGTGTGGCAGCTGGTCTTATTGGATAATTTGGACGGTTAGGATTTTCTGTCGCCATGAAGATTTTTATTCGCGCTTGATTTCTGCGCAGATGCTAAACTTCTGTAAGCCAACGTGCACCATTATAAGTTTGCAGAGTGAAAGCAGAGAGCAAAATTAACAAATTATTTCTCAGTAGTATATAATAAATGAACTAAAGGCGCATCTTTAGAATATAATTCATTTCAGTGAAAAACAAACTAACATCAATAAATTATTAGTAAACAATTTAAAGCTCTTTGTATTTTCATGAAACAATCAAGATAATGCAGAGGGAAATCCAGTTTATATTTCATCTGATCCAGAAAAGATCGCACTTTCACCATATTTACAGTACATTACAAGTGACAAACTACTGCAAATACGATTGCTTCAACATGGAAAGAACAGCATATATCTCATAATAACTGTATTTTACATTGCCCTCAGAATGATTATCTAACATCAAAAAATTAGAATACAAAGCAATTCTGTTAAGACTATTCATTTGTCCCCTCAAACCCATACTTTCTCAAAATATACCTTAGTACTAAAAATCAGTATAGAGTCCCCAACAACAGAAAACGAACTTCTTTGTAGCCGAACACACTAACAGAAGCTGAGGCTTGGTTCGCGAAAAAAAGGAAATGAAACAACCAAACACCAAAGGGCAGTAGCAAATTACCGCCATTATCCAATCGAATTGACCAAATTAGAGTGAATCTACATAAACCTAATCTTTAAGAACAAATCAAAAGATCCGAACTTCTTCATCAAGGTAAAACAATGATTCATCTCTCTAACTCGCCAATAAAATTATTGAATAGGAAATCAAGAAATTTCAAATTACCTAATCGGAGATCTCGCCGGCCTATAGCGGAATCGGAGAATTTTAGAGCCGGTGATCGGAGAGTGACACTGAGAGAAACACCGAGTCCAATTGTATTACTTCCCCTCTCTAAAAGTAAACAAATTTACAATAGTAAAGCAATATAAAATCCATGAGCAGTTGTTTAGAACAAGACGGACTCCAATTACCGTTGGTGTATGAAATTATTATTTACCTTTTCGGTTTAACCTAAAGGTGAAAACAGTTTTAATGACCAAAATTTATTTTATTAAATAGGTAAAATTGCATAAAAAGTCATAAACTAATCAGTAATTTTGAGTTTCTTCCCAAATTATGTCATCTCAACGAATTTATTCTGTAATTTAATATTTTTTTAGAGTATCATCCATCGTTAATTATAAGATGAAAATTGCGCATGTGTCCGTTAAATTACCACATGATTGCTTACGTGTCATGACGTGACAAATTTTAGCATGAACAATTATACAATATTGCGAAATTTGTTCCAAACTAATTACAAGATTGAACCGTCATTTTCATTGAATTAGATTTTTAATATTGTGATTAAATTCATGCAAATGGAAAATTACAGGATGAAATTCGGCGAGTTTATATAGATTGGGACAAAAATCCAAAATTAATAATTAGTTTGGGACAATATTCCAAATAAATATTAAATTACAAATGAAATTCGTTGAAATAAAGTTTGGGACAAAAATCCAAATTCACTAATTAATTTGATATGTTTCTACAATTTTGCATAATAGATAATACTATTTCTTGGTGGTGGTGTTGGGAGATTTACATTTAGGTATAAATTGTAATTTGTAAATGTATCGAGGACTTTTCTCTCTCTCTCTCTCTCTCTTTCTGAGAAGGTATCGAGTTACGATTTTTTGCATTTTGCACTATCGAAATATGAGATATAGGTACTTTATATCCTTAAAACATAAATTTAGCATTTTGCACCCCCAAAATATGAATAATTTAGCACTTTGCATTCTCTTTTATTTTTCTAAAAAATCCAGAGGTAAAATAGGTAATTTATTTTTAGATATTTGGCACTTTCCACCCGAAGCACGAGAAATAAGCATTTTGCACCCCTGAAATAGAATTAGTACTTATCACTCTCGAATTAAAAACAACTTGACAACTTGCACTCCAAAATACGAGAAATGGACACTTTGAACACCCTAAACACAAAATTAACACATCAAATGAAGAAAAACTCAACAACTAGCAACAACTTGTTTTTTTGGGCAAAGTTGACAACCGGGATAAAAGAAAACTAGGGGCAAAATAGGTAATTAATTTTCTTTTTTCTTAAAATTTGTAAAATACGATTATGAGTCCTAGAATACTCATCTGCACAATATATTTTAACATGTTTCTTTAATTACCAATTTTTCAAATATCCAAAAGAATTCAAAAAAATTCTAGAAAATTAATACATAAAATTGACTTAATCATATCATGAAAAAACATTTAAGATGGAGAGAGAATTGAGTATTCTAGTATTCAAAATTGTATTATCAAATTTAAGGGAAAAAGAAAATGAATTACTTATTTGCCCCTAGATTTTTTGCACCCGATGCTCAACTTTGCCCAAAAAAAGAGGGAATGCTAGTTATTGAGTTTTACTTAATTTGAGGTGCTAAGTGCTAATTTTGTGTTTAGGGGGTTCAAAGTGTCCATTTCTCATATTTTGGGGGTGAAAGTTGATGATTTGTTCTTAATTCGATGGTGGTAAGTTCTAATTCTATTTTTAAGGTGCATAATGCTAATTACTCGTGTTTCGGAGGTGCAAAGTGCCAATGATTCAAAAATGAATACCAATATTTTTAGGAAAATAAAATAGGGTACAAAGTGCTGAATTATTCATATTTCGAGGGTGTAAAGTGGTAAATCTATGATTGATAGTGCAAAGTGCAAAAAATCAATCGAATTATTCATACAATGTATTGCTTAAATTTAAATTAACTTATTCTTTTGGGATTTCGGCACTTTGCACCCTGGAATTATAGTATTTTCACTATTTTGGCACTTTGTACCATAATTCAAAAGTTTGGCACTTTGCACCCTGCAAGTATAGATTTTAACACTTTACACCCTGAAAATATAGAATATTGGCACTTTGCACTCACAAAATATAATTTTTAGCATTTTTAACTTCGATTTAATATGATAATCTAAATAATGTAAATAACATGAAATATAATAACAAGTTAGATTTCTATTACAAGAGTAGATATCTCAATAGCCAAATAATTATGACAAAAAAAAAAAAAAAACTTAATAACAATGTTCCCACTACACAACCCGACCAAAAACAAAGATACACAACCGATACAACCTTACAAAGTACTCCCTCGATTCCTTTTTACATGTCACTTTAGAGAGAGAAAAAAATTCCACAATACATGTCACTTTAGAATTTCAAGATAGACTTAAATTCTAATTTGACATTTTTACCCTTCTTCATTAAAAATTGGAATCCTAAAATATTTTGTCATTTTATTTTCTCAAGGGTAATTTTGTCCAATTACCCTTTTATTTTCCTAAAATCTAGAGCATTAAATGATTTCTTAATCCTTGTGAAACAACCTTAAACGACATGTAAAATGGAATGGAAGGAGTACAAACTATTGCTTTGGAGTTGTTTTTTTCGGTACAAGCTTTGGAGAATCTTTCACATACCCCAATTTCTTAACTTCTCGAAAACTGAGTGTCTAGAGTTTTTTTTTTTCTCAAAATAAACATTGAGGGTCTAGTTTTGTAACGGCCCGAAGCCGACACACTTATATGCTATTAATAAAATAAAAAATATGATAGTTTTAGGTTGCATTCAGTTTGACAAATTCCCACTCAGCCCAATTGTGGTTTTGGGCCATTAAAATAATCGGGCCAACTAATTAGTCACCCGTTCGGCATATTATAGTGGCCCGGATTTGAGATATGGTTCAACAATTAATCGCGTGTTCGGTTGGCCAAATAATAAATTTAGAAAAAATTAGCCCCCACTTGCGAGATTGATCCGTCCGTCCCTTTGAAATGATCGTGGCCTTTGAAAACGTGTTATATGAGTTCATTCTGAAACCTAATCCAATTTCATTTGGTTCCGCCTGTTCTCTCTCTCACATCCGAAAGCGGCGCATCTAGGTTTTCATCTCAAATCTCCGTCGCATCTTCACCTCTAATTGTTCATATCCGCCGGTCCAAAAGGGTTTTCATCTCAAATCTCCTCCGCGGCGCATCTAGGATTTTCATCTCAAATCTCCGTCGCATCTAGGATTTTCTTTTTTTGGTTCATATCCGTTGGCCGGTCCAAAAGGGTTTTCATCTCCGTTATGTGATCAATCTTCTACACGCCTCCAGATTTGTACAGCCGGCGAAGATTTGTTTCTCCATCTCCAGTTACTACGAATTTGGGTTTTTTTTTTTTTTAATTTGGTTTCTCGCTTGTTAAATTCCTGTTAATGGCTTGGAATTTGGCAGATGCGACTTGTCTCTGTTTGTGATGTTTGTATCCTGTTTAGATTTATCATTTTTTCATAAGCTTTCTTGTTCCCCGTTTATGGCTTCTCGTATCCATTATCCGCTTTTAAATATTTTTTATGCTTTAATTGACTACGGTTGTCGATTTTACTAATGTGATTTATTTTGTGGCAGAAATGGAGTCAATATCGAACCCTAACTCAAGGATTCGTTTAGGATCTTCACACTGCTCCTGTGGGTTTCGTGTGAGGATTTACACTTCATGGACGAAGAAGAATCCTGGTCGGAGGTTTGCTCGGTGCCAATGTTTAACGGTAAAAAGTATCCTGTTTTAGTCACCCGTTTATTCATTTCTTTAAATCAGTTTTGTGATACTGCATTTATTGATTTTCCTATAAATGCGATTTAGAGCTCTAACTCCTTATTACCATACAATCTCTCAAATATCTCATTACATTTAACTTATCAATACAAACCTAACATATATAGTACTCTAATATCACTTGTACAATTATATTGTTAGTTCTAGAAACTGAAAATCAACAAATTCATCACACAATAACAACACAAAAACTTTCAATTATTATAAGAGGGATGGAATAGAAATTATTATAAGAGGGATGTAATAGAAAAACCCGATTGGAGGCGTGCAACGCACTCCCTTTAGAATAGAATTTGCCGCTGCCCTGGTGCAAACTCAATCCACGTCTATTCCCAATATATAACGAACCTTCAGGACTTCTTGACGTGCACTTGAACAAGATAATCCCACGAACTCGAATAGCCCACAATCGTCTTTATTTCACAAATTTTAACCCAAGACTTTCTGTAATAATTTTTTAACCTCTTTGCTATAAATTTTGCTATTAGGAATATATGTAAATAGTATTTAATTTTTTGAAAGAAAAAGGCAAAGTCTTTTTTATGTTTTGAATTGGGGAGAGAGATTGGTATTTTATAGAGGAAATCTCAAACTCAAAAAGCATTAATGTTCTAATTTGAAGAGACATATCTTCAAAGAGAACTTTTCACTTTTAAATAGAAACCAAATCATAGAGGGGAGAGAACATTTACAATTTGAAACCCAATCCAAATGTAGACTTTTATATGCTGTGATATGGCCTATCAATTAATTATAATCCCACAAATTTTATATAAAAAATTAAATAAGTGATTTTATTTTATTTGAATCACAAATTAGTTAACATATATAACATCCCTCACTCTTTCAACTTGTCTGTTTTCCTTCCCTAATGTTTTTGGGTCAAGTTGTTTTCTAGTCTCCCCTGTGTTTGTGCGTTCTTCCAAACCAAAGGAAAGGAAGTTTCTTCATATTAATATCCTTGCTAATAAAGGAAGAAATACATAGTTGACAAGTAGCAAAGATAGATCATAGAATCATCAATTCTTCTTAATTTGATGCCGTGTGTTTTAAAAGGGATAAGATCACTTTAAATTAATATTTCCTAGTTTGATCTTTCTTTCCCATTAGTATAAACTCCATGTAGTTTACTATATAGGTAGAGAATATATACTTCATTTAATTTGTATTATTGTCACTAACCTAAATTTGATCCAAGTCATTGATTGATTTTTAGTAATTAAACATTAACCCCAAAATTTCAAATATATAATCTATATCCCATAATAAATTTAGTTGACTTCTTTAACTAACTTTTATACATAATCGTAAAAGTCCTCCACATCTCTTATAACATTCACTGTAGTTTTCTTCTATGATTAGAAACTTCAATTTATTTCTAATGTTCTACCACTTACAAATAATAAATATATTTTCATCTATTTCTTAATCAAATTAAATCAATTTGAATTCATTTTTAAGTTAATTTTAAAATACGGGATATTACAAGTTTACTATGCAGCAAAATTCCATTTTCATCCTTAAAGTGGTAGTGTTTTAAAATTAGTTATTAATTGTGATACATTGTCAATTTACGTCATTTGTTTGTATCACTGGTGTCAATTATGTCCTACTTGATAGAAAAAAAAAATAGTCGGAAATAACATGTGTCGAGCACGTGACACTTATGGGAATTTTGAATTATAAGTCGGGGTTTTTGCATTTTGCACCCCCGAAACATGGAAAATAGGCACTTTGTACCCCTCGAAATTTAGATTTAGCACTTTGCACCCTCGAATTATAAAAATTACAACACTTTGCACCCTCTTTTATTTTCAAGCAAAAAGTCAAGAGCAAAATAGGTAATTCTATTGTAAATCTTTGGCACTTTGCCCCACAAAATAAAATTAGCACTTAACACTCCCTATTTAAGAATAAGTTAACAACTTGTACCTCCAAAACACAATAAATGGACACTTTGCACCTCAAAATATAAAATTAACACTTAACACCCTCAAATTAAAAAAAAAAAAAAAAAAAACTCAAACCCCTCATTTTTTCCGGCAAAGTTGACCATTAAGGTAAAAAAAAAATTAAGGCAAAATAGGTAATTATTTATGGGTCTTTGATATGTTGAAGTAGACAATAGGTCTTCGAGAAGTTTACTTGTACTTTATTTAATTATTTATGGTTATATTGTTGAAAAGAAAGATGGAGAAAGAAATGAGTATTCGAGTATTTATAATTGTATTTTGCAAAACTTAAGTAAAAAAAATGAATTACCTATTTTGTCTTAGATTTCTTTCACTCCGATAATCAATTTTGACCAAAAAAACGAGGGGTTTGGGTTTTTAAATTTGAGGGTGGTAAGTGTTAATTTTGTGTTTTGGGGTGCAAAGTGCCCATTTATGGAAGTTGCTGATTTGTCCTTAATTAGAGATTGTTAAGTGCTAATTTTATTTTTGGGGTACAAAGTGCGAAATTTGAAGTTTTGAGAGTGCAAAGTACCAATACTATTGAATTACATATTTTGCCTTTGATTTTTGTTTGAAAATAAACGAGGGTGCAAAGTGCTGCATTTTTCATATTTCGAGGATGCAAAGTGCTAAATCTAAATTTCGGGGGTGCATAGTACCTATTTCCTATGTTTTGGGAGTGCAAAGTGCGAAAACCCTTATAAGTAAAAAATGTGTACGTCCAAACTATGTGATGAGTCTGTAAGTCCAATTTTGGAGAAAAACAGTTAATGTGAACTCAAAAAATGATCAAATTTGGAGAAAAACTGTTAAAGTTCACTCAGAAAATAAGATACCTAATTATATTTGCAAAAAGGAAAACGATCAAATTCATGATCACATTTACTTCAAAATTTTCCGTTTCACTTTGTAATAATATTATAAAGTAATATTATAAAGTAATATACTAATATTAATATAGCAATTCAAATTCTAACACTACAAGTCACCAAAATCCACAAAAACAAATCAATGACACAAACAACAAGGTTACATTCATCCCACATGATTATGATTAACAAATGTGCATAAGAGTAGGGGTGAGTATTCGATCCGAACCGGACCAAACGGAATCGAATTTCGGTTCTAGGCCGGTTCGGTCCTAAAAAAAGGAGGATTGTTTACCGGTTTGGAATAAAAATCGACCGGTCCGATTCGGTCCAATATGTACCCGAATTTCCAGTCATTTTCTATTCGTATTGATTTTCCAAAACCACCAGATAAGGCAAAATCAAGTGGAGATGCAAGAGTTCAGGAGGGGCGGAGTAAAAGGAACAGTGAGAAATCAATCAATTCAATCAAATGGAAATGGAATGAATTCTTTTTCTTCAGTGTGGAGATAGATAAGAGAACTCATAAAAGGTTTGTGATTCAGATTGGCCCATTAAACATGCTTCTCCCACAAATCTATATAAGTTTAAACAAAACCCATCTGTAGGCACTAGGTAGTGTAGGAATGGGTTGGCACTTGGCAGGTTGCCGTAGGCGGAGGCTGCTGGCGGTGGTTCCTGTCGGTGGAGGGCAGATCGGGCTGGAGAAGGACTTCGTTGAAGAAAATTGGAATGGGCAATTTTGATTTGGGAATAAATTGGAATGGGCAATTTTGATTTGAGATAAATTGAAAGAACTGGTTGGAGAAGGAGAAGGTTGAAGAAAATTGGATTGGGCAATTTTGATTTGGGATAAATTGAAAGAACTGTTGGAGAATGAGCAACAGTTCTTTCAATTTATCCCAAATCAAAATTGCACATTCCAATTTTCTTCAACCTTCTCCTTCTCCAACCAGTTCTTTCAATTTATCTCAAATCAAAATTTCCCATTCCAATTTATTCCCAAATCAAAATTGCCCATTCCAATTTTCTTCAACCTTCTCCTTCTCCAGCCCGATCTGCCCTCCACCGACAGGAACCACCGCCAGCAGCCTCCGCCTACGGCAACCTGCCAAGTGCAAACCCATTCCTGCACTACCTAGTGCCTATAGGTGGGTTTTGTTTAAACTTATATAGATTTGTGGGAGAAGCATGTTTAATGGGCCAATATGAATCACAAACCTTTTATGAGTTCTCTTATCTATCTCCACACTGAAGAAAAAGAATTCATTCCATTCCATTTGAAAAAGAAAAACTTATATAGATTTATGGGTTTTGTTTTATTAGAATATTAGATTAATATATTAGGGTTTTTATTATTGTATAAGCTTTTTTCTTTTATTAAATCATGCGTAAATTAATAAATAAACTATATTGTTCCTATAATTAAATGATACTATCAAGTATAATAGTATAAAGTAATAGCAAATTAGATAGATGGATGGATTGAAAAGTTCGATTCCAAACTCTTTCGTACTTATTTGATAAAACATGGGTCTTTAACAGTCAGGGGTTTTTAAAAAAAATGACAGGTTAGTTTTTGATTATCCGAACCCAATGCCCATCCCTAAGTCTGATCTCCATGTTTCCTTATTTGTGTGATGTTTTCAATTGTTTGAACTTTTACCTGGAATTGAGATTTTTAAAAAATCACTTAAAAAGTAGTTGAGAATATAAAGTGGGAGGTGCTTGCATTTTAAGAAAAAAAGTGTTTTATTGGATGTGTCTGCAAATTAAGAGGGAAAAAAGCCACCAAAAGCTAGAAAATGCCCTTATTCCGCTTCTACTTTTTTGTCCTTCTTAGTTTTTTTGAAAACACACCATTAAACACTTTTAGTGAAATAAAGCAAGAAAATAATTTTTTAAGTTCTTGAAAACACCACCTTAGTCAGGAGATCCCCGTAAACTGATTGTTTATTTTAATTTGAATTAATTTAAGTTTAATTTATTAAAAAATATATTAATATTAAGATGAAATATAGGCAAAAATCACATGAAAATATCTAAGTACAATCTATTTAAATAGAAAATTAAAATATTACAAAGAAACCCAACAATGAACAAACTATGTACTTATATATATTGCACAACACATTGAAAATTGAATTAACGGTTCAATGCGTTTATGCCTTTTCTAATTTATTATACTAGATAATAAACTAGAAATGGCATAAACAAATCAAATCATTTATTCTAAAAAGTAAACAAATCAACCGTTTATGCCTATTCTAATTTATTATACTAGATAATAAACTAGAAATGGCATAAACAAATCAAATCATTTATTCTAAAAAGTAAACAAATCAATCTCACTGCCGCATACATTTGCGTCGCAATTCAATTTGTAAAATATCAAAATAAAATTTCGACCGTGTGTATGAAATTTGATTTTGATATATTACAAATTGAATTGCAATGCAAATGTATGCTAATTAACTGCATCACGTAATGTCTCCATTTGTATCATGATTAGCTGGCACAAGATCCTCTGTACCACAATTTGTGTACCATAATGGTGTATTACAAATAAGTAGTTGACACATGTATATTTGATAATTATTATAATTATCATATGTACATGTATCAAATATTTATTTGTGATACACCATTGTGGTACACAAATTGTGATACAGAGGATTTTCACCCGGATTAGCTTCATTGATTTGAAGTTGAATTCCAAAATTTCAAGTAACTCAAAAATGGCTTTTCTGTAACAGGCACAAACTTCATAACCCAACCAATAGGCCATGTAACAGCAGCTATAGCGACACATATTCCCCATTGTCCCCAATTCAATCTAACCGTATCAGCAAAATTTCTCAAAAACTCTACCATCACAATCTGCAGAACAATCGTCACCCCAATAATCCCCAAAAACAATTTGTTCTTATGAATCCCTTTAAACACGTTCCTCTTCTCCAGCTTCCTCGCGTTGAACTCATTAAAAACTTGACAAAGCACAAAAGTATTGAAAATCAACGTATTATTCACCTGTTCACTAATCCCAAATATCGACCTCCCTCTAAATTGCAAAGTTAAAAGGATGGCAATTTGGTAGAAAGCCTGTGTCAAAAGATTTCTCCACATAACGTTCGTTATTAAAGGTTCGGTTCTCCCCACGGGTGGTTTATGCATTAGATCTTCCGTCGGCCTTTCCGTCGCCAAAGCTAGGGCACCGAGAGTGTCCATTATTAGATTCACCCACAGAAGCTGAACCGTCGTTAAAGGTACGTCCCCTGCTGAAACCGCTGCGATAAAATTAATTACTAATGCTGCTACATTAACCGTGAGTTGGAATTGAATGAATTTCTGAATGTTGTTGTATACACAACGACCCCAACGTAGAACTGTAGCCACGGATGAGAAATCGTCGTCTAATATTACGATATCGGAACTTTCTTTAGCTACCTCTGTTCCTTGAATTCCCATAGATAAGCCTACGTCAGCTTCTTTTAACGCTGGGGCGTCGTTAGTTCCGTCGCCTGTAACCGCGACCACGTGCCCTTTTTGTTTTAAACATTGTACCATTAGAAGTTTGTCTAAAGGGGAAGATCTAGCCATGACGCGAATGGTGTCGACTTTTTGAAGTCGTTCTTCATTAGTGTAGTTTCGGAACTCGATTCCTTCGATTACTTCTCCGATGGCGATTTGTTGATCATGGTCGAGGATGCCGCATTCCGTGGCTATTGCCTTGGCCGTGAACACGTTGTCGCCCGTTATCATTTTGATGTCTACTCCGGCTACTCTGCATGATTGGATGGCTTTTCGTGCACCGGGTCTACAAGGATCTTTCATACCTACAATCCCAAGTAACGTTAGATTGTTTTCGGTTAGACTTTGGGTTTTGTTTCCGGGTTCCATTTGCTTGTAAGCAAATGCTATGCAACGGAGGCTACTTGCCGCCATTCCTTGGATGATTTTATTGATTTGCAACATTTTTTCTTCCGTCAAAATGTTCGTTTCTCCAGTAGGTTCGTGATAGTTCGAACACATAGCTAGTACCATCTCCGCAGCTCCTTTCCAATGGACATATTTGGATTCATCGGCTTTGTTTTGGATTAAAACTCCGCTTCGTTTCTTGTCCGAATTAAACGTTTCTACGTGGAGAATTGTGTAATCTTGCTTTAGATTATCGATATCCATGCCTAAATCTTGGACAGCCCATGAGAGAATTGCTTTCTCGGTTGGGCTGCCAGAATACTCAACCGAAGAACCCGATTTAGGTTTGTATATAGTGCCGGTAGTGTTGAAAGCAACTCCTTGGTGTAACAATCGAAGTAAATCTCGAGAAATAACTCGAAAATCTTGTACGATGTCTTCATAACCTATCCAAAACTTTGTTACTTTCATTTGATTCAAAGTTAGAGTACCTGTTTTATCCGTGCAGATGACTGTAGCCGAGCCCATGGTCTCACAAGCTGAAAGCTTCCTCACCATTGCTTGATCAGCCATCATACGTTTCATCGAGTAGGCCAGCGTTAGAGTCACGGCTAAAGGGAGCCCTTCAGGGATGGCCACAACTACAATAGTCACGGCAGCAGAAACTATTCTCAAAACTGAGTTAAAAACATCGTTTAAATCCTGATCCGCCCCGTTGAATTCTCGAAACCCACTATCGTTTTCTGTGTTACCCGTGAAGTAACGTATAAGCATCACGGCAAGAACTAATGCAGCCACTGCAAGGCCTACTTTTCCTATAGAAGAAGTCAATATGTTGAGTCGTTCTTGTAAGGGAGTTTGCTCGTTCGTATCGTGTATAATCGAGCTCATCATCTCGCCCCAGGAAGTCTTCATTCCGACTGATGTTACTAGCATTCTCGAGTACCCATCAGCGACTTTCGAACCTGATAATAAGAAAGGATTGTGTGTTGAATTTACCTCTAAATGATCACTTTCCCCTGTCATACTCGATTCATCTACCGACAACGAATGGCCATCGATGAATATCCCATCAGCCGGGACTTGGTCTCCGATCGTCAAATAAATGACATCTCCAACTACGACATCGAAAATCGAGGCCTTCTGCCTCCTCCCATCTCTTACAACGTCGATTTTGATATCGTTGCTGATTTTGGACAGCTTATCGAACTGCCTTTCTTGCCGGAAATTGCTGGCGGCAGACACCACCACCACCAGAAACACCGCCAAGAAAATGCTGCCACCCTCATACCAGCCCTCACTTGCACCGTGTTGTCTGATGCCAAAGGCTAGAGAGAGGGCTGCACAGACTAGGAGAATGAGAATCATCGTGTCCTTGAAAGCCTCGACCACGAAATGGAGAAGGCCTTTCGGTTTAGGCATAGGGTACGTATTGGACCCGAACGTGGCCTGCCTTTTGCTCATTTCCTCTTCGTTCCCGTTGATTCCATTCTCCGTGTTGGTTTTGAGAAGCTTGGCTATTGCTTCCACACCGCCAAAGCTCCGGAGCTCATCTAAGTTCTTGTTTTTCACCATTTCTGTGAACTTTGTTTGGTCAAACACTGTATTGAGTTCTCTACTATCTTCAATGTAATAATTGGAGACAGGCTTGATTTCAAGAACTGTATGAGAAGAACTTGAAGAGCCTAATGCAAAAGTAGAGACCTTGGGATTTAATTTAATTTTCTTGGAAACACTATTTTTCACTAAAGATAATGAAATATTTATGACAATGCAAGCAACCCTCCATTTTTTCTGTGATTTTGTGAAGTGTGCACTAGTGCTAATATTAAGCAACATAGATTGAATTGAACCATTATTTGAGTATTTGTGTTTACTTGCCATTTTTGAAACTCTGAAAAAGAAAGGAAATTAATGGAAGGAAGAGATGGCTAGAGAAAGAGTTTCATTCAAACCCATATCCACAAAGGCTATATATAATATAACTAATGAATTGAGGAAATTTCTTGGAAATTTCATTTTTATGTATGAATGAATCCCTGGTCGTAAAATTCGGCAGCCATTAAAGGATGATGGTGTAAACTTTAAAGAAGCAGATCTGTTTAACTTAGCATGTAAGTTTGTTTACCAAAAATGAGTTTCATTCTTATCTGTAATTTTCATGAAGCGGTTTGCAGATTTCATACGATGTTCGATTATAAATTTCAGTTCATACAATGTAAAATTGCCGCCATTATCGTACCACATAAGCTTATTTTATTTTGACTGGTCTTTTATTTAGATTTTAGAATAGCTTGTCTACATGCCCAAACGCGTTTTCTATTTAATAAGTGTTATTGCAGTTGAATCTCAACCAATGGCAAAATGAATTTGTTTGTTCTTTGTTTACTTATAAGCTTGTTTAAAATAATATTTGCCTTTTCAACCCCGACTCTGCCGTCTGATTGTCATTATTTAAAAAGGGATAATTACATCTACGACTCCTGAAGTATGGTGAAATTATACATACACCGCTTGAGGTTCAATAATTAGCACCTCCCTTACTTTAAGACTCTTAATAGTTAATAAGAAGAAGGTAAAATTGCAGAAAACGTCTCAAACTAATTACTGATTTTGGATTTTCGTCCCGAACTATTTAACTAGGTGAATTTCGTCCCGTAATTTAATATTTTTTTGGAATATCGTCCCAAACTAATTACTAATTTTGATTTTTCGTCCCAAATTATATCAACTCGTCAAATTTCGTCCCATAATTTACCATTTTGTATGAATTTAGTCCCAATATTATATTTCTAATTTAATGAAAATGACGTTCAATCTTGTAATTAATTTGGGAGGAACTTTTCAATATTATATAATTATTCATGTTAAAATTTACCATGTCATGACACTTAAGCAGCCATGTGATAATTCATCGGCAAATGCGCAATTTCGTCTTATAATTATGGTGGGACGATATTCCAAAAAAATATTAAATTACGGGACGAAATTCGCCAAATTAAATAGTTTGGGACGAAAATCCAAAACAGTGATTAATTTGGGATATTTTTGCAATTTTGCCTAACAAGAATGAAAATTTTGAACTGTTTGTTTCTTATATGAGCATGTGATTTGTGTAGAGGTTGTTGGAGGGTTCGGAAGCTCAGAGGCTGGCGCTCCCCTCAAATGGCCTTGTCGGTCTCACCAATGCCAGCCTTTTATATACTATATTTTGACTCAATCAATTTAAAAATGTGATATTTTACTCCCCTGTATTATTTTAAATATAGCATTTTAACTTCATGTATTATGATGAATATGATAAAAAAAAATTATGTGTTATGATAAATATAACAGTTTATCCCATATGTTATGACAAATGTGACAATCCCTAAGACTACTTATCATTCCACGCAACATTTTTCATACTCGCTCTTAATTTCGACGAATGTGTTATACAATCCATTTGAAGAAGATAAATTGCTCTTTTAAATTTTTACTATAGAGATAACATTTTTTTTAAATCAAAGAAAGGTAAATTAATCACTATTCATATCAATGCAGGTAAATTAAAATTAACCCCATAAAATTCATCCACTACCTCAATTTTTTCGTAAAATTGTTATATTTATACAATATATTGGTCAAGTCTCTCTTTGTATTTTATATAATTCTGATCTCCAAGGTAAGTTCTAACTTCTAAAATTCATGTACGTAATCTTATTACAACACAAGTTATGACGTAAACTACATTCAATGATCCAAATATCCAATTCATATCACTTGATAGCTCAGCCATCTTTTCATCGTTGTTTATAACACGCAATTTACATTTTGGATTGCAGTTTAGCCGCCTAGTCCTAACTCTACAAAGCTAATTCTGCAACAACATTTGACTTGAAAATTTCTAAATGTTGCACTTAGATAACCCAAATATTGACTGACCCATCATATTAGCTCTTTTTGCATCTATATGTGCGAAAATGTAATACCTACCACATTCACTAGCCATTGCCTAAGTAAAAAAATATTGTTATGAGCTAAAAGCAACTCCAATGAATCTTCGGACTAAGTCCAACTTCCCTTCAAATTTCAAGTCCAGTTTTCATTTCAATGACTCAATCTATCATTTCCATTTTTCAATTATCATGCATCCCCACTATCAGTACTAAATAATAATAATAATACTAAATTTATTTAAATTTCTTACAATGTTATTAAATTTATAAACTATTAATGTTAAATTTCTTAAATAAAGGTTACATTTCTAAAATTAAAATTAATATTTTTAAAATTAACCATAAATTAAAGGAATGTTTTATTTTAAAAAAAAAAGTTATTAACTAAAAAAAACCAAAAAAAAAAAATGCTTTGACTTGAAGACCAAAGGAACAATTAATGAAAAACAACAACTATTATTAATGGAAAATATAATTATATTTTTAAATTAAGTTGCAATAATAATATGTTTTGTTAAGTCATAGTTATATAACAATAATTTATTTATTTAAAACTAAGTCATAGATTATCAAAATACACCCAATTTTTTACAACACACATAAATGTTTTAATTTATTTAAAAAAAAAGTGAGCTATTACATAAAATTGACTATTTTTTAAAAATATTTACACAAATTTTTTGAGAATTTTTACATACACATACATGTTTTATTTTATTTTTTTAAAAGTGACCAATTAATTTTTTTATACTCGTTTTAAATTGATTTTTTAAATTCAAAATTAAAAAAATATAGGGTGGCGTGGCGACCACCCATTGGCTTGGGCCTTGCTTGCCCGGAGGCAGGCAAGCAACCATTGCTTGCCTGCCTACCTAGATGCCCCCCTGGTTGCCCTTATGCCTACTTGCCCTTCGAAAAAATTTCCATCTTCAGCCGACGACCCCCTCATGCCTGCCTCCCCCCTTCGGCTGGAAATGGCTTAATCTCCGAGTTTCAACTTTAGCATCAAACTAGACCCCCTCAACTAACTTCCATTTTGTTTTAAATAAAAAAAAAGTACTTTTCTTGCAATTAACTACTTTGGCTAGTACTGCCAAAATAATATTAGTGCACTCCGGATCATAGATAATCTGATCAAGATTAAATCCATGATAGCATGGAATCATTTTAATTTAATTTGTACGGCTTTTGCAATCGGTCATTTTGTGCAATTTTCAGAAAACATCATTTAAATTTTTACTCCAAAATCCTCTTTTGGTTCCAGTATTTCTCGAGTGAGTCATTGTCTTGGTCAATATAAAATTGATAGCTTTTCTTGTCCATCACCTTAATTTAACTCAAAGAAAACTCTTCAACACTGACAACTGGTGAATCGCAATCAGCCACCATTTTCTTGGTTTATTAATGGAAATATGACCTAGGAAAAGTGACAGATCTTGATGATATACACCTAAAGGAAATTGCCATGCAATTTCCTGCAACTTCATTATAAATGAAATATAAATAGAAGTCATGAAATGCAACTTCCTTGTCTACTATAAATAAATAAATCCCAAGACTTCTATAAGTCATAAGTTGCAACTAGTTTTTTCACACATTTCTTCATAAGGAATCTGTCAAAACTGCACATGGAATACGCAACAATAAGTTCCTAGCATGCTTTAGACCATGAAAGTAAATACAGCTATTACCTCAAATCAAGCAAAATGACCAAGAAAAATAAAGGAACAAGTGGAAAGTTGAAGCAAAAGCAAAATGCTTTCGGCAAAATTTCAAAAATAGTTCTATAACTTTGAGATTCTTTCATTGCAGAATGTAAATAAAAACATACCGAAAGTTAAGAGGACAATAATTGTTATACATAAGACTAAAATTGAAGGATTTAATTTAATTTATTATGCATAAGACTAAAACTGAAATTAGGTGAAACTTAAAGGACAAAACGTGTTTTTTGAAAAACTTTCAAAGTTATAGGACCATTTTTGAAATTTTGTTAAATGCTTTCCCTTTTTCCTTTTATCCATCTTCTCTTTTTCCATGAATGTCGACTTAATATGGACAGAAATGCATTGCAAAGTCATAGAAACACAGCTTGAGCGTTTTCATTCACCTATTCATGTGGTGATATTAAAATAAAGTTAGTCATAACTGAGTTTTATTGAAAATATTTAAATTATAATTTTATTCATTTCATATACTCAATTTTCATGTGCATCAGACAAAAGATCCAACCAGAGCAGGTTTTTGCACATACAAGTGAACACACATATAGTAAAGCGTGCTCTTACAATTTATTGAGGAAGAGTCAGCAACCAAGTCATTTTTTAGTACACATATCCACAAGTTAACTCCAAGTCAGCCTGTTTTGAGGAAGAAAAATGTTAAAATTAATAAAAAATTGTGCAAGAAAGCTGCAGAAGGTTACTATAAGATACGCAATTAAGTAAGCATAAAAGAAAACCTTAACAGATAAACATCATAGATAAGAAAAAAAAAAACAAGAGTAATTTATACATGATTTAGAAGCAACGACTTCATAATCCACTAAGTAACCAGATACCAGAGCTGACAAAACTAGCTTAAAGACTACATCGGTAATTTCCAATGTAAGTAGGGCATTTAGCAGCTCTTTCCCGCCATCAATATTTGTAAGAATATAATATACTTCCTCTGTCCCTAAATTTCACGACTACTTCTTTTCTGAGATGTCCCAAAATAATGCTCTTTTTTCTATAAATGAAATTATTTTTCTCAAAAATACCCTCTCACATAAAGTAATGATTTGACACCACTAACTCTTAACCACTACTTTTAGGGCATACATGTAAAAATACCTAAAAGTTTCGCTTTTTTAACTTTTACCTAAAACTTCGCACCAAGACTAAAAGGAAAAGAAAAAAGGGGACGGAAGGAGTACAAGCATAATTCAACCATACCACTAAAGAGCATTCATTACTCAAGTAACAGCTTTCTTCCACGGTAATTTCTCACCATTATTGTCTTTCAACCGCAGTTTTTACCCACTCATCATCTAGCTTACTTAGCCTTTTCCAAGATCGAACCTTAAGTTAATTCACCTCTCATTTCCTTGTCATTTACAATCCAGTATCCAATAAATCTGCAAATCACTTTTCTTTGGCATGTTTTTCTATAACAAGATTCCTATGCATAAGTCTAATTTAAAGAGAAAACAAAATATATCTTCACCCGTCGATATTTGCTCCTTGAGATAATTCTATTAACTTTAACAGTTCTAAGGTGGAGTTTATTACAACCTAGACAAACCTGAAGGTACTTTATTTAGCACATTTCACTGTCAGAAATCTCACTGAATATAAAGGAATCCAGGGTCATATAGCAAGAACTCTCCTTTTGCTGAGGTCATATGGAACCTACAAAAATAAAGTACTCATCTACTCAAATTGATTCAAATTCTTATTCTAGCCCAAAAGAACAAACTCACATTACACATCAAAAGTTGCTATATGTTCAAATCTGATTCTAAATGTTTTTTGAAAAAAAAAAAACTCACCTCCAACATATGAAAACCTGAATATCAGCATTAAAAGGATATATCTGAGATTCAATATCTGTAAAAGGCATTCAGGCGAAATAATAGATGAAATGAAAAGAATGAGCATATCATTGCATTAATACCAACATATAGCCACTATGCATATAGGAATTTGGAAAAAAATGGATCAGATTTGTGATAACTAAAGTTGATGGTATATATTTAACACGACAGTTCAAACCAAGGTGGCAAGCAAAAATCTGCGCTATTGTGTTTATCGAACTTGATTCCATTTGATTTCTTTGGTTCATTTTCAATTGAGCTATTGGTATACCTTAAACAACACTAACATTAATATATATATATATATATATATACATAAAAAATCAAATTTTCTATTGGTTTATCAAAGCACAGTGCAATACAGAATTGCAGACTGAAGCCTTCCACCAAAGGAGGTATCATGTTTGAAAATCAAGTCTAATGTGGGATATTTAGTTTGTGTATTTACAACATCGCCAATTGATATACCCACTAACAGGCCTGATCATTTATACCAAAGGTTCCAGCAAGAAGACTTTACCCGGCATAAAATATTTATTAGTTCTTCTCCTAAATTCCCCAGACGTCATTCTGGCCTAAAGTGCATGATGAATTCTTCCATTGAAATGTGAATAATTAACATGATCTCCATGCATGATACTTAATGCTGCACCAGCAAATGGATGCTGACTATACATCAAGATTAAGATCAAACTGGTGCAAGAAAATCAAATCTATTTGCGAAGAGAGAATACCAATTTCAAATTTCAACCTAATTATATGGTATCAATGCGTCGAATTTTTACTGCTGCCTTCATAATGAAAAAAGTCGGCCATTATTTCAGATAATGTCTGAGATAGAAAACAAGATAACGATACCAATTGAAAGTAATGGTCCTAAGACCTCCCATGGCACAACGAAATACCACAAATTTAACCGAGGAACGACGGCCTCTAATAATATGCTAACTAACAATTAAGCTAGAGAGACCTTCTACCAATACCAATCTAAGATCATAAAGCTAACAAATTCACATTAGAAGCAAGAGATAAATATCATACCTCTCCCAAGTAAATCCATGAATTTAATTGGTGGATGTGATCCATACAATAAATTAGGGTTTGCATAACTCATATATAGATATGAAATATTACTCTTGCATTTCACACACTAGACAATGCCGCCCACTTCCTCTCTAAGTGAAGAAAAATTGTTTTTCCTTCATCTGTTTTCTTCCCTTCTTTTATCAAGCTTCATTGCGTGATTTAATTTACTAATCAATCTAATTAACAGACTAAGGGTGTATGTATTAGATCTAGCTCATCTTCTTTACACTCAAGTTCTATCACTTGTGTGTATGGGTTATCTTTTGGAGGATCTACACTTGGAGATCTAGTGTGGATTTCTTTGGTGATTTTTGGTCTCTATTGAGGATTGAAGTTCTTGGAGGATATTCGAGGTGTTTCAGGAAGATCAAGATCCTTGGGGGTTTTTGGTGTTGAAGTCTTGTGCATCATCAAGTTCAGTCCTTGCTAGCTTTTATCTCCTTGTTCTGATAATTGTGGATCAACACCTCCCTAACTTGGGAGAGTTATGATATTGGTCATTTCCTTTCTAATATGAATTTTTTAGCGTGATGATCCTAGATTGAAAATGGTAGAATGTCACCTTAATATTTATTTGTGTATAAATGTTATTCCAAGTATTATTTTAGGTCCCTGACCCCTGATAAAAAAAAAAAATTATATTTTGGTGCGCCTTGGGTGACCTTAGGACCATTATTTTCAAGTAAACTCAAACTTAGCGAGCCAAATTACTCTGATTGGCTCCATAATCTTCACATGGTTTTCGACTCCTAGAAAATGAGCTATGTCCTTAACTCTGCACCCCATGTGGCCCTACCGATAAATTCGTCGAATGAGGAGCGGGTCAACTTCAACAAGTGGGTCGAAGATGATCCTCAAGCATGCTTCCTCATGTTGGCCTCAATGTCCAATGAGCTTCCTAAGCAAGAATTTTTTTCCTAAATAGCCTTCATGGGCAAAAAAATTCTCAAAATGGTCATCTTACGAAACTAATTCCCGGAATAGGCCTTTTGATTGAACTCGCAGTTGCCAACTGCGAGTTTACTTAAAATTTAAAAAATATATATATACCAAAATTAAGAATTAATTAACAAAGGGGGACAAATTAACTACTGCGAGTTTATGTAAACTCGCAGTTGCCAGCTGCGAGTTTTGATGAGCTTATTTTAAACCCTAGGCGCGACACAGACTCCATTTTTCATATCTATCTTTCAACATTCGGCGATTGAGGAGCGGCTAACACATATTTACTTACTTTTCTCTCTCTAGATCAGGTATTAAATCATATTTATGTGAATATATTTACATAATGTAAATTCTTACTAATTTACTTATTTATCATTATATTATATCTTGGTATAATACTAATTTTAGTATTTTGAGGAGTTATAATGCAATTTTCGTAAAATAAGGTCTAGATTTGAACGCGTGAATACAAGGCCCAAATGCCCAGAAAACACGGCGAAATATATGCATTTGATCGGGTGGAGGAGGTTTGTAGTACTCAACAATTGTCTCGGGATTGTATTGTTTGATAGCTGCAAGTACTTTTGGCAACCTTTGATAAGATTCTTCCCAATCTCCATAAATTTGTGCAATTGCTTTCTGTTTTCCAGACCATGCTTTCTTATATGATATTTCTTTATTGAAGCTATTTTTCGCATATTCAACAATGACACGAATCTTCAAATCTGGATCTACTTTAACAAGATTTAGGATATCCCAAGCAATCAACTTACAGTCCAGATGAAAATGATCTTGACCTAATCCTGCACTCAAGCAAGTATGCGGTCCTCGGTAACGCGTCACTTCCCACAATCCATTCTTTCTCAGCAAGAAACTAGCACGAAGATAAAAGTTGCACTGATACTCTTTCTTATAACAACATATTGTCCATGTTTTATCATTGCTCTTCCTTACGCTATATCGTCAATTCTTTTTTATATGATACTTCTTGACAGCACACTGCATGTCGTTCTTCGACTTAAAGAGTAATCCTTTAACTAGCGTGTCACTCTCCAACAATTGAATTTGACTTGCACGAATATCTGTGGCACGTGACCCTTCACCAATCTCCTTATAAAATGGACAAACAATATGATTTAAAGGATTTTCAGGAAGCTCATTGACATCCATATTGTTTTCTTCAGAACCATTCTCCTCCATGTCACTGCCACTACTGCTACTTCCGTCGTCCTCTTCCATCAGTCTGTTATCCATGTATTCTTCATCGTCTTCAGAATCAGTCTCCAGATCATCATTTAGTCCCCTTACATGAGGACTAATATATGTGGGTACTTCTAGGTCAATTTGATTAGTCGTACCAACGTCTGACTGAAAAGTAGACGGACCAGGATTACCTTCGTCCACGTGTGAATCAATTATGCCACCAACGTTATGACTACATCCAACCTATATGTCATCAGCAAATCCAATGTGGGCTATCGGCTCAATCTTCAAGTACAACTGTAAACTACCTATCCCCGAAAAATAAGTAAAAGCATCAAACATAGCTTCAACACCGCTATTATCACTAATTGGAAGGGCAATGTAATTAGCAGTGCCACGATCAAATGAAATAGGATATCTACATGTCACTCCCAATTTGAATTCCCGTTTATTTAGCCCAGTAACTTTGTACAACTCTGTTATCAAATTCTCATAAGTCCATCTGCTATTCGCCCTAAGGGGTCGTTTTGGTGGAATGTCATACTCACAACCATTACATGGATTCAATATATTTCTTCCCCAATAGCACAAAAACGTAACCGGTAAGCCATCCATTACGAACTTGAGAAATATTTAAAAAAATAATTATAAATCATCTTTTGAATAATTTTACTAATTGTCATACTCATATTAATATAGGTCAATTCTATACTTTATATATTATGTCAAAACTAACAAAAAAATTCATTTGTCCAATCAATCAATCAATACAAAACAAAACACAAACCCAAATCTACATGTTGAAACAACGATAGACCTTATTTTACGAAAATTGCATTATAACTCCTCAAAATACTAAAATTAGTATTATACCAAGATATAATATAATGATAAATAAGTAAATTAGTAAGAATTTACATTATGTAAATATATTCACATAAATATTATTTAATACCTGATCTAGATAGAGAAAAGTAAGTGAATATGTGTTAACCGCTCCTCAATCGCCGAATGTTGAAAGATGGATATGAAAAATGGAGTCTGTGTAGCGCCTAGGGATTAAAATAAGTTCATCAAAACTCGCAGGTGGCAACTGCGAGTTTATTGTAAACTCGCAGTTGCCAACTGCGAGTTTGCATAAACTCGCAGTTAGTAACTGCGAGTTTACAGTGTAATTAATTTGTCCCCCTTCGTTAATTAATTCTTAATTTTGGTATTTTTTTATTTTATTTTAAGTAAACTCGCAGTTGCCAACTCCGAGTTTAACTAAACTCACAGTTGCCAACTGCGAGTTTAACTAAACTCACAGTTGCCAACTGCGAATTCAATCAAAAGGCCTATTCCAGGAATTAGTTTCGTAAGATGGCCATTTTGAGAATTTTTTTGCCCATGAAAGCTATTTAGGAAAAAAATTCTCCAAAGCAACATGAGAACATGTCTCATGCTACAGAATCCACCTTCACTCTCTTGAGTTGTTCTCGACTTCGGGTTGTCAAGAACGTTAATCGACTAGTACTGAGTTTATCCAAACAAGCATGATTGAATGTTCAACCATCCGTGAGCATGGGCTTAAGATGTTGGACTCATCGAAAAACTTACCCGACCCGGCTCTGGACTGGACTGGACTCAGGCATATTGTCTCAGTCTCAGATTAATTGTTAACTTATTGTATAATTTGAGGTCGTCATCTCCTAAAGAAATCCTAGAGACGGCCTTGAAGTCCCAATATGAAGTCTATGAAACCCAGGATTGGCTATATGCAACTGATCAAACTTGTCCACGCCCCTTTATCCCAAGTATCTTAGATTATTCCATTGTTCTAATCTAAGTCTATGTGCAATCACGTATATCACAATATTACATGTGATCAAATTATTAATTTCATCATATATACCATTGATCATTGATTGTCGAAGTCAGAAAGATGCAGCTTTCAGTCCGTATAATATTTAATTCATTATTGTAGAATAACTTTAAAAAGATGTGCTAAATTTTGGCCTGACACACTAGAAGTGTTGTTTCAGGCTAAAACATGTGAAGAATATACAGATGGTATTTAAACAATAAATAAATAAACTAGTACTTGTCGAAAGGAATACAAAGTTCTAAGATACATGTATATATAGAAATCACAAAAATAAGAAAGCACTTAGTGTTAAGAAGTTAAAAAACATGAAGTATACATATATAGCAATAAGAGATTTAGTCTAATTTAAGGTGATTAAAAAAAATGACCTGCGGATGTCTGCTCCTTTGGATAATCGTAGTAACTTTGACAGTTCAAGTGAACATTGGAATTTATCTCCTAGACAAACCGAACATAGTTTCTTTATCCTATTTCAGGTAATTATAGTCATAAACTTGTTACCCCTCCCATTTTCATAAACAAACTCCTGAAACATGAAGCAAGAATTATACCATTTGTCCAGGACATATGAACCCTTTAATATTGTAGTACTGCACTCATCTACTCAAATTAATTCATATACTTATTCTGAATTTCTGATCCAAAAGATGCACAAATACACATGCACATCAAAAGTTGCTAAATTAAAACCTGATCATGAACTCTAAAAGCTTCAACTTACTAGACTTGGAAATCATTATTAAGAGGACGTGTTTTATAGCTGTACAAAGTAAACAAGAAAATTAATAGATCAAAAGAAAAGAGTGAGCAGATCGGAGCATTAAGACCGTAATATAGTCACTATGCACATAGGGCCACGATGGAGAACCTTGGCTTCATAAGAAAAGACTAGAGTAAACTTAAGATGTGACATTCATATCGTTAGAGATGTCAGTTCAAACCAAGGTGGCAAAATGATAATTACACGTTTATGTTTAACAGACTTGGTGAATTTGATGTTTTCACATTATAAACTGAACTATAAGTAGATATTTATTTACATCTCCCAAGTAAATCCATGAATTTAATTGGTGGATGTGATCCATACAATAAATTAGGGTTTGCACAACACACATATAAATATGAAATATTACTCTTGCATTTCACACACTATACCTAGCCACACACACTAGACAATGCCGCCCCCTTCCTCTCTAATTGAAGAAAATTTGTTTTTCCTTCATCTGTTTTCTTCCCTTCTTCTATCAAGCTTCATTGCTTGAATTAATTTACTACATCAATCTAATTAATAGATGAGGGTGCATTTATTAGATCTGGCTCATCTTCTTTACACTCAAGTTCTATCACTTTTGAAGGATTCACACTTGGAATCTAGTGTGGATTTCTTTTGGGATCTTTGGTCTCTATTGAGGATTGAAGTTCTTGGAGGATATTCGAGGTGTTTCAGGAAGATTAAAATCCTTGGAGGTTTTTGGTGTTGAAGTCTTGTGCATCATCAAGTTCAGTCCTTGCTAGCTTTTATCTCCTTGTTCTGATAATTGTGGATCAACACCTCCCTAACTTGGGAGAGTTATGATATTGATCATATCCTTTCTAGTATGAATTTGTTAGTATGATGGTCCTAGATTGACAATGGTAGAAGGTCACCTTGATATTTATTTGTCTATAAATGTTATTCCATGTATTAATTTAGGTCGCTGACCCCAGATAAAAAAAAATTGTATTCTGTTGCGCCTTGGGTGACCTTAGGACCATTACTTTCAAGTAAACTCACACAAACTTAGTGAGCCAAATTACTCTGCTTGGCTCCATAATCTTTGCATAGTTTTCGACTCCTAGAAAATGAGTTATGTCCTTAACTCTGCACCCCATGTGGCCCTACCGATCAATTCGTCGAATGAGGAGCGGGTCACCTTCGACAAGTGGGTCGAAGATGGTCCTCAAGCATGTTGCCTCATGTTGGCCTCAATGTCCAATGAGCTTCCAAAGCAACATGAGAAACATGTCTCATGCTACAGAATCCACCTTCACTCTCTTGAGTTGTCCTCGACTCCAGGTTGTCAAGAACGTTACTCGACTAGTAAGGAGTTTTTTCAAACAAGCATGACTGAGGGTTCAACCGTCCGTGAGCATGGGCTTAAGATGTTGGACTCATCGAAAAACCTACCCCACCCAGCTCTGGACTGGACTGGACTCGGGCAAATTGTCTCAGTCTCAGATTAATTGTTAAGTTATTGCACAATTTGAGGTCGTCATCTCCTAAAGAAATCCTAGAGACGGCCTTGAAGTCCCAATATGAAGTCTATGAAACCCAGGATTGGCTATATGCAACTGATCAAACTTGTCCACGCCCCTTTATTCCAAGTATCTTAGATTATTCCATTCTTCTAATCTAAGTCTATGTGCAATCACGTATATCACAATATTACATGTGATCAAATTATTAATTTCATCCTATATACTATGGATCATTGATTGTCGTAGTCAGAAAGATGCAGCTTTCAGTCTGTATAATATTTAATTCATTATTGTAGAATAACTTTAAAAAAATGTACTAGATTTTGGCCTGACACACTCGACGTGTTGTTTCAGGCTAAAACATAGAGTGAAGAATATACAGATGGTATTTAAACAATAAATAAATAAACTAGCACTTGTCTAAAGGAATACAAAGTTCTAAGATACATGTATACTCCATAGAAATCACAAAAATAAGAAAGCAGTTAGTCTTGCGAAGTTAAAAAACATGAAGTATACATATATAGGCAATGAGAGATTTAGTCTAATTTAAGGTGATAAAAAAAAATGACCTGGTGATGTCTGCTCCTTTGGATAATCATAGCAACTTTGACAGTTCAAGTGAACATTGGAATTTATCTCCTAGACAAACCGAACATAGTTTCTTTATCATATGTCAGGTAATTATTGTCATAAACTTGTTACCCCTCCCATTTTCATAAACAAACTCCTGAAACATGAAGCAAGAATTATCCCATTTGTCCAGGCCATATGAACCCTTTAATATTGTAGTACTGCACTCATATACTCAAATTAATTCATATACTTATTCTGAATTTCTGATCCAAAAGATGCACAAATCCACATGCGCATCAAAAGTTGCTAAATTTAAACCTGATCATGAACTCTAAAAGCTTCAACATACTAGACTTGGAAATCATTGTTAAGAGGACATGATTTAGACGATATAGCTGTACAAAGTAAACAGGAAAAATAATATATCAAGAGAAAAGAGTGAGCAGATCGTAGCATTAAGACCGTAATATAGTCACTATGCACATAGGGCCACTATGGAGAACTTTGGCTTCATAAGAAAAGACTAGAGTAAACTTAAGATGTGACATTTATATCGTTAGAGACGTCAGTTCAAACCAAGGTGGCAAAATGATAATTGCACGTTTATGTTTAACGGACTTGGTGAATTTGACGTTTCACATTATAAACTGATCTATAAGTAGATATTTATTTATATCAACATTTAAAACCCAAATTTTGGTGTGGTTTATCACAGCACAATGTATTACAGACCATCACCTTCCACCAAAATGTCTTCACATATATGTTTGAGGATGGAGTCTACATTGAGATGAGTAGTTTGTGTCAATAAATTCCTCGTAAAGAGATTGGATCATCAACACTGAATGATCCAGCAAGATTGGCCTGGCATATAAATATCTAGTAGTTCTTCCCCAAAATTCCCAATGGTATTAAGTCCAGGATGTTCTCTCCATAAGAAAATGTGCAAAATTAACATAATCATCGTGCAGGATAGGTAATGGGACCAGAAATCGGCAAGGCCTATTTAATATCAATACTAAGATCTGTTCTGATGCAATGTTTCCAAAAAAAAAAGATCTGTTCTGGTGCAAGAAATTAGAGACCCACTGCATATAGCACAAACTATATGACACTCATGCATTGTTTGGAAAGTTTTCTAATTAAATAGCATAGTGGGTCTGCATACACTAAAGGGTGTCATTGGTAGATTGAAAGATCAACAAATAATTTCCTTACTGACTTAATCTATAAACCAGAACCTCATCTGAGCTAAGAATAACTGATCTGACCATCGTGCTTTCAACATCTGAGATTCATCCAATGCCTGAATGTTCAGTTACAAATTCATCCTAAAGAATCGTGAAAAAGTCCAAGCATCCATGACTTTTTAGCAGCCCTTGTCTGGCTTTCATACAACTGATCAAACTTGTCCAGGGCCATTTACTCCATGTATCTACATTAATCATTGTTCTAACCTAAGACCCTGTGATTATCTACTGTATATAATATTGCACATTGTCAAATTACTATTTTCATCATTCTATATTTCTTTAATAGTTTATATGTTGTCTTGCTTAGAAAGTTGCAATATCTATTTCATTATTGTAAAGTCTCCTGACATCTACTCAACGTGCTGTTTCAGGCTAAACATCTACTGAAGCCTGTTTAGAAAGTATCTAAGCAATAGACTAAATAATGTAGTACCTGTCTACTAAACTCCAAAGTTCCAAGAGACATGTATATATATCCAGTAGAACTCACAAAAAATATAAAAGCACTTAGCAATAAGAAGTTAAGACCATGAAAGACAAGTACATGGCAAGAAGAGAATTGCAACAAAAAATAAATTAGTTCAATTATACATGTTGAAGTTGGCATGTCATAAGATATTAGATGATTAGATTTTTGTGAGATTATAGTAGATCATGATATAATAGTTCGTGAATGAAGTTCAAATCATAACGAAAGCTCACTTTTTGAGTTGTGCTTCAAACAACCCGAACATCTTAAAACTCCGGGAAATTGTCAACAATCTAAAACCACAAATTTTAACTCCTCTTCCTCAAATAGTCCTCAATGTCCACCCCATCAGAGCCCATTAAATCCCTCCCCCTGAAGTTAGTAACCTCATATTTACTCCTAAATTCGCCCCAAGACTTATCAATTCCCCAAACCCCGACCCCATATCTTTTCTTATCCACAAAATAAACCCCAGAAATCAACCTAAAAACCTCCTTCCAGTCCACTTTTATCAAATCCAAACCACTCACTTCAACCCTAGCATTCTTAAACGCCGGCTCACACTTCTGCTTTGCGAACACAACGCACCTCTCTTTTGCTGCTGAAAAACATGCTTCCATTTCGATCTCCTCGCACTTGGCTCTTTCGCCAAAGTCCTGTTTGAGCAAAAGAAATTTCCACCAAGGGGGTTTACATTTGGTGGAAGCAGAGATAGAACATCCGATTCGGGCTCCGGATTCGCATTGTGAGATGATTAGAGTTTTCGAGGAGTGGTATGCGGCGGCCCAGGAGTCGGGGCTTTTGAAGGCGAGGAGGTACGGGCCGGATGAGGGGTCGTCAGATGGGCCGGATTTGATCGGGCCGCGTAGGAGGGGAATTGGACGTGGGAAGGAGATTAGAGTTGTGGCGGCGGAGTAGTCGTCTGGGTTCGGAGACGGTGGCGGTGAGCTGCCCATTAGGCGGTGGTTTGTGCTTGAGCTGTATTACTATTTCGTACTAGTATTGTCGCAGCATAAAATGCTAATTAAGGAAGGGGAAATGGATAAAAGGAGAGAAGGCAAAATTCCTCTTTTGGTCCTGTAAGTTTGACACTTCTCCAAATTTAGTCCTATAAGTTACACGCATCCAGATTTTCATCCTATAATTTCTTAACATTGCTAGAATTGATCCTCATCACCACCGGTCTTAATTTCTCGTCCGAAAAAGAACATTGCCTTTTGTACTTACATTGACATATAGAGTAATAACCACAACAAATTGATACGGTATAATTATAACTTTACTTACACCATTATCCTAACAAGTAAAAGGCATCATTATTGGACTATTAAGTAATCACATCTAAGTCATTTTCAACCGAGCTGACAAGAGAGCGTGAGGGGGAGGGGGGAGAGGATGTTGCCGCAAGTTGGAGACGACAGAAATGGATAAAGCGACGGGCGGGCAAGGAGGGGAAAGGGCATTGTGAGCGGTGGATCGAGCAACCGGGCGTTCATGCCCACTGGTGTAATCGGCCGTCCAAGCCACCTTGTCCTTTTTCATAAGTAATTTTAAATATTTTTTTAAAGAATTAAATGGGTAAAAAATGTTTAAAATTTGTTTAAAAGAACACTTAGGATTTAAAATAATTTTATTTATTTTTTAATAACATTGTGTAAAAATTGTAATTGGTTTTATTTATTTTTTAAAAACATTGTGTAAAAATTATAATTAGTTTTATTACTTTTTAATAACATTGTGTAAAAATTATAATTTTTTTTTTGTTTTTTTAATAAAATTGTATTTTTTATTTTGTGTTCGGTTTAATAATGCGATTAATTTAAATTTATAATATTCCTAAAAGTCATACCTAATAAAAATTATAATTATTTTATTTATTTATTTACTATTATTATTATTATTATTATTTGAGAGTGAAGAAAATTGTGAAATTGAATTAAATGGAGATGATTGCTCTTCAGTTAGAGATGAGTTTCTAGGTGAGTCGAAAGGGGTTACGAGGGCGAGGGCGAGGGCAAGTGGGCAGAAGAGGGGTCAAAAGGGCTAGAAAATAAGAGGGGGATAATTTCGATTGGAGATGGCCTAACAATCAAACTTGAATTTGCACTTCGTACATTGTTCGAGTTCAATTCATATCAACCCAAAATACTTCACAAATTTATGATGTTTTATTGGTGTTTTTTTTTTTTTACTTTTTTGAATAGTGAAAAATTAAGAAGTATGAATATTGGGGAAAAGATTGAGATTAATTGGTTATATAAAAGAGATTGAGATGAGCGAATACCGGCAAAAGTTAAGGTTTTATTCTGTATTTTTGGAGTAAATGGTCATATTGATTAATTTCCGGATAATAGAGGGTAAATGCAAGTTACTTTCATGTGTTATGCTAAATATACAAGAAATTATTCTGTGAAATTTTTACTGCGCCAAATTTCCTTGTGTTTTCAAAAACGCTGCAAAAAACACCCAATTTGAAAAAAATAGGTCGTTTTGGATCAACATATTTCAAGAAACTATTATTAAAATATTTCAAGTTGGTCCCTACAACTTCACTTGATATATTTTAAAAATGATTCTTGAACCATGTCGATCCAAAATGACCGATTTTTTACAAATTGGGTTTAATAGGGTTTTTTTGAAAACACAAGGAAGTTTGGTGCAATAAAAATTTCATAGGGTAGTTTCTTGTAGGTTTAACATAAAACAAGGAAGTAACTTGCATTTTCCCCATATAATAGTTTGAAGTGTGATTTACATTCAGATCCCCTCAAGTTTGGACATATTACAAGAAACCCCTCGATGTTTCAAAAATTACAAGGACACCTCTTCAAATTTGGTCATATTACAATAAATTCCTTACGGCATAAAAAACAGAGGAATTTGATGACGTCATCAAAAAATATTTGATTTTCCAAATTTATATGGCGGGTGTCTGTAATAATATTATATCACAGGGGGTGTCTATGTAATAATATCATACCACAGGGGGTGTATTTGAAAGATTACAATAAATTCAGGGAGTTACTTATAGCCAACTATCATATTTTAAAAAAATGATTGTTTGATGTTACTGTTGGCCACATATTTTGGTTATAAATAGCAGTCGAAATGTTTATTTTTAGTTTTGTATTTCATCCACAAATTTGATAATGTCATCATCAAATTCAAGAGGTAGTGTGAGATATTTAAAATATCGATAATCAAAATATCCATGTGTAGAGTGTGTAAATAATGCACCCATAATGGTTGCAGATGCACGCCGAGATTTACAGTAACATTTAAAATATGACAATTGGATATAAGCAATCCCATGAAATTTAGACTCAAAATATATGGCCAACAGTAACATTCATTGATCATTTTTTAAAATATGACATTTAGCTGTAAATAACCCCATGAAGTTATTGTAATCTTCTAAATAAACCTCATGTTCGTATAATATTATTACATAGACACCCATGTAGTAAAATATTATTACATAGATACCCCATGTGGTATAATATTATTACATAGACACCCCTATGGGTATATTTAGCCAGGGGTAAATTTGGAAACCCAATTTTTTTTTGCTGACGCCATTAAATTCTGTCTGTTTTTAACATCGTAAGGGATTTCTTGTAATATGTCCAAACCTGAGGGGGTGTCCCAGTAATTTTTGAAATAACGGAGAATTTCTTGTAATATGCCTAAACCTGGGGGGTTTGAGCATAAATCACCCTAGTTTGAATATTGCGCACCATTTTTCCTCTCAGAAAAAAGTTGGACGAGCATTTTATTTTCTGGTGAAAAATTAAAACTCGTGGTGATCAGGACCAAATGTGATAATTGTAATAAGTTATAGGATGGAATTTGGATTCGTGTAACTTGTAGGACTAAGTGTCAAATTAATGGGACCAAAAGAGGATTTTGACTATAAAAAATTGCATGAAACTTTATGAAATATCTATCGCATTTTTCTGGAAGAATATAATAAAAATTATTTATCGCATAATTTTTCTAAACTTCTCCATTCACGTATAATAGGCCGAAAAAATTTTAGGGAAAAAGGTTTTGTACAAAATCGAAAGATTGTTTTGCAATTACTTTAATATTAAAAATAAAGTATTTTTTGACTTCCAGGCTGAGGGTAATAAAATATGGTTAACCTAAGGTTTGGTTCCGAAATTGTAGCAAGTGACCTGAAAAAGGAAAATGAACAAAAAAAAATTTAATATTTTATCTTTAGTGTGAAAAGAAAACTAAAAAGTAAGAGTAATATTTTTCTAAGTCTAAAACTATCTAAAATTCAAGAACTAGGCGTAACCTAGATAAAATAATTAAGCAAACAAGAATCATAAAAAAAAAGGTTGATATCATATAGTCACACACAAAGTAATTAAAGATATATTTATTTATAATTTAGGTTTTACAACCTTAACAAAGTAATTTAAATATATATTTAGTGTCCCGTTGTTTAATTAGTTCTTAATTGCTAAATTATTGAAGTGAATAAATGACATCTATATGATTTCACAGTAGGGAAAAAAATTGATTAATTAACAGGTTGAATTGAAGCCATCATCATCCTCACAAATTCCTCGAAGCTGACAAGGCCATCTCCATCTAAATCAGCTTCTCTTATCATTTGGTCGGCTTCTTCGTCTGTAAGTCTTTCCCCCATATTTATCATCACATTCCGCAACTGAATAGAATATTTAATTTGCCAAATTATTAGTACTATAATTAAGCATTAAATAAAATCACTTTTCATGTGAACTTCACACCACACCCAAAAATTACAATTTTTTCATTTAATAGTTGACTTCGCGTGAAATAATTACAATTAATGTCACCATATGTATATCAGGAGTAAATGATTACTCACCTTTTATGTAAATCAGTTACAATGACAAGATGTTGATTAGAATTTAGATGTGACTTGTGAGAGAAATAATTATTGTTACATCAAAAGGGATTTTGAATAAGAGGGTGGGTTTTATGAAAAAAATAAAAATTTAATGGTAATTTATTCATGTAATATTCATAATGTTTAATTTACCTTCATATGAATTGGAAAAGAGCATTTTACTCCTCTGTAATCTTATAAAAAATTCACACTTCCTCTCCGATATTTTTATTTATTGCATTTCATCTCACGTGTTATGATAAAATGGAAGTTTAATTTACCCATTGTGTTATGATATATGTGGTAATTTATCCTTTGTATTATAATAAATGTGATAATTTACCTTCTAAGTTACAAAAATATTTTTCATGCTCATTCTCAATTTTGACAAACGAGTTACACTATCCAACTAACGAAGGTAAATTGCTTCTTTATAATTTTCAAGGGGGGTAAAATACAAATTTTCAATTCATAGGGGTAAATTGACATTAACTCTAAAAATAACATATGGTTTCTTTTTTAAGAATTTAAAATTATCATAGTTAAGAAGTTGAATGTGATAATGTTCATATATTAGAGTGTGATGTAAACGGTCGAAAAAATTGGGATAAGTGCAAGAAATTTCTCCGTGTTATATGAAACATAACTAAACTATCATATAAAATATTTATTGCATTGAATTTTCATGTACTTCTAAATATTTGGCACTAATCACCCATTAATCTATTTGGTGCATAGAATGGCCCTGCACTATTAAATATTACAAAACCCTTCATTTTTTAAAAATCTAGACAACCTATTATTGTGTACGTATGGCGGTTTCATGTAGAATATTTAAGATTACAAGGGGTATTAATGAAATAAATATTTCATATAATAATTTTGTGCATGTTTTGCACAACAAAGAGGATTATTTTGTATTTTTCCAGAGAATTGGGACTAGATTGCAATTTGTGTAATAGCATGAATTCTATACTTATCTTGGAAATGATATGTAAGAGTTGAGGGGTATATTGCAATTTTTTAATATGAATTGAAATATCAAGACAAGTACTTCATTCACCTCAATGGCTGATATGAATCCATCTTGATCCCGATCAAAAACTTTAAAAGCTTCTTTTAGCTCCTCTGCTGCATTTTCCTGTAAGTAAGATTCATCAATTTAATTACTGTCCCTGTAAATTAAAACAAACTTATAGGTAAATTGGAGTAACAGTTGTTAGTACGTATAAGATTAAAAAATTACCTTGGTTTTCCTTGCCATTATAATTAAAAACTCTTGGAAATCCACACTACCATCTCTATCAACATCAACTTGATTCATCATTTCTTGAATTTCTTCCTTTGTTGGATGTTCGTTCAAAGACTGAATCACTGATGCCAATTCTTCCACTGTAATTACCCCTGATTTATATTCTAATTAATCAGTAAAATCATATATATACAACACCAAAATTAAATTAACAATCATAAAATGTAAAATATTCCCACCGTCGGAATCTTTATCGATCAGCGAAAATGCTTCTCGGAACTCAGCAATTTGTTCTTCATTTAGTGCATCAGCCATTGTAATAAGTAATTTTTTATCAAGAATGAAAGTGAATTTTCTTATTCTTTTCTGTGTTTGATTCCCAGAAAAAAGGTGAAGAGAACAGAATAAATTAATAATGACCTGGTTTTTCACGAATGTTTGAATTATAATTTATAGGGTTACACTTCAAGTAAAATCAAAATAATAAAAGTCAAATACTCGGAGGAAGAAAAAAGCATTCAACATTAAAGACTTTAGAGTTTTTCTTATAATTTGGGTCCAAGATCAACGTTTGAATTGAATGGCATCATTACAAAATAATTAAACTTTCACTATTAGCCCAATAAAAGGGTCACACGGATAGACATATTTAAAAAATAAAAATAAATAAAAGATGCACAAGTTTGCTTTTAATAATCAAAAAATAGAAATGTCATTTTCTAAATATTAAATTAATAAAGGATCTATTTGGATGGGTTTTGGCTCGGTTTCGCGAGTCTCGTTTTGAAAAAAATTAGTTTGGGTGGTTTCGATGAAACCTTTGAGACTTCATTTGGATGGGTTTTGACTCTTGGATTTTGTGGTTTGAATAAGTTGAAACCCCACTTGGATTGTGTTTGGATGTTTGGGTTTAGGAGAAAAAGTAGTTGATAGGTGTCAAATCAATGTTTTTTTAGTGAGATTTGGGGAGGAAAAATAGGTGGTAGGTGTCAAATGAATGTTTTATAGGTTTGAAGAGTTTGAGTGTGAGTTTTTGAATAGGTTTTTGATGATTTTATGGATTTGACGAAAACTCATTTGAAAGGGTTTTGGCTCGGTCTCGCGAGACCCGCGAAACCGGGCCAAAACCCATCCACACACACCCAAATTGTTTCACTTGACTTGAGTAAGAAGGGGAGAGAAAGTCTGATATTTAAGCCAAAAACTAGGGATAAAATTGAGATTCCGCCTTCGATTTTACAGTTTCAAGTTATGTTTATATCACAAAATTCCTAAATTCCCAAGAAAATCAATCACTTTTCACACTTTTTGTACAATTTACTCATCAAAGGTCATGTGGATTGAGACTAGTATTTTTCTGGTGTTTTGACTTTGTGGCCTTGTAGTGTAGGGCGAGTTGCGATTTATGAGTTCACAACTCACGAGTCACTTTCAGAGCAATTCATGCAGTCTAAGTTGCATGTTGTGGTAGGAAATTGAATATGTTGAGCATTAAAAAGCTATTCTTTTGAAGAAAGGCGATTGATTTATCAATAAGGTGAAATAAGAAATAAGAATCATGTAATTAGATATGAGCTTCACTAATGAGTTTAATCCCAACATTAACAGTTGAAATTCATTAGCTCTACAATGAGCTAATGTCAATTTAACCCTTGTGAAACGCATAATGCTCAATTTACTGTCAGTGTAATTTAAAAAGAGTTTTTTTACCTTCCTTCAAAAAATTTAAAGACGCAATTACCTTCTTCAATCAAATAGTGTAATTTACTCGCCTAAATTGAGAATGGACACGAAAAGTACTTTTGTAATATAGGGACTAAAGTGTAATATATTTATTAAAACACATGGGGTAAAGTGTCATATTTATCATAACACAAGGGGGTAAATAGTCCATTTATCATAACATGAGGTGGTAAACTGCAACATTTATTATTACAAGAGGGTAAAAGAGTCACATTTATCATAACACGAGGTGGTAAATTGTCACATTTATCAAAACACATGCGGTAAAGTGTCACATATCATAGATGTATTTTAATCAGTTTGTATTTTTTTTTTTATTTTAAGAGACAATATGAAAATTTTATAAGATTATAAGAGAGTAAAAAAAAAAAATTCCAAAATTTAGGAAGATAAATTGAACATTATGCATATTAGACGTGAGTAAATTGTTTTTACCTCGCTGTACAGTTGATTGTTTTTACCTCGCTGTACAGTTGATATGGTTATGGTTCAAAACCCAAAAAAATATGGATGTTGGTCATATTTGATAAATATTAGCTTTTCCTCACTTTATTATTAGTTTTTTTAATATTATTTAACATTACCAAGTTGCTTAAAACATGCTATCAAGCCTAATGCTACATATATACCTTGTACACCCAATCACGGATTTCTAATACGAAATCTACACCCGCAGCTCTAAGATCGTATTTCAAATGGCCGAGACGAGGATCCTCTTTCATTTCGAGCTCGCTTGGTCGGAAAGGAAGGACGAGTACCCAAATTCGTATTAGAAACTTGGCCTAAGATCAAATTCCTTGAACATTTTCATTCAAAGATAGGCCAACCTTACTTGTGATGGTTCCAAATAATTAAACATGTAGGTGCTTTAATTGACAATGGATACAAGTAGGAACTGAATTCCCACCAAGAGCATGCGATAAAATGTGTTCGAGTGAGACGATACATATATAAGGATTCAAGATTCAATTATACGAAAATAAAAATAAAAAATTGTTAAACTAGCCCCACTATGATTTTCTACCAATCAATGCATTCCAATCCACAAACTAGTAGGAGATGCCTAGGATTTCAAAATCTCATAATTATTTCCTCCAAAAATCTAGATGTACGTAGCCTGGATTATTGACTAAATTAATCAATCAAGGTTTATGAAAACTAGTATTTTGTAAAACGACTGCTTATGATATTTGTATAACACCTGCACAGAAGTACGAGTAATTTTTTCAATTTAAGGCATATTCGTTATTTATTAGAAAACCTATTGCCCTGTTTGTTTCCCTTTTCAGAGTGGTTTCTATAATTTCAAGGATTTTAGAATTATTCTTGATTTTTGTCTATTTAAAAATTATTGTTTATTTGAATTTCTAAAGAGATGAAATGAATAGTGAGTTTATTTTTTAAGAAAATAGTAGTGGAATTTTAGTGTAAGAAATATGTCACTTTATGTGAAATCATATTTGTTATATATGAAATTATGAACCAACAATTGATTGGTCTAGTGGAAGGGACTAGTCACTACAGGTTCGAATCCCTGTTGGGAGAGGTACCCACTTAATGTGCCCAACCAGCCTCGAAAGGGATTAAACTCTTGGAAAACCCAAAAAAAAAATATTTGTTATATGAAATTAATAGTGTAAGAAATATGTTATTGTATGTTAAATCAAAGTAGAGTTTATTTAAGTCTTTTCATAGATAAGAAAAATTACTTAAGACAAGATTATTTGTGAACACTGAGAGATAACTTATACGTGCGGAAAAATTCTTTTGAAAAAGAAAAAAATTACTTGTCAAGACTTTTCAAAGAGCAATTGAAACAAACATCGATCTTTCTAAAATGAGATTCCACCAAATTTAAGTGTATATAAGATATCCCATCCTATCCATTAAAATATCAACATAAAATCTTGACCACAATTTTCTTTTTAAAATTTCCAATGATTATGTGGCATCGAACATTTAAAAATATTAGACATTTATTAGATTATATATATAACCTTCAATATATATATATGAGATGAAGAACAATTCTTCTCTCCTGCATTGTTATTGTAGTTATTTTCTATCTATTTTTTTTTACTTTTGGAGTCGTTTATATTAATGAACATGGTCTCTACTGTGTGACAACAGTGTGGCATAGGTTGGATTAGTTCCCTATAAATGAATGTAAAAAAAACTAAAAAATAGGAGTAATGAATTTTATTTCTTTAAGATAAAATGTTTAAATATTTTTTAATGTGTCAAGACTCCATTGATAAAAAGCTTAAAAGGGCAAAACTGTGAAGGGTTGGAAGGGACGAAATAATTTAGAGGCATGAGAGAGAACTTAAGAAAGTAAAGTTAATAGAGGAAAGGAAAAATTTTAGCAGGATGATTGATTTCCATGGAATATTGCGAAGGGAAGTAATTAATTAAGGATAAATAAGATTCCTCCAATCATAATATTTGGTATATATAGAAGGATAATATAAATAGATATAGTAGAAAATTAGTGAATTAAAATAATACAAAATATGATATATGTCGATAAGAGGAGGGATATATCACGTGCTTTCTATTTGACGAAATCTCATTTTAGACAACCCAACATGCCATAATTGTTAGGTATATTGAATAGTTATATTTTCTTTTAGAAACAATTAACACACCATTTAGCTTTTACTATCCTATTTATGAAAAGTACGTAGGACCTCATAAGCTATATGTTGTCCTCATACCAACAGGTGAGTGGTTTAGTGAAAGAAACTAGTCACTACGAAGTAGCGGACTCAGATTCGAATCCTTGTTGGGAGAGGTTCCCACAGTATGTGCCCGGCGCGCCTCGAAAGGGATTAAACCCTTGGAAAACTAAAAAAAAAGAAAAAAAAATATGTTGTCCTCATGGACGGATCCAGAATTTTTGATCAGGGGTTAAAATAATACAAATAAAAAAAAAAACAAATCATTTAAACGGTCAAACTTAAAGCTTACTATTCACGAAAAAATATATGACGCAATACAAAAATGGGGAGGTGGAGTTTGACAAAAGTAACTTCAACGAGATACTTTAATTACATATGATACCCCATATAGTCTCAAAAGAACCCAAAATATCTACATATTTACATTAATAATTGACCACAATGATTTTTCATTTTTTGAATCGATCCATAATAGAATCGTTTGAAATACTATTAAATATGTCTCTATCCAAAGACAACTAGGCTATCATCTAGTCATTAATCGCCCATTCGGGTTACATATTCAATTCTTTGCTATCTTCATAGCCCAAAAAACTCTCTATAATGATGCAGTTGAAACGGGTAGAATAAGCGCCAATGTTACAAGTTTGTAAACCTACGAGAATGCGACATGTCTTTTCGTTGCAATCATCTTCTTAGTAAAATCACCAATCTTTCAAGTTAGAAAAATCATCACTTGATTGAACATCCATAATATAATTTCAAGTTGATTGGGAAGGACCGAGAGCTCAAGAAAAGAGAAGTTATTTGGATAAAATTCGGCAAGACGAACAAATTTTCTTTATTTACAGTGTCAAAGCGATTGGATGGATTTAAGTATTCAACACAAAGAAGCAACTCCGTGTTTATTTCATTGAAATGATTGTTCAACTTTTGCAATTATCCATCTATCATCGAATTGAATCTCACAACTTTGTAACGATACTCGATTGTAATATTAAGGAGAAGATTGATTTAGGCTTTGGGGCTTGTGTAGTGTGTGTTAGGTAATATTAAGGTGAGTTAATATTAGATTGAGTTTGAATTGGACTAATTTTTTATTTGGGCTGGGGGATGTTTATTGGGCTATTTTTTTTGTCCTGTTGAATGCTGATTTGTTTGGGCAACTAGGCTTTTTTTCCCCTATTTATTTATTTATTTTTAAATAAACTACTACTATATAAAATCTTTTTTTTGAAGGAGACCCTTTTAGCCATGGCTCCATCCGTCTCTGGTTGTCCCAATACCAATAGTCTTAATCTATTAGTGCTAGCTTGCTGATGAATTTCTGGGTTGATGTTTCACGAAGGTCTGGACGGATTGAATGTAATTAGGGATTGTAAATTAGGAAAATGTGTTTTGTATTTCTTTTGTTTATTATTTATTTTGTAAGGTTAAGATTGATTGTAAATAGATGGTTAGGATTTAGTCTTATGTTTAACCGCCTTTCTTTGTTTATATAGTCATAGGGTCAAAACTCATTATGTACAGTTCTGATTATTATATTTCATAATACAATTCACATATTTTTTCTCCTTTGTTTTCTTCAAGATTTATACACAATTATATACAGATTATAGGAAAGTGAATTACAGAATCACGTTTAATTACAGAAGTTATCATGGTATCAGTTGTTAATCACTGATCATCCGCTGCACTTTCTTCAATTTCTGGTTTGAATCTTCTTCTCCTTCTATCTTAACAGATTTGTAATCTATTCTTGTTTCCTTTTTTTTTGGTAATTCTTCTCCTTTACATCTTTTCTTAGCACCCCCATCTTAATTCTTTCATTCTTTCTTCTTCAAATCGTCTTTTTCCATCATGTCTGATCAAACTACCACCCCTGTTTCTTCTTCATCTTCTGGTCCTTCTCGTACTCGACCACCTTTGGAGGATTTGTAATAAGATTTCTGCCATTACTTGGCACAGGAGATTAGGCCATGTTCCTTTTAAACTTTTGTCAAAATTTAGAGATGATATTGTTTTAGATTCTGCCAGTAGTTGTAATAATCATAACCTTTGTTATATTTGCCCTTTGGCTAAACATAAAAGGCTCTCATTCCCTAAATCTGTATCTTCTACTACTTTTCCTTTTGAACTTATTCATTGTGACCTATGGGGTCCCTTTCACATGCCATCTAAAAATGGTTATAATTATTTTGCTACAATCATTGATGACTATTCAAGATTTACATGGGTTTCTTTTCTACATAACAAATCTGATATATCTACTATTATTCCTAACTTTATTAACATGGTTAAAAATCAGTTTAAATACTCTATTAAAACCTTTAGAAGTGATAATGCAAAGGAACTTTGTTTTAGTGATTTATTTGCTAAGGAAGGAATTCTTCATCAATTTTCTTGTGTTGAGACACCTCAACAAAATTCTATAGTTGAAAGAAAGCATCAACATCTCCTTAACATTGCTAGGGCTCTTTATTTTGAATCTAAAGTTCCTATTTACCTATGGGATGAATGCATTGCCACAGCTGCATTTTTAATAAACAGAACTCCTACTAAAGTTCTACATTTTAAAACTCCTTTTTCTTTACTGTTTAAAACTTCTTTTGATTATAATTCTTTAAAAACTTTTGGATGTCTTGCTTTTGCATCAACTCTTAAACAGGGAAGGACAAAATTTGACCCCAAAGCTAGGATATGTGTATTCATAGGCTATCCTTTTGGTGTTAAAGGATATAAACTTTTTGATTTACATACTCATGAAATTTTTATTTCAAGAGATGTTATTTTTCATGAAGGGGTTTTCCCCTTTCATACCATTGTTTCTAATCAATCTAAAGATAATTTTTTACATAACTGTTTCTCAATATGATATTAATTCTCAATCTACTGAAAATTTTCACTCTAATGTTAATTCTCAATCTTCAAATAATCATCCTGTTAGGAAATCTACTAGGCAGTCTACTAAGCCCTCCTATTTGAATGATTATTACTGTAACCAGGTTCAGAACAAAGTTTTTTCTTCTAGATATCCCATTTGTAATGTTTTAAATTACACTAACCTTGCTCCTAGTTACAGGAATTTTATAATGAATCTTTCTTCTGAAACAGAACCAACTTTTTATCATCAAGCAGTTTCTAATCATAAATGGAGAGAGGCTATGTTTAATGAAATAAAAGCTTTAGAAGAAACTAAAACATGGACTATTATGCCTTTACCACCTGACAAAAAGACTATAGGATGTAGATGGGTCTACAAAATTAAAAGGAATTCAGATGGTACTATTGACAGGTTTAAGGCCAGATTAGTGGCAAAAGGATACACACAAGAAGAGGGTGTGGATTATAATGAAACATTTTCCCCAGTAGCTAAATTAGTTACTGTTAAGCTTCTACTTGCCTTAGCTGCTTCTAAAGGATGGAACTTATACCAACTTGACATTAATAATGCTTTCCTATATGGAGATTTAACAGAAGAGGTTTACATGGACTTGCCTTTAGGTTACCCTAGGCATAAAGATTCCCATTCTAGTAAACTAGTTTGCAAATTGCATAAGTCCTTATATGGTCTAAAGCAAGCTTCTAGACAATGGAATACCAAAATAACAGCTACTCTTTTGGACTATGGTTTCAAACAATCCAAAGCTGACTATTCTTTGTTTACTAAGGGATCTGGTTCTACTTTTATTGTTTTATTACTTTATGTTGATGACATTGTGATTGCAGGTCCTAATGATTCTGTTATTTCAGCCCTTAAAACCTTTTTGAAAAACAGTTTTAAGCTTAAAGATTTAGGATTTTTAAAGTATTTTCTGGGGATTGAAATAGCTAGGTCTTCTAAAGGAATATGTCTTAACCAAAGACAATATACTCTTCAAATTCTTGAAGAGACTGGATACCTTGGTTGCAAGCCCTTGGCTTTACCAATGAATCCAAAAGCAAAATACAATTCTACAGATGGTGTTTTATTACAGGATGATACTACATACAGAAGGATAATTGGGAGATTACTTTATCTCACAATTACAAGGCCAGACATCAGCTATGCTGTACACAAACTGAGTCAGTTTGTTTCTAAACCTAGACTACCACACCTCCAAGCTCTTCATCACATTCTCAGATACTTGAAGACATGTCCAGGTAAGGGCCTATTTTATTCATCAACTAACTTACTTAATGTTACTGCATTTGCTGATGCAGATTGGGCCTCCTGCTTGGATACTAGAAGATCCACTACAGGATACTGCATCTTCCTAGGGGATTCTGTTGTTTCATGGAAAACTAAAAAACAACCTACCGTTTCAAGGTCATCAGCAGAGGCTGAGTACAGGGCTATTGCTACAGTATCTAGTGAAATTGTATGGGTTCAACAAATACTAAAAGATCTACAAGTTTATCTATCAGCTCCTACCTTATTATTCTGTGATAACAATTCTGCTATTCATATAGCAAGCAATCCTACTTTTCACGAGCGTACCAAACATATTGACATAGACTGTCATTTTGTACGAGAATTAATCACACAGAACATAATTAAATTAATGCCAATCAGTTCAGAAACCCAAATTGCAGATGTGTTAACAAAAGCCTTACCGTTGCCACGTTTTTCTTCATTGCTGTCCAAGATGGCACTCCTAGACATTCACGCAGTTCCATCTTGAAGGGGGAGTATTAGTGCTAGCTTGCTGATGAATTTTTGGGTTGATGTTTCACGAAGGTCTGGACGGATTGAATGTAATTAGGGATTGTAAATTAGGAAAATGTGTTTTGTATTTCTTTTGTTTATTATTTATTTTGTAAGGTTAAGATTGATTGTAAATAGATGGTTAGGATTTAGTCTTATGTTTAACCGCCTTTCTTTGTTTATATAGTCATAGGGTCAAAACTCATTATGTACAGTTCTGATTATTATATTTCATAATACAATTCACATATTTTTTCTCCTTTGTTTTCTTCAAGATTTATACACAATTATATACAGATTATAGGAAAGTGAATTACAGAATCACGTTTAATTACAGAAGTTATCATAATCTTATATTACATTCACACAAATAATCACTCACGTATTCAACTGTAACTTGATGTACACCCGTAACTTGATGTACACCCGATTTTTCGCTTACGGAGATCTTGCCACGAGATAATTGTCGCCGAATCCCTATTCAACAAAATACAATTATTAAATTTTTAATGGGAATTACAACTACACATGTTACTTTATAACAATAAATTTAAATAAAATTTTATTCAAATAATCTTTTTTTTTTCCCTTGCAAACAATCTATATTGCATCCGGTAGAAAAAGATACTCATAATTTCAAATAATATTCAACTTTATTCCTTAATGTTATAAATCACTTTCCCACCTCTAAACATGCAATTATCACTTTGCCTCATATTTTAATCTTAATTTTAACATTTTGAGTGTTCGACTATACGTGCTCTATCTTAGTATCAAGTAATATTATCCTTCCATATTTGGTCTAGAGCTGGAAATTCTTAAGTTGCTTAGTTTTATTTTGTTTGGAAAAAAATCGGTGATTGTCTATTTATTTTTACTTAGGTAAGGTTAAGACAAAAAGGAAAATCATAAAATGCCAGTGGGTTAATCTTGTAATATACGAAATAACGGGTTTTTGGATAATTAGGTCAAATATCAGGGAGTGCTGATGTTATATATCCAAAAAAAGGAAGAAAAAAAGAAAAAAAGAAAAAAAGCTAAGAAGCAAATGAATATAGGAAGAAGAAAAATCTTCTCTCAGTCACTTGTTTCTATTTCTTAAAGGCTGAAGCCGCCGCCGACTCTCAAGAACTAGTATCACTTCATTCACGTACTTGCTCGGAGTGTTCTTGCATCAGGTACATAGTATGGTTATACACTAATTTGTTTGTTAACTAACTAGGGTTTAGGGTTTTACAGCTATCTCAAAAATTTTGTATATAATTTGAAGTATAGAAAAATGAATTTTTCCTTGATTATATGGTCCATTAATAATTTCAACAGAGTTGTTTTCTGATTTATATGATTAGATCTGTTGATATTCCATATGTTATTAAATTTTGATACTCTTACATGTGTTGTTTTTATGTTCATATGACCCTATTGGGATTCTAAGCAGAAAATATGAAAAAGACGAAGAACCCACTGGTTTTCTTGGATGTTTCCATTGATGGGGAACCAGCTGAAAAAATTGTTATTGAGGTAATTGCCTCGCACGAAAAACTGTGAAACCTTAAGATGGTTTCAACTCGGAGGCTTGTGTTTATAACTCATGCATTCCTTTTTCCCTGCTCTTACTGAATGTATGTGTAATGCAGCTCTTTGCTGATGTAGTCCCTAGGACAGCTGAAAATTTCCGAGCACTCTGCACAGGTAAATTGCATTCCTTTAGATGTTTGCACAGGTAAATTGCATTGCTTTAGATGTTTACTTTGTTTGGAATATCAAAACTTTGAATTGTAAATGCGTTAAAGGGCTGTCCATTGTTTTGCTAATAAAATTATAAATATTTAATGGAGGGAACACGTATACTTTATTTTGATGTCACTTGTGTTTTGTCACTTGCATTATTTGTTTTGAAGTGGACATGTTATTGGCTTATCATTGTAGGTGGTTCATTGGAGATTAATCATTATTGAAATTGCTTGAAAAGTCTCATGTTATTCTCTAGAAACCATGTGCATTTGGTTTGGTCCTAATTTTTTTTTCCCAGAAAATTTGAGGCCTGGTTTTCCATTTCTCATATATGTGTTTAAAGATATATGCCTGTGGTGTTTTACTATGAAACTTTTCATGAGGCCCTGACTGAATATTTTATATCTTGCATATTCAAGCATCAGGCTAGATGGTGCTGCTATCTTTTTCTTCCTAAATCTTCATATATCTAAGCACAATACTTGATGCTGTAATTCATAGTTTTATGTAATTGTGATTTCCTCTCTTTCTACTATTCTTGCTCTAATTTTTCTTGTATTATTAGATGTTTGGTAACTAAAAACACACGACTTCCTCAAGTCTGACATCACACTTTCTGCTACCTTCCCCCTTTCCCCCTCAACAACCCAACTTTCCCTGCTTTATTCTCAATGGGAGACTTACATCACCTAAAAGGGTCGAACATGCAGAAATGAAAATTCCTCTTCTTTCAATCTCTACTGTCAAGTTCTTTTCTCTTCCTATGTTGCAGTTTTTATTTATTCGCATGAGAACATTGGAGTCTTTTGGAAGCACTCTTTGTTGGACAGTTTTTATCGTGGTATCCCATTTCAAACTAATAAATATGTATGCAGGTGAGAAGGGTGTTGGAATCTCAACAGCGAAACCTCTGCACTACAAAGGCACAACATTTCATCGTATTATCAAAGGATTTATGTCACAAGTACGTTCTTATATTTTCATAAGACTACAGGGGAACAAAATTTTCATGTACCATGTGATGTTTGCAATCTAATAGCCTAGCCCAAAAGGGGAAGCCATATCATTTAAATTTTTTCTTCCGATGAATTTATTAGATATTTATTAGTTTAACTGGGAAAAGAAAAGGGAAAAAGCGTTTACTTCCCATTGCATGTTCTTTCATACTATCATGCCACTCATCAAATTAACCCGACCACCATCTCCAGCTACTTCTGCGCCAGTGTTGCACCCTTAAACATTCTCTTCGGTCTTCCCTCCTCTCTTAGCCAGCATTTTACCTTTTCAGTTACTGTCTGAGACCTTAATTAATACTATACTTTCACCTGGGCTCAATTGCAACCCTCTCACCTGTTTCTTCACTCTTTCATATCACACTCCTCCCAACCTTGATCAACTATTACCAAAGTTAGAAACTCGTTAGCTTTATATACATAAATAAAGGAATGTGATGACTTGCAATTATCGAACTTGGTTTTTAGATTCCTTTTACTTGTGGGTTTAACTATCAGTCAAAAATAGTTACTGGATATGATTAACATACATATATGCTAGAGGTCTCCATTTTTTTGTCCTTGATTTAGCTTCCTTGAATAATGAGATCATGGATATTTTTCATATCAATTAGATCAAAGATATCACGGGTTCTTTCAAGTATTGGAAATGAACATATTGTTTTTCCCTTTTTGTCTTGGCATATCCATTACCCCTGTCGTGCCTAGAATTTTTTAATTAAGGTGGTGAGGAGAGGGGAATGCTCGTGCACATATACTCTGTTTCTTTTTATTACTTTACATTAACTAAAGCATATGTATTGAGGAGTAATGTAATTTTTGGTCTTTTATTGTATAGGGTGGTGACTTTTCGAAAGGAAATGGTACGCGTTAATTCTTCTGCATCTTGTACTTTCAATTGATGCAGATGCTCGATACATAACTTCAATCTTCACGCTCAGACTTGTAAGGCACGCCCTTTTAATGATTTGCAGGCACCGGTGGAGAAAGTATTTATGGAGGGAAATTTGCTGGTGGGTTATTTTAATGTTTGAATCCTTACCCACCCCCAAATGCTTTTTATCTTAAATTCAGATTATATATTTGTTTGCAGATGAAAACTTCAAGTTGGAACATAGTGGGCCTGGCATTCTCTCTATGGCTAATGGTGGTCCTAACACAAATGGATCTCAGTTCTTTATAATATTTAAGCGTCAACCTCATCTTGATGGGTATTTTAAATTTTATACTTATGTACCTGATCTCATATGTTCAATGCTTATTTATAGATCCAAATTTCTGCATGCTTGTGAAGTGAGTTCTTTTTATTTTATTTCTTTGGCAGTAAGCATGTTGTTTTCGGAAAGGTTGTGAAGGGAATGGATGTTGTTAAGAAAATGGAATTGGTAGGTAGCACCGATGGGAAACCATCTGGACTTGTAAAAATTATTGATTGTGGTGAGATGTCTGAGACTAAAATGCCAATTTCAGTTGGCGGTGAGAAAGGTAATCGATTTTGAGATGGCAAAATTTGTTTTCTGGATCTTTAGAAGAATAGATCTCGACAATTCTGCTAATGATGTGTTCAGGTAAAAAGAAAAAATCAGCTAGAGACATTCCATCTGATGATGGTTCTGATGGTCAGGCAAAAGGCAAGCGAAAAGCATCTCTGAAGGATAAGAGGAGAAAGAGGAGCTACTCTTCATCTGATTCTTCCAGTTCCGAATCAGAATCTGATTCGTATTCATCAGAAACAGATTCATATTCAGATTCTTCATCGGACACTTATTCTTCAAGTTCTTCTAGTGATGGAAGACGAAGGAAGAAAAGGAAGCCGACTAAGAGGGAAAGACATCAACGTGGGAAAAAAAGGAAGGATGGGAAAAGGGAGAAGGGAAAAGCTCAGCGTGATAAAAGATCAAAGCGGAAGTCTAAAAGGTATTTCTCTGTAGTTTCATGGTTAATTTTTATTCTCACTGAGATCGGTGCCTTCACCCACTTCATTTGTCCGTTCTGAATGTCATACTAGTCTAGCAAGCATGTTTCTAATTTCTGTCATTATCTCTTGTCATGTAACATTCTTCTTTTACCGTCTCAAAAAAGAAAAGAAAAAATTCTTGTTTTACTTGCTAGATGTGTGACAAAACCCATGTGCCTGGTGCAAAAGTTTTAAATTTCTTTATGTAAACAATATCAGTATTGCAGCTTTTGTAAATATTAGAACCAATCCTTTTTGTTATCTTCTGGTTATTCAAACATGGTTTCTGAACACTTTTTTCCTTAAAATTAAGCTCTGATGTGCTATGTTTTGTTTTGCATTTTGATTCTTAGGAATTCAGGAAGTTCTAGTGATAGCGATAGCAGTAGTAGCAGAAGCACTAGTTCTGATGAGGAGACTGCACGTAGGAGAAAAGTTGTACGTAAAACGAAGACATTAAATGAAGAGGAAAAACCAGTCCAGCCTCTTGGTATGTTATCTTTTTTTGGTACTCCACTTTCGCAATATACGCTTTCATTGTTTTTATTTTCATTACATGGTCACATATCAAGATTTGCTTTTGAGTTGAGCCATATTATATTTGACATTCTCATTGCCGGGACTGGAATTTAAAGGAAAGGAGATAAAATCACCAACTCCTCTTTTAGCATCTAAGGAGCTGCAAAAAGGTGATAAAAGGAAACACACTGGGGATACTTCGTCTCATGAGGAAGGTGAATTGTCCCAAAAGAAAGATAACCATCTTAATAATGGCCAGGGGTCAGATGTCAACAATAATCAAGCTGCCACAACACTTCATCAATCTGATAAACCGAGCAGATCAAGGTTATTTTCATAATTTGCTAACTTAATTTTGCTATTGTAATTTCTATACACATTGAATACTCTCTTGGTCTATTTTTAATTTTACTTTTGTAAAATTATATGATTAGATACTTATTATTGCATCTACTGTTTGACTAGCAGGAGTCTGACTCCAAATCCTGTTGAAAGACGAAGGACTAGTCCTTCAAGATCACCGAGCAGAAGTCCCAGACATGAAAACAGTGGAAAATTTGCTAAAGCATCTGGTCAGCAAGTCGAGAAAATTCCTTCAAGGAGTCCTGTCAGAAGTCCCGTGAGATCCAATCATGGTCGTGATTTGTCTCCAGATGGAAATCAGAAGCGCGTTAGGAAAGGGCGGGGCTTCACAGATAAATATGCATTTGTTAGAAAATATCGTACCCCCTCTCCAGAACCCTCACCTGATAGATCTTATCGTTATGGTGGAAGAAACATTCAAAGGAATCATGAAAGGTACTTTCTGATTGATGCCTTCTTCAGAGTATTGTTTGCTATTTATAATTGCCTAACAGGTTTTCTGTATTTTTGCCTTCCACCAAAAGCATTATTGTAGGATTAACTTTTAATTTGAGCTCCTGTGATGTTGCAAATTAAAGATCTTTTTTTTTTTTGGTGTGCTTTCACGTTCTATCAAGGCTCCTATTATATCCTCTTTCTTCTAGCCCTCTCAAACTTTTGGGGTTTGCCCTGTGGATAATGTCCATCTTTCTCTCATCTAAGCAACCCCCGCTCTATGAAAGTGTTTGTGCCGACAATGTTTATTAACATACTCTGATAGTATGCTTTAGGGTACTTGAATTGACCTCGAGCAAATGCATGCTTTATTTATAACATTTATGTGAAATTGGTCTTTCATGTATCGTGGCTATTTTTTATCTTTTAGTGGTATTTATAAATTCCACAAATGGATGGTGACTGAATTGTGTATTCATGGATTTTGATGTTCAGTTGTTCACACAAGCTGTAAACATTTTGCTATTTATGATTTTTGTAGGTATCCAAGCTACAGAAGCAGATTTGAAAGCTCACCACAAAGACGTTACCGGAGTCCTCCAAGAAGAGGCAGGACCCCTCCAAGGTCTCTCTCTCTCTCTCTCTCTCTCTCTCTCACACACACACACACACACACACACAAAATGCTTTGTGAAACTGCTAGAGTAATTAAGAGTATAGAAATGTGATCAATTTGCTTTTCCCTAAAGCTATATTTTGCTCTTTTGAATGGATTAATTTATCTATCATGTCAAAATCTTAATGGTGGTATTGTATTCTCACTTGATTGGTAATAGATATGAACGGAAGAGAAGTCGGAGCAGAAGTGTTTCTCGAAGCCCTGGTTCCTACCGTGGTCGCGCCAGACAACGTAGCAGGAGCCCTGTGCGCAGTCCTAGTCCTCCAGACAATCGCCCTGCCCTCAGTGACAGATTAAAGTCTCGTCTTGGCCCAAAAACTAATTATGATGAGCCTATTCGTAGAAGAGGAAGGTCAATTTCGCGTTCCAGGAGCAGCAGTTCATCGCGATCTAGGTCTGCTTCTAGAAGACGTTCGAGGAAAGTTTCATCACCTTCACGTAGTAGTTCCAGATCCAGCTCTCCTCCTGGTGGACAACGGGGCCTAGTATCTTATGGAGATGTGAGTCCAGCTAATGGGATATAAATTAGTCACTCGTTTTCCAGTTATGGCTTTTCAGTTTGAATCATGGAGTCTGTGTTTCTTGCTTTTTGATAGTCACCTTCTATTGTAATATTAGTATTACTTATGAGTTGTGTTTAAATTTTTCCAAACATAGTACTTTATTTTATGAAGATTTATTATTATTGGCGATTAGACCAGATATGTCTGGCAGAGCATGAGATTTTTGTTATCTTTCCAAATCTTGGACAGATTTTCTGACGAGAGAACATGTTATGTAATGGTGGATTGCTTTCCTGTTTGTTCCAACAATCCTTCTTATTTCTCTGTTTGTTCCAAAAGGTGAAATCGCTCACCCCGGGCGCCCCTCACCTCCCTGTCCGACGGGATTGTGAGAGGAGGTAAATCATGGTGACTCAACCAGCAACAGAGGCTGGGACCAATACTCACTGCGCACAAGGATCCCCCTCATTTTTTGAGAGGTTGCTTCGACACTGCCGCTGGTGAGGTTCGATACTTGGTCACTTCCAACTTCCCCCTCTGAGATCAATTGAGCTGCCCATACGGACTTCTTATTTCTCTGCTTGTTCCAAGAACTTTGGGTTTTCGAGACACTAGAAGCCACTTATGTCCAGAACTTTAAAAAAAATCTTTTGACTTTTAGTCTTTCAAGAATTCTTAATAATATTTCCTTTTTTTGGTTGAAGAAGCATAACTATTTGTTGTCGTTTTTGAAAATGCTTTGATAATTTACTAACTAGTAGTATATGATCAAAGAAAGATCTAATTGGACTCTAATTGTTATCGATAGGTTGATATTTAATATCCCGCTAATAAGCTCGGGGTAAGACCTTATAAATGTAGGGTTATGGTCTCTAAACCATTTTATACTCTTCACTTTCTTCTTCGCTATATGAGAGAAAGCTTAAGGTATCTGAGAGAAGACTCAAGGAATCTTTTTGTGATTCTTCCGCGACTGTGCTAATGAATTCATGTACGCATCTTTTTAATATAGTACATCTTACTTTAATCATTAACGTATACATTCTATGTATGAATCGATGATATGATGTCATAGCATTGATTCGTTAATGTCTACTAGGATCTATTAGTGGATGAAAATCACAATAACGAATTATGGGGTTGTGGTCTTCTAAGTCCGATGCACCAATTCCTTAAGTCTTCTCACATATAAATATGAAGACTATATTGGCTTATGTATCACATATAATATTATAAAAGTTTGAATATTCTTTTAACTTTTTTGTGAGGACTAAAATATTCTATGTGGGAATCACAAGGTATAACTAGATTATGAGGCATGATAAGTTAAAAGACTCTATTGTGTCAAATTTGGCACAAGAGATGTTACACAATTTGTCAGTCCATACAATTATATAACTCAATTAATTAGGTCTCTACACTCTTCGTCTTAATAAATATTCCGTAAAAAGGGTTTTGTGACCAGCAGGATCATTGAAGGTGCCCAAAAATACAAAGGTTATATTGCTTGGGTAAGGCAAAACCTATGGGCGACCGGATATACAATTGGTCTAGTATTGTTTACTGATTTGATCAGCTCGATTTTGATTTGTTTGAACCGTTTGCCTATGGGCGACCGGATATACAATTGGTCTAGTCTTTTCAAACAATAATTAAGAAAAACTCATAGTAACCATTTGAGCCGACGAAATTACTTTACTGATTTGATCAGCTCGATTTTGATTTGTTTGAACCACTAATATAATAAGCTCTTCAAATATGCATCAACTCAAAATGGTTCAGTTGCTAGAAGGTGAAAAAACGACAACCGAAAAAAATGATAATGAAGTGTTAACAATCCTTTTACAATACTAACACAAAAAGAATGCCACATTGAACAAACAAGTTTAACGATCTTAATTGTTCACGTAAAACTACAAGAAACTTCATTATATCGATGCATACATTGACGACTGAACGAGATTGTCACTCAATAACAGCTCTAAAAGCCACAAACCATCCTTATATTGGTTGACCTTTAGGAAAAATTAGATCTTTCAGCCACATGTAAATGGGAACCAACACGTAGTAAGTTGCTGCCATGACACCAAGAATGAATCGCCCAAGAAATACAAACGGGTTTACAGGTTCCGATACATCCTCTTCCTTAGGACCAAGCTGCCAAACAAAAAAGATTATATGAAGTTATACTATATATAAACAATATAGTATTTAATTAAAAAAAAAAAAAAAGATGAGATTTTACAATGCACAAACATATATTCGACAAAATTTACATTCTTACTTACTTGCAAAGGTGAGTCCCCTGAAGCAGGCTTTACACCTGTGACAGAACATCCCATGATGAGACCATGTCTACGAACCCCACGATACCATTTTGGACCAATCCTTTTCAATTGGACATCCTTAAATCCTGCTTTTTGGAACCACTCAATGTACTCTTCCTCTTTAGGGAAGAGCATCCAAGCATCTGCGAAGAAACGAGATAACCAAAATGTAGGGTACACGGGACCAATTACGCAAGCTTTCCCTCCGAGCCTTAGAACCCTGTAAGCTTCCTTGATTCCGCGTTGGGGGTCTGGCCAGTACTCAATACTGTGAAGACACACAAACTCATTCAACTTTCATAAGACTTACAAATACATCAATCTCTACAACTACACAAATATTTTCACTGTTCTTCATAGACTAAACTTGAGAGAAATCATCCATACATTAATTAAGAGTGTTGCTCACAATCAGATCAATTCAGTTCAACATGGATCAAATATTTTTTGAATCCTATACAAAAAAGTCGCAAACAAAATAACAAGAGAGAAGCAGGAACAAGTTGAAACTGCAAAACTATTTGTTAGATAAATATATATAATGTTTCTCCTCTCAAATCAGCTTAAAATTTGAGATGAATTGTGACAATCAATATAGTACTACAACTAGATCAAGAAGAGCTCATGTAATTGAATCTCTTCGCCATCAGTTTACGATATGTTAGGCTTGAATAAATGAATACTTCCTACAAATAGGTGGGGGGGGGGGGGTAATTATACATAATAAATACGGAAAATAATAAAATGTATCCCCTCTCATTCATCTTAAGCTTTTAAGCTATCAGATGAACTGGATATTCGATAATTACGAATATTAGATGTGTCTAGATAAACTCTTGGCATTGAAGGCAGATAAAATAATGCCTCCACTCGGCAATGGCTTAAAACAGCATTACTTATAACAATGCCAGAACACAAAATCCTCATTCAACTACGGAACACAATTTTCTACAAAATGTAATGAAACTCGATACTCAGAAAATATACCTTCCAGCAGATATATATCTATCTACGGAATCGGTTTTGAAAGGTAGATCCTCAGCATCCCCTTCAATTATTTTGCATTCCTTCAATGCCTCCTTCTTCTTAGCTTTCGCAAGCTGATGTGGTGACTGATCGAGAATCGTAACATTCTTTGCATCCACATGTTTAACTATCCCCAGAGTAGTGAACCCTGTACCCCCACCAACATCCACAACCGTTAGTTTCCGGTTGTTCAAATCGGCAGGTTCTAAAGCTTCATCCCTCATGTCTTCAGTCCAATGCCCAGGGTTAATTACATGGTCATACACAATTGAAAGAAACCTATAGAACCAAAAAGCCTCCTTCTTGTGTTGTATGAATCTAGGTTGTGAGGATGGTCTAGAGGCTGAAAGACTGCATTTTGGGACATGGGTTCTGTTTTTCTTGGTGGTTTTGATGGAAACTTTGTTACAAGAAAGTGAATTTAACTTGGGCAAATAGTTTCCATGAAAATTTGAGCTATGAAAACCTAACCCTTTTGGGGATGGGGAAATTGCTCTTATGAGAGTGAGGTTTTCGGCTCCATTGAGCATTGTAGAAGCCATTATATGATCCTCAAACTGGAAGAAGCCAGAAGTTAGATGATATAATTTTGAGGGTATTAAACTAAATTTTAGGCATGAAAAGCAGAAACCAAGTTAAAAAAAAAAGAAGCTTACTTTTGCTATAAAAACAGTGTTGAAGTAGAGGAGGAGAGCTTTTGGACCCCAGTCGACCGGCAGTCAAGCACCACACGACTTATAGCATGGAGGAAGTAGATAATCCAGCCATTAAAAAGTTATATAAACAAAAGGGTTTTATGCACCTAACACCACCGAAATATGTAAAATAAGCACTTTACACCCTTTCTTATTTCCAGAAAAGTTGATCATCGGAGTAAAAAATCATAGGAGCAAAATAGGAAAACATCAGAAATGGGCACTTTGCATCCTCGAAACAGAATTTTCACTTAACACACTCGAATGAAGATCAGCTCGATAACTTACATCCCTGAAATACGATAAATAGACACTTTACATATCTGAAACATAAAATTAACACTTAACACTCTCAAATTGACTACTACGTCGACACATATTTTCTACATGATTAAAAAATCAAAAAATAAGTTGGACATGTTTGAATATATTTTGGTCCATATGTTTCGAATTTTCACGGGACCAAGCTTCGTATGAAACCCTTTTCATTGAATCAAAATTACAAAACAAATGTATCATCTTAAAATGATACTAATACTTCTGATGAAATTAATCATCATACATTATAATATCATTTAATTCAAATAAAAAAAATCAATATCACCAAACTTTGCTCCCTAAGCTAAAATTCTTACAAACAAGATACATTCAAACTACTACTCACATTTTCAAACTCAACTCACCATTTAATTATTATATTTTCCATTCAAAATATTATAACTAAAACATATCTAAGTAATGAAATTGTAGTTTGACTTGTGTCCTAAGTTAAAAATTCAGATATTTATTTAAAAAAAATCAGATATTCTTTAAACACCTCATAATATTATATTGAGAAAAGAATTTCCTATACTGTAATAATTAAAGAGGTTCATTTGGAACTAGCCTTGTCTTATTTGTCCAAATTGGAAAATTCATCTATTAATATATTATATAATACCAATACTTTAAAGGTGATGATCACAATGTCCGAACCAGATTTGTACTGCAGCTGCTCAATCATACTAACTAATACTCAAGTTTTTAAACAAAATCAAGACAAAAAACTTAGCCAAATGATATATAGACCCTTTAATGAACAACAATGTGACAATCAATTATCATAAACACATCAAACCATGTGATAAGAATTAGGCTTTTTTAAATAATATCCCAACAATGTTAAATTTCCATTGGAATGCTCAATCTAAATACACAAGAAATACAACCTGAAGCAATTGAACTCTCCGTCCATTTCCTCAAAATATTCATTGTAATTACCCTTTCAACCTCATTTTAAAATTAAGCACAACCATACATGTCTTAATCTTGATCAACAAAGGACTTCAATGTAATCCAGCTTTGAGACATACAACGACATTGTCCTAAATGCTAACTATATATAAAAGCCTTTTAATTCAACACCAACCAATACATTAATTACTTCACCTCTCTTCAATTCATACTTCAAAGTCTTAGCCCCAAAGCCCGAAAATGGACCCGAAATATGCATGGCTACCAGTGAACCTCCAACCCGATGATGCTAATCCCGAGTGGATGAACAAAGGCGACAACGCATGGCAACTGACCGCAGCCACAATGGTGGGCCTCCAAAGTGTACCGGGCCTTGTCATACTATACGGCAGCATTGTAAAAAAGAAATGGGCCGTAAACTCGGCCTTCATGGCTCTTTACGCCTTTGCTGCAGTCTTAGTTTGTTGGGTTGGATGGGGCTACCAGTTGTCATTTGGCGACACATTTTTACCGTTTCTCGGAAAAATCGATGTCACATTGGATCAAAATGTTTTATTGAAACAAGCGTTTTCGACTTATAAGTTTCCAAATGCTACTATGGTGTATTTTCAGTTTGTTTTTGCTGCGATTACGTTGATATTGATAGCTGGTGCTCTGCTTGGGAGGATGAACTTTATTGCATGGATGCTGTTTGTGCCTCTTTGGCTTACGTTTTCGTATACGGTTGGTGCGTATAGCATATGGTGTCCTACTGGTTGGTTGTCGAAGATGGGACTTATCGATTACTCGGGTGGTTTCGTCATTCACCTTTCCTCCGGAGTTGCTGGATTCACTGCAGCTTATTGGGTAATTTTTATCGAGATAATTACACGAGCTATTTCGTATCATTTTTTACACAGTGTAATTACATTTCGTGAAAGCGTAGTGTAAACATTTCAGGTAGGGCCGAGGGCGACTAAGGATCGAGAAAGGTTTCCACCAAACAACATTCTATTGATGCTTGCAGGGGCAGGGATATTATGGATGGGGTGGACAGGTTTCAATGGTGGAGACCCTTACTCGGCCAGCATCGATGCATCACTCGCGGTGCTTAACACACATGTCTGTGCTGCGACAAGCCTACTCACTTGGCTCCTACTCGACATTCTTTTCTTCGAAAAACCTTCTGTTATTGGTGCCACTCAAGGCATGATCACTGGCTTAGTTTGCATCACCCCTGCTGCAGGTACAACTTAATTCTTAGTTTGCTCACTACAAGAGAAATTAAGTAACATGCAGCATAGATACAGAGGCTCAATAATAAAAGATACAGGAGGCTCATTGACAATTTTCAAAGTAACAAAGAGATTACAGTAAAATTTTTAGATGAATTAAGAGTGTTTTTTCGCATTTTTTGTGGGGTATAATTGTCATTTTTTCTGCAAAAGATTTACTCCGGCTTAGGGGGGGTTTCTTGCTAATAAGAACCATAGCATAGGAGAGGTTTTTAGTAATAAAATTTAGACATTTCATATTATTATAAAGTTCCATGCATTCAAATTGAGCAGGAGTGGTACAAGGCTGGGCAGCAATAATAATGGGCCTAATGTCCGGGTGCATCCCCTGGTTCACAATGATGGTCCTCCACAAAAAGATATGGCTTCTTAAACAAATCGACGACACAATGGCCGTGTTCCACACACACGCCGTGGCCGGTACATTAGGCGGCCTACTCACCGGGTTCTTCGCCAATCCAAAACTGAGCAGACTATTCACTTTGGCCCCCTATCCCACTTGGGAACGCAACACTGGCCTAGCATACGGCCTTCACAATGGCCGAGTTGGTGCAGGGTTTAGGCAAATGGGGGTTCAGATTCTTGGAATTGTATTCATCATTATATTAAACGTTATTGTCACGAGCTTGATCTGTCTTTTGATTAGGCTTGTTGTTCCGTTGAGGTTGTCGGAAGAGGAACTCAACGGTGGGGATGAAGCGGTGCACGGGGAAGAAGCTTATGCGTTGTGGGGCGACGGAGAGAAGTTTGAGAGATCAGTGCATAATTCAGTGCATGGAGGAGTTGAGGATCTTGAATTGCAAAATAAGATTTAATAAGGGTCATTATGATCAGTCTGATTGTTTAACGCATTTTGGGATTCTACATACTTATATGATTTGATTTGATTTGTAATAATCTTATACTCCAAATAGAGATAGCAATGTTGGCAATAATATTTGGTCTTTTTCCTTTGTTAAGAATGGTGTCATTTGTTAAATTTTAATGGTTTTGTTTTTGTGACATGTTAGCTGTTATGTTTCTAGTTTTTGAGTCTTTTTTTATGAATCATAAGCATGATATGTTGTTGGAAGAGAGAAAATAAAGAAATTAATGAAATCAATATCAATAATTAAATTGTCTCCTAAATATTGTAGTGTTAAAATATCTGCAGGTGAAATTGGCATGTGATAAATCTAGACAAGGGGATTGGGAATCACTTCATAAAATTTAAGGAAATATTAACACTAAATTGGAGATGGAATATCTGAAATTGGAGTCTTGTGACAATTGACAAGTATATATACAGTTTATTATAGGGAAATTTACATAGACACCCCCTGAGTTTAGGTCTAATTACAAGAAATTACCCTACTGTTTGAAATATTACAAAAACACCCCCTTGACTTAACGGCCGTCAGTCAACACTAACGGAAATTGTGAAATGTCTTAAATGCCCTTAGTTGTTTTTAATATTTACAAAAAAAAAAAAAAAAACTGGAAAAATTTTCGCACATTTTGCACTACCATTCACAAAAATTATGATTTCTCCCTTGTTTGTGGACGGATTTTAGTAATTCTTGTTGTGTTAGACTCGCCTCTTCATCGCGCATCTTCCTACTGGAGCAATTTTTGGGATTATGGACTGGTTTTTGCGATTGGGAGTGATTTGTGTTCGTCCCCAAATTCTAGGGCTCATCGCGATTTGCGGATTTGAGCCTCTAATTCTGGAAAATTGCTTCGTGTTTCACTTCTATCTGTTTATTTCGTCACTTTCCTTGGATTAATTGCCCGATTGGAGGTGGGATTGAAGATTTGGATCGAATTGGGCATTTAGGGTTTATGCGCCCACTTTGATCTCCGAATTGGGGGTGTTATCGAACTGATTTCTACTGGATTTTTGAGGGTTTTTCTTCATGATAGTATTAAATTCAGTTTCCCCAAGTCAATTTTGGGTTTGGTGAACTCGGGCCGCGAAGAACAATTTCGGGCCGTGAAGAACAAGTTCGGGCCGAAAAGTTTTTTGCCCTCCTGCTGCATTTTCCTACTGTTTTCTGCTGTTTTTTTATTGTTATTTGCTGGTTTTGGGTTTTATTTTTGTTATTTGGTGCTTTTGTTGGTGTTTTTTTCGATTTACTTAGTGATTTTTTCATCATTTACTGGCCAGATATTTATGTATTTTGATCTAATGCAAAGTAGAACATTATATTGAAAAATAGTTAGGTGTTTTTTCATCATTTACTGGCTTGGTGGATTGATATTTATGTATTTATTGGGTGTTTTGATATTGAAATGAAAATACATTACACATACAATAGTAACTTTCAGCCTACAACAATCAAATTTCAAATATTACAAATACACCCCCTGTAACATAACATATATTATAAATACACACCGAGGGCAAAATTGAAAAAACATTAAAAAAAATGATGACGTCATCCTCCGCCGTCAAATTTAACACCGTACAGGGTGTTCTTGTAATACTGTTTTGCCAGAGGGGGTGTCTTGGTAATTTTTCAAACAACAGGGCAAGTTCCTGTAATTAGGCATAAACTAGGGGGTGACTAGGTAAATTTCCCTATATTATATAAACTAGTGCTATTACTTTTCGGGCCTCAATTTTCACTGTATACTCTGTATTACGAGTTAATGGATCATGACACGGTCCAGAATTTCACCTTTATGTTCTACGTCAAATATTAATGGGCCAATTGAAAAGAAAATTATTATATAATGGGCCAAAATGTAAAATAATAGTCTACAATTGTCCAACACTCCAACTTATATTGTCATAATTTATTTGGATTACATTAGTATTATGCTATATTGATTTCTTCTTGCAAAAGAACAAAACATACGGGAAATTCTTACCCAAACCGGGTTTGGCCGAACCCAAAACAACTAAATGGCAAGTGTAATACACTTGCTTTGGGATTGGATATAACTCCGAGGAGACTGACCAATCACAAAGCAAGTGCAATACACTTGCTTGGTGGTTGGATGGGTTTGGCCAAACCAGGCTTGGGCAAGAATTTTTCCAAAACATACTATGTTTGTTTCGCTTTTCGAAGAGTAATTTTAAAATTTTTAGGAACTTTTGAGATATTTTAGATTTTCTGAAAAAATTATTTGTTTGAATATTTAGAGATGAAATGTATAGTAAGTTAGAAAATTAGTAGGTTATTTTAAGAGATTGTGGAAATAAGATAATTATGATATATAAGTTTTATGCTAAATGGAAATTGTTATCAACTGATTGAAGTAGTGTAAGAGATACGTTATTTTATATCAAAACAAAAAATAGAGTTTGTTTGTATAGAAAAAAATTTAGAGATATAATAAATATTTCTTTACGAGGAGTTTGATTTGTTTGTCATATAAAATTGAGAGATTTTTTCTTAGGCCATCTCCAATCGAGCCGGCAACCGGGAGGGGGGGGGGGGGTTGTCGGCTTGGTTCGGTTAGAGATGGATGATGGCAATTGGGCGGGCAAGGGGGTAGGGCGGGCAGGGGGTTCGGGGCAGGCAACCCGGCAAGCAGGCAACCTGCTTGCCGGCAGGCAAACGCCCCTGTCGGGCGCTGGCAGGGGTTGTCGAGGCTCGGGTCCTATTTTAAAAAAAAAGATCATGAATTAAATAAATTAGATTTGTTGAGCAATTTCATTTATAATTGGACAAATATAAATCTAAATAAATGAGATTTGTAGAATTAATGGATATCGATTTTCCTTCTGTTGGAGATGAGTTTTTTAGGTGGGTCGAAAAGACATGAGAGCAAGGCAAGAAGACAAAGTAATTGAGCAATTGAGCGAACAATTGGGCAAGACCTTCGGTTGGAGATTTCCTTAATTATGATAAATCAATTTTCGAAAACAAAAAGCCTTGTTAATTTGTTTGACTTTTTAAGGAGGACTAACTCTTTTCTGAAAATCCACACCATGCAACATGCTCTATAGTCTATACAATTCTTCATGTATTCCATTTAAAAATGTAATTATTATTCATAAAAATTGGGAATGGGCTGGTTCCATGTACTCATATATTCTTGATGGGCCAAAATACCTGAAATAAGGAACCATTTAAATTACTTGTATTAATTTTCTGCATCAGAAAAAAACATCATGTGCATAATAAACTGAGGAAAAAAGCATGGCAAAAGGAATGTAAGTTACGTTGTAGGAGTATATTCTAAGTAAGTTCATCAGTTTTATTGAATAACAATTATAAGAGCACTATATATTAGTCAGTGATTAATTAATTTAATTTGTCGACTCTGCTGCAAATTCTGGATAACTGTACGTTGCAACATGGACTGCAATGATGTCACCTGCAGTTAAGCAGAAAAAAAAAATTAAGATTTTAAAATTGATTTAATTTTGTCCCGACAGTTAAAGAATAAGTAAACTTAGCTTGTGAGGGCATTATACCTTTTGCCGTTAGACGACTGCATTGACATGTGAACCAAATTACTACTATCAAATTTCATTGAGAAAATAAACGTTACAACTTGTTAGTAGTATTTTGTAATAGTATTAGCCATGTTGTAAGTACTATTAAGAGGCTTAATTTGGGGAAATGTAATAAGATTTTATTTGAACGAGGTTTTGCTTAGTTTTACTCGTTGATTGATATATATAGTATATGAAAATTAATTAATTAAGTAATTGTAGAATAAGAGGTACGGACGTGTAATGATGTCACCGGTGTATTGGACTTGGGGAAATTTGAGTTGTTTGATGTAACTAAAGGTGCAATTCGATTAGATTTACTTATTCTTTGATGTAGATTTATTTAAGAGTTGTATTGGATTTGAATTTTTTGGAGTTTTTTCTTCTTCCTTAGAATCAAAGTAAATTTCATTCAACAAAATATGTTCTTCAAAATCTATTATTTAATTTGCCTCTACATTAATTAGATCCCTGAATAAGTGAGATACACTAAAAAATGACATGCAGATTCACTGAACTGAGGGAATTTCATCCAACATAATTTTTAAGGTCTTAAACAATCATCATCTCTTAAACTAGCTTTTAAAATTGAATTAAACCAAAACCATGTAAGTGAATAAAACCATGTAAGTGAATTCGACCCAACTTACATGGTAAATTCTATTACTATTACTTTTTTAGAGAGATAATTAAACACTGCAAAAATATCAAGAAGAGGTAAATTATATAGTATATCTTAATTTGACTCCTCTCAATGATACGCCCACTAAAGAAGTGGGAAGATGCATGAATGTGTAAGTGAAAATTACATTGCTCGCTTTTGGCAGCATATATACCATATAGTCTATATATATATATATATATATATATATATATATATAAGATTCCCAAGTATAGTGGAATTACTCATGCCTCTTTAATTATTTCATCAGCCGGCCGGGTAAAACACTAAAACCTGAGAGGACCGTACGGGTTTTTAATTTTGTCCTCTTTTGTTCAAGTGTATATATATTGATAAAAAACTCACGGCATTTAGTCGATCAATATATGTTCATGCAGGCGTAATTCATGTTGATCTCTTTGGGTATGTTTATCAATACTCTATAGTTTTTTTCTTCAAAACTCACGGCATTTTGTCGATCAGTATATGTTTGCATTTTTGGCGAGTAGATTACACGCACGTTAAAAAATTGACGGAGGGAGACGGAATGGGTGTAATTTGCAGGGTTTTTGAAAACACAAGGAAGTCTGGTGCAAATTCACAGGGTAGTTTTTTGCAGGTTTCCGATATCACAGGGTAGTAATATGCATTTTCCCCGATACTTTGCATTCTAACTTTGAAAATTTGAAATTTAGCATCTGGTAATACAATTTAGTTGACACTTTGCATCCTAGTGTGTGTTTTGAAGAAAAAAATTCATTGATTGAAGGGTGTAATAGTTATTTTTGAATATTTTTGGTACTTTGCACCCTAAAGTATTGATTTTGACACTTTGCACTCTAAAATATAGAATATTGGCATTTTGCACCCAAAAAATATAATTTCTGGCATTTTCAATCCCGACTTAATATGATAATTTAAATAATGTAAATAACATGCAATATATATAGTATGTTAGATATGTAAACGTGTATTTAAGATATAAAGTAAATAATCTTGAGGATACTTGAAAATAAAATAAACACAATATCTTTTTTTTAATCTAAATTTTACAGAGATAATATGTTAATATAAGTTATTATAAAGTATTATAAATTCATAATAACAAGTTTATGATTGTTGTGCATAGAAATGGCCATTTTATCTCAACATCGCCGACATTTATGAGTTTTTTTTTTCTTTTAAGAAAAATACATTAGGGTGCAAAGTGTCATACAAATCATATTTTTAGGGTGCAGAGTTTCAAAAATTTAAATCGGGGTGAAAAAAACTAATATTTTATAATTTTAGGGTGCATAATGTCAACATTCTATATTTTAAGGGTGCAACATTTATATTGCCAAGGTGCAAAGTGAAAAAGAAAATTCTAAATAACTTTCTCACTAAAACACACACTAGGATGCAAAGTGCCAAGTAAATTATATTTTCATGGTGCAAAGTGTCAAAATCCTATAATTTCAGGGTGTGAAATGCCAAAAACCCTGACTTTTAGAATAAAGTTTATCAAAAATAATTAACAGGGATCTTCGTTATTTTTAATTTGGATTAACCCTCCTCTACTACTTGACAATTACTTTAACTCATCGACTTGTTTATTGTTTTATTTAATTTCAAATTAATAAGTCAATATATATATATATATATATACATATATGTTATTATCATATGATAGCCAGCAAACTATTTGATAATTAGTATATAACTCCATGCCTAATTACACCTCTTTAATTATTCTTACATATTTATCATTGAATTAACACTTTATAATTTAAATAAGGGCATGCATTTTAGTCTATACAAAAGGTAAAGAAATATTCATGCTTTTATAATAGTAAAAATATATATAGAGATAAAGTTACAATACCCGATCACCTTTTCAAACTTTTAAATGGTTTATCATGTTAAATTATTCATATTTGTGGTGCATTAAATCTTTTAAATTTTAATATATATATATATATATATATATATATATATATATATATATATATATATATATATATATATATATAATATTATTAACTTATTAGTGAAATATATTAATTAAATAATTTATTATAATTTTTATAAATTTATTCAAATTGACCGGTCAACTATACCAAAAAATAAAGAAAAATTGGACGGTAGAAATATCATAGTACACACTTTTTGATATATACTTCATCAATTAAGTATTAACACGTCGGCTTGTAATATACTAGATCGTGCTACTAATATAAATTATATAATTATGTTGTCTTGATCAATTTTTAGATAATAGAAATTACATAAGCGCCAAAAATTTTACGAATGCAGTAGGATACTGTTAGTGCTACCGCTACCTAAACAATTGTCGGCATAAAATTTAGAAGTAGAAATACTGTCCCTTTGAACGTGTACATACATGTGGGGGTACATACCTTTACAGCTTCACCTTTTAAAGTTATATACGTCATTAAATATAAAAATGAAATTAGGTAAGTACTACTTTTAAAGATTTTTTTTATTTTTATTTTTTTATGGATACTAATTTTAAAGATTGAGCATCAAAAGATAACTCTTAATGAAATTAAATCATACCATATGTATATAGTAGAGTATATGCTTATAACAAAATTGTTTGCAGATACATTATAATAAGCACATTGTCAGATGAAAATAGTAGTGCGCTCAAATTCAAAGTGGTCCTTGTACTGATTAAACTCCCCCATACTATTTCATGATTGATTCAGCATTCCAAAATCCATTTCAGCTTAATATCATGAATAATTTAAATTCAAATTTATGCTTTAATAAATAATTAAATTGCAGGAAAATGATTCCCCTAATCACGTGGGAGGATATGGGATGATGCATTGTAACAAGATCAGGGCACATTATTTCACCTCTGACAAAATACTATAAATATCTTTAATTCCCACTTCCAAGCTAGCTAGTGTTACTTTTTTTTTTTTTATTATTATTAATTTCTTCAAAGGTTTATACGTTTATTTTATACAATTGGTAGATTATAAATGAATTTGAGAAAATAACAATTTAATATATATATAATGGAGTGCTTGATTTAAGCTCGAGGTTCACAAGCAATTACAAGTCATATTTAAGAAAAAGCATAACGAAATTTTGAATGTACATGAAATTAGAAGAATATTTCTGATATTTAGCCATCAATCAAGAACATACGAATACTGATCGATATATTTTTTCAGTTTATATTCTTAGCAATAATATAATCTGACTGACTAAATATGTACCCCTCCGTCCCAATAATTTTGCTCCTTTTAGGTTTGGCACGGAGTTTTAGACAATTTTATAAAAAAATAAATTTTTGTTATTTTTTAGAGAGAAAGAGAGTCATGTTTTGGGACGTCACAATATAGAAATAGGAACAAGAAAAGTGGGACGGGGAGAGTATATTGTATATTGAGGGGCCGGGACTTCCTTGGAATCACCTAGCTCCAACAGATCTAGAGTAGTTTGCTGCTATTGTTTATAAATTCTTTCCCAATATGTATAGGACCACATCAATTAGCAACAAACCGCCAGCTCAATTCTAACAATAAACTAATCAAAAATCTTAGCTAAATCTAACGACCCTATTGACGTGGAAAATGTGGTTAACCTTTTTTGAGAAATTCCTCGGGAATTTAGCAATTTGTTAAGACCAAGACATATAGTCGTACAGTTGATGATTTTAGAAGCAAAGTAGTACGGAAAGTGAAGTTTTATATGGTTTTTCTTTCTAAACAAATTTATGCAAATACCAAAATGTTAAAAATGACCTATTAACTCACGATATATATATAGTCCATGAACCACATATATATAAATTCATATGGATGAGGTCATGCTTTGACTTTGACCCAGTTTGGTTTGAATTTATTTCATTATAAAAAGTTGAAAATTTTAGAGATCATTTTGAAAGTTGTACAAAATAATTAAAATAAGACTTATGTGCATTTTGATTTAAATCTTTTGATTATAAGATAATGTTAATAATCCCATCATCGTTTGTGTTTTCTTTTTATAATAATAAAACAAAAGGACTTTATAGAAACGGCAATAAATTCGTTATGGTACTAACTTTGTTACATATCGGGCATTTCCAGTGACACAACATTTCAAAGGCAGAGACCTAATTGTCAGATAGTAAGTCAGAGAAATATGGTCTTGAAGAAGCTACCACTAATTCAGTTTTTTACATACAAATAGGAAGTCTACGTGTCTGATTTCATGAGTTGAATCTACAGCATTTAACATTGTTGGAGTTAGCTAGTCATTCTTTAAGCTTGTAGAATCCTGCCGGGCAGGCAATTGTTTTCAAGCCTTGTAAACAAAAATTACATAAGGAGTTGGGCTTCTTTTCATCAATAGTGAGGTAAATTAGGGTGTATATGGATGAGATTTGGTCAGGTCTCGCGAGACCGAGCCAAAACCCTTTTAAATGAGTTTTCGCTAAATCCATAAAACCATCATTAACATATTCAGAAACTCACACTCAAACTCTTCAAACTTATAAAACATTAATTTGACACCTACCACCTACTTTTTCCTCCAAATCTCACTAAAAAAGACATTGATTTGATACATATCACCTACTTTTTCCCCTAAACCCCAACTTCCAAACTCAATCCATGTGGGGTTTCAACTTATTTAAACAACAAAACCCAAGAGCCAAAACCCATCCAAATGAAGTCTCAAATGTTCCATCGAAACCACCCAAACTAATTTTTTTAAATCGAGACCCGCGAAGCTGAACCAAAATCCATCAAAATAGACCCTTAAATATGCATTGCTATCTTTTATAAATGGTCTATCACATGTTTTTGTCACTCAAAAATTATATATTTGTTACAAAGGCGTCCCTCAAAATAAATATTTGTTTTACTATGGTCATTGAAATGAAATTTCAATAATTTTTTTGTCACGTGCCCAACATGTGATTTTTATAGAGTATTATAAAAAATTAATAAAGAAATATAAAAAAGGTAGAACACCCATATTCTAACAGGGATCTTCGTTATTGAAAGTGGACTGGGATAAAAAAATTTGATGAATTTGGTCGAGTGTAAAGAGATCTATAATCAAAATGTATGAAACACATATTAACTATGACTAATATGATCGATATGAACTAACATACGTAAATACATAAAATATTGTTTTTTAAGTAAAGTAATGATATTTTATTACCGGTTTAACAATACATATGTCTATATTCTTATTTATATGTCTCACTTCTCGCCTAGTAACATGAAGTATAATCAACATGCATTTTTGTTTTATAATATTTGGGTTTGATATTTTTTTATGCTGAAGCTCAGTCGATATGAATAAATAGATATAATAATGGTGATTTTTAAGATCAGTGATTTCATCATATCCAATTTTTTAACCGAAATTCCTATTATCTTCTTAAAGGTGAAATCGCTCACCCCGGACGGCCCTCAATCCCTGCCCGACGGGATTGTGAAAGGAGGTAAATCATGGTGACTCAACCGGCAACAGAGGCTGGGACCAGTGCTCTCTGAATCACTATCCAATAAAAATAATAGATGCAAATCTAAAACAATGGACTGTTCGTAAATCGGAACCGTACATATTGTTACCCTTAGGTTCCCCAAAATTATAAGGACAAATCATATTTTTTTTCCTCGAGAGGTTCTAATTTTTGCACGTAAAGTATGTATTTTACTTTGACACTGAAATTTAAATAGCATATAATTGTACTTTATCCCTGACCTGTTCTCACTAAATTTGATAAATCCCTTTACTGACTTTGGAGGTCTCGTGTAAATCTATAATGTGTGCAATTCACAAATTTCCTATAAGTTAAAATGATGGGGAAGTAACTAACATATTTTGGGTATGTAATGTCCAAGTTTTAGGAATTTGGTTCGATATATATAATATCACATTTGGTGTTTGCATATTCATATGTGACTATTTAATATGTTCCTTTATATAAATATATACTCCCTCTGTCCCATAATTTTTACTCTATTAGCTACATGGTGACATATAATATTATCAACTTATTAGTTAAATATATTAATTAAATTATTCATTATAAATTTTATAAATTTAGTCAAGTTGACTGATCAACTGTACAAACAAATAAAAATAAATGGATCTGTTTTAGGTTGATTTTGCCAAAACACGAAATTAGGTAAGAACCAATTTGACTCACATTTAGACGAGAATCAATTGAAACCCAACTCAAAGTCAAGTGAAACCTAATAAAACTTATTATCTATTTCACTTGTCATACACTCTAATATTACTTATACTTACTTTTTTATTTTAAATCTATGAAATTATTGATTTGACACATATAAAATATATAATGATAGAAGTTTGGGCCGAAACTTATTCAAAACTCTTTACCTAATAAAATTTATTTCGAATAAATTGAGGCCAAACTCAACTAAATTACTTGCATACAAAGCCTTTTATGTCTTTTAATTCATAACTCTCACCTCCCTCGTGAGTCGCGTTATTATGTGATATGTAATGTATCCATCCTGATCCTTCCTTTCCCTTCTCTTCTGCAGTCAGTCATAATTTGCTGTAACGACTAAGCAATCGTATTCCCATCTCGGCTAAGATTGTGGCACGTGACGTGACCTATAATATTTTTCGTTAATTACTAATTAATTAGCAATAACTAAGTAACATGATGTTACATATATAGATTAGAGAAGTAACATGGTGCAACGTGTTTTAACATGGTGTAGAATGTTTTTTAACTATCTTATCTTTCTTTCGTTCTTGTTATTCTGACACGTTTTAGTATTTAAAAATTAAATAATAATTGATAACTTTAATTAGTTCCGCTTTAATTCTGATTTAGTTGTAGAAACTTGTTTTATAACATTTATTATTTGATAATTTTTAAAGTCAAGTTAAGAAGTTAAAATCATAAAATTATATGAAAGAATTAACTTATTTGTGTTTGATTTCTATCGTAGCGATTAAAGCTCGTTAAAAGAAAAAAAAATCAAATTTGAAATATATATTGTCCGATAGACTAAACTTGTTTACACACCTACTTGCTATTTGATGAAGTACTAGGTTTCCAAAAAATTAAAAATACTAATAAAAATAAGGTGACTCAGAATTTTATGTCTTAGGTCTATTCTATTTATTCCATATTATCTTATTTTCATTTTCTTTTATCTTCCTCTTCCTCTTTCTCTTCTTTTCTGTTTTTCCTTCCGTTTGGGGTGAAATAGCAAAATCAGTACTTCCCCATTCAATTTCTCACAAATTAAGAACACATGTAATTGATACGTGAAACACTTAACACATGGACGGTGACCTACATGCTACAACAGCTCTGCTAACTCATGTCAAAAAAAGTCCTCAAAATAGGTGAATTTCAACAAAAAAAAATGATAATTTTAGAACTTTACACCTTGTAAAATATTGTTGTATTGGAATTTCGAATTGTATATATTTTTTTTTTTGATAAAATGCATCCTATTCTATGAAATATTATGTCAATAAATATGCAATTTTAGAGTGTAAAAATGATTATTTTTTTAAATGTGTAGAATTACGCTAAAAAAATTGCACTTAATTTACAAGGGACCCGATGTCATTTACTCTTAAGTCTTAACTGATAAAAGAAATAACTAATAAATAAATACTGTTATTTACTCTTCAATATAACGAGTAAAAGTGACCCGCCCGTGATATTAGCCAAACCGTACTCCACTCCTTGCACACTAACTCCTTCCACCCTTTAAATGAGCAGAAAGCGGGAGTTAGCAGATAAAAAGGAAAACTCTTCACAAAAAGAGAGAGAGAAAGAGAAAAAAATTAAATTAATGGAGAGTGAGTGAATAAGTAACTGAACCCAAATGTGACCTTAACAGTCAGCAATTAAAGTGTTAGTGTGTGTGATTGAAAAGAGTGAGATAGTCGCCGGAAAATATGACGACGGGGTTCGTAAAAGACCAGAATCTGGAGAAGCAAATTAAAAAACACATGGGCTGTATGGCTGGTTTTCTTCAAATCTTCGATCGCCACCAGATTTTGACCGCCAAACGCCTCCCTCCATCACCTGTAAGAACGGTATTGTCTTCTAGGATTAATTAAGCCATATTTCTCATCTTTTCTTTTAATTTGATGTATCAATTATTTCTTCATCTTTCAGGATGCTTATACGACGTCGGATTCGGAGAAATCAACGGAATTTGAAAACCAACATAAACCGAGCCCAGAACTGGCAATGCAGTCTCCGGCGGGGGTGATTGACTTGCCGCCGCCTAAATCACCACTTCCTCTTCCGATATTCCAATCGAAACAGGGCACCAGGTATTCGTGGAAATTCCCCAAAGAATCCCCTAGACTATCGCTGGACAGCCGAGCTACAACCGATGCAAAGGGAAGCCTACACCCCAAAGAGATCCGCACTACTACTACTTCCATAAATCGATGTGATAGCATTGCCAGCGATGGAAGCCAACAACACCGGTCTTCTACCAGTGTTATCGCCAGGCTCATGGGCCTGGAACCATTGTCAAATTCAACCACCTCTGTTCCAGAAAAAAAGCCAGAGTTACAGAGATCCGCTTCGGAATCCAGGGTTTCCAAAGATCTCTATCAATCTCAATCACTATTCAACAATGCCGCGACAGAAACACATAATGTAGATCCCAGGAACCGTTCCAATCCATTGCAAAATGTTAACAAGGTTGAACCACCGCACAAAGTATTGAACTCTTCATCGCAATGGAGAGCTCCGCAGCACCGGAAAAATCACTTCGATTCAGGGGATGTTTTCCCTGAGCCGAGACAGAATGTAACGATTTACACGGAGATTGAGAAGAGATTGAAAGTGAGAGGAATCGATGAGCAGTCTAAAGATTTAGAGACGTTGAAAGAAATTCTCGAAGCTTTGCAACTCAAAGGACTTTTACATACTAGGAAATCGTTGGAACAGAATCATCGGAATTTTGTTTACGACGAATCACCAATCGTCGTGATGAAGCCTTCGAGATTCTCTACTCCATCGCCGAGTAAAAATAGGACAGGAAACGTTTATTCGCCGTCCAGTGGTGGCGTTCGCCGCGCCGGAGAAATTTCGCCGTCAGTAAGTCCCCGGCGAGACAGAAATGTGCAGAGTCCGACTAGATCGGGTCGGAGCCCGAGACCCGAAAGCAATGCTGGTCGGTCAAACTCACTCGTCAAACCTAAACCACTTACAGTGGAAACTCGGAGGAGAGTGAAAGAATCACCGGAGAACCGGCGTGTTTCTCCAGTTCACTCTCCAAAGCTTTACTCGAGAAGAACCGGACCGGATCAAATGGCTAATAACCCATCGCCTAGGAGGAACAAAGCAACGGCTCAGATTTATCAGAAGGAGAAGATCACGACCGTTATTGTAGCAGAGGATGAATCTGCATCCAATTCTGGAAGCAGCATCACTACATCCACTGATACAGATGTACTTATATTTTTAACTACATCTTTTTTCTTTTTCTTTTTTAATAATTAATGCTATTTTTTAGTTATTTACTACTGTTTATTGACATGGTTAATGTGTAAATTATAGAGGTCGAAAGCTGAGGAATACAAAGAGGGGAGAAATTTATTGGAGAGATGTGATAAATTGCTTAACAGCATAGCGGAGATGAATGCATCTGATATGCAGCCGAGTCCAGTTTCAGTTCTTGATTCTTCTTTCTACAAGGATGAGTCGTTCACCCCTTCGCCTGTTACCACCAAACGAAACATCGATTTCAAAGGTACATTATCCTTATTTCATGAGCTTATTTAAGAAGTAATTACATCATTGTCATGCTATTGGAACAATTTTGATTGGTTTCACAATATTTGCTTGCATCTTTCGAAAAGCCAAAATCGACATGGTATAAACGAGTCTAGTATTGAGTAGCTTTTGTCTAAAGAAATTTTATCTAAAATCGAGTTGAATATTGAATAACTTTTGTCTGAAGCCTAAGATTGTTAAATGAATCGATCCCATGCAAACTTTTGTCCAAAGAAATCGAGTTGAATATCGAGTAGCTTATCAAGGCGAGTTCAAACTGAATTTCAAAAGCTATCTAAATTATGTTAAGCTTAAACGAACTTTTATCGAATGAATTCGAGTAGCATATGTTAGTACTTAAATTATGTTGGGTATGACTAAATTTTGGTAAAAAATTGGGAATTTATGTCATAATAAATTTGGAAGTAAGAGCATAGGATTTGGAAGGAATGAGGGCTAATGAGTTAGGTTCAATATTGACTTTAACATTAATAAATTTTTCTTACAAATGAGGGAATTAAATGGTGGGGTGAGGTTTTGATTGGAGGAGAAGTGGACTAATGGGAAAGAGGTTCAGGTTTAGAGTAGGGTTGGGAAATGTGGCAAAAGTCACGTGGAGTGGACCGTGACCCCAGATGTTGAATCGTCCTCCTACTTGTCTTGTACAGTGACGACGCCGTTTACTACCCTCCAAAGGTCCAAGTCATGAATTGTTATTGGAACTTTAATTAATTGAGTAGTTCATCTGGAAAATGACTTGTAATAATTTCCTCTTTACTTCCTCATTATTGATGAACAGACTTGTCTTTAACAAGTTAGGTTATTTAAGAGTGAAATTTGTTATATGAATTATTGATCAAAGTTTTCATCTTTTTTCTTCTAAAACAATAAAATCTTGTTATTTTTAAATCCATAGAACTAATATAGGGTGAACTTCTTAAACTCTTTATTTGCCTTGAGATACTTATTTTTCTTAGTTTAGTAACTTCTTCATAATTTTTCTTAGTATTTTCAAAAACTTTTTGGAACCTATCCAATATTTAGCTGACGGAAACATACTCAAATTATCATTATTTTTCTGTGTTATCACTTTGTATTATGATTTTCTTGTAATTAGGTGGCATAATTATGTTAACTATGGATTACTACAGCCTTGGTTTAAGTGGGTATTTCATGAAATTCTTGGTGGTTTACAACTTGAAGTGCTACTAATAAACCACTTCAATTATTCTTCTTGTTTGACTACTAATGCACATCAAAATTGATTTTTCGCAAGTTTTGTGCTTAAGAATTTAGTTTTTTCAGAAGAAAATTGATCCATTTTAGGCTGAAGGCCCTGCTTAATAGCTGGTTTCGATATTGTTCTGTGGATAGGCAACCAAATCTGATCTAAATAAATTGTCCAATTGTTCAAGAAAGAATACTTGTGACCACATTTTCTTTTCTCTGTGGTCCTTGCCAAGTGTATGTGTACTACTTATTTTGTCATTAAATTGCAAAAAACATGATAATATTTGAAGGGAGTGGGGTTTTAGTTTGGATTATGTGAAGACAAATCCTGGTTATGAAAATGATAGTAGAATATGTCTCTTGCTTTAATGAAACTGCAAAAGTACTTCATATGATTCCAATTTTGAATAATTGATTGATTACTCCTTGTAAACCATGTGGGATGATGAACTTCTAATTTCAACTTTTATTATTATGTTGAATAACCAAACAGATAGCAGCTCTTGTGAATTGGAAGATGACTTATGGAGCCCTGTGATTTCGCCAATTCGATCAAAATATGAAGAAATATCGAACGACTGTGATTTTATATACATCTCAGAAATCCTTAGAGCATCCCATTACCTCCCCAAGGATTCGGATGTCTTTTTATTACTAGAGAAGCAACAATATTTGAAGGGAAATGACACATCTAAAATCTCAAGGCTGCAAAGGAAGTTGATTTTTGATACGACCAATGAAATTCTAGACCGGAACACACGATTGCCTCCATGGAAGGTCGTTTCTTGGACAGAAAACAATGTTACAAATCTGTCCCTTAATAAGGTTTGGTCTGAATTTCAAAGAATTAGAGAGCCAAATGAAGGTGAAGATTTGTTTGAGATTATATGTGGTGTCCTTAAAAAAGATCTAGCAGGGGATGCGGTCATCGGCTGGGGAGATTGCCCGGTGGAGATGTCGGAGGCGATTTTGGACATCGAACGGCTCATATTCAAGGATCTAATAAGCGAGACTATTCGAGATCTTGCAGCATTGGCATCTAGAACTACATTATTATCATCCATTATGCCTAGGAGGAAGTTGGTTTTTTGAAAGAAAAAAAAGTTGTAGTTGTTAAACAAACAAGGCACTATCTATCTAATTTTGCTTTGTTTATGTTCTTGATATTTTGCTTTATTTAGTATTAGTGCTGATTATGGGGAAACATCTCTAACGGACACTTTTTCACTTTTGCAAGCTGTAAAAAGAACAGAAAAGCAAGAGTGGGGGGAACTATTTACTCTGTGAATTGCATGTGTGATGTTGAGATCATGGTCATGTGGTAATTATAACTTTATTTTTTAAGGGGGGTGGGGGGGGGGGGGGGGGGGGGGCGCTAAAATTTAAAACAAAATAATAAATAAAGGGAAAAGGACATGACTTTTAGAACAAAAAACTTTGTTTAGTTTGTCTATTTTCTTGTTATGAGTTTGTTGATGGCTTGATTTGTTAAGGTTTAAGGCCTGAAAAATTGAAAATGGTGGTCAGGTGGGGTGGGGTCCCCTTTCCTGCAGATCTTTGGCATGCTTGTGAACCAAAGGTCATCATCATGCAAGGGCTAAAATGTAATTAAATAGAGTACAATGCATTGATCCTGAATTTTGATCAATTGGTAACATTCTAAATAAACAAAATTTAGGGCATGTTTGTCTTGTATTTTTCAAAAAATATTATGTTCGAAAAATTCGAGACAAATATATTTTTTATTTTTTGAAATGATTTTTTGAAATGATTTTTTTGTTATCCACTTACTTTTAATTACTCTCTCAAGTCAAACAAACGACAGTTTACTTATCTTTTAAAAAAACTAAACATAGTTTATTTTGATTTGACATAAATTAAATTATCTCTTACACATTTTATCTTACATATAAAAATAAGTTGATGTAAAGTCTTTTATATTTTACACTTACAGTCTAAATTCTTCCAAAAAAACATGAACTTACTTTATTTCTCAAATTATTTTTTCAAAACTCAAACAAATAACACTATGCAAATTGATATTGTTTCACAAACATCTATTACTCTCTCAAATACATATAATGTGTTATCTTAAAATAAAATTATGTGCGTGAGTATCGTTCTGCAAGTCGAGGATGCTTATAATTTATGTTTTAATGATTGATGTAATAATGTAGTTCATCAGCTGGAAACAAAATCGCTCTAAACAGTTAATACAAAAGTTGTGCCAATAAGAGGATTCATAGGCTCTTTTTTGGATGAATTATGGTCGAGTTTCACGGTTTGTTGGAACCAGTTCAACTCTTGTATGCATCAAACTCAAGTGAAACTCAACCCAACTAGAAATAACATAAAACTTATTGACCTTGTCGAGATCCATTTTGCATCAAATGTTTTGATTTTTGTACAACCAAACATCATTTACGACGATTTTCATCGATTTAAAATCACGGTGGATTATAATATCAATTAATTTAACTCACATAAACATGATTTAGCAACTATCATCTATTTTTCTCCACAAACTCCAACGTTCTAAGTACATCCAAACTACGTCACATATTTTAAAACTCAACTCACCGTTGAATGAACTTTATTTTACATTCAAAATGTTTTAACCAATATACATATAAGTCATGTATCAAGTGTTTCACTCTAGTTTCAAGATAATTTTCAAAATGCAAATCTAAAATATTTTTCCATCCAAACCAAATGAAATTCGGCCAAAACTACATCCGAACAAGGCCATTAAGACCTATGACCTTTTTTCCCATTTAAACTCCATAAAAGTTGTTGATTTTGGCATGTACGGACCTACCTATCCTCCCTCAAACTCCAAAGTCCAAACTCAAATCAAATCACATTCGGCTTAATATTTTCAAAACCCATAAAACTGGATGTCTAAAATACGATCAGATAATATTTCAAAGGTTTGATGAACTCATCCAAAAAAAAACCCATCGAAAGCAGGTCAAAATCGATTCATTTCATATGAGCCTTAAGCTATTTCTTTGCTTGTTTTTTTTTCTAAATAGTATACTCCTAATGAGTAGTATTTTTTATTGTTATTAAAAATTAAAAAATTCTAAATTAAATATGATAATAATGAGATCTAAACATATAGTATATGAAAGTAGCATGTGGCTCTGAAAGCTATGATCAGTAGTGGAGGTGTAAGATTTGATGATGACCGTTGACTTCTTGACTGTAATAATGTGGGTTTTTTGCACTTTGCATCCCCGAAACATGAAAAATAGGCACTTTGCACCCCCGAAATTTAGATTTAGCATTTTGCACCCTCGAATTATGAAAAATGCAGCACTTTGCACCCTCTTTTATTTTCAAGAAAAAACTCAAGGGCAAAATAGATAATTCTATTGTAAATCTTTGGCACTTTGACCCCCCCCCCCCCAAATAAAATTAGCACTTAACACTCCTTAATTAAGAACAAATTAACAACTTGCACCCCCGAAATACAATAAATGGACACTTTGCACCCCAAAATACAAAATTAATACTTAACACCCTCAAATGAAAAAAAAACTCAAATCCCTCATTTTTTGGGGCAAAATTGACCATTAAAGTGAATTTTTTTAAGGCAAAATAGGTAATTATTTATGGGTCATTGATATGTTGAAGTAGAAAATGGGTCTTCGAGAAGTTTACTTATACTTTATTTAGTTATTTATGGTTATATTGTTGAAAAGAAAGATGGAGAGATAAATGAGTATTCGTGTATTTCTAATTGTATTTTGCAAAATTTAAGTAATATTTTGCCTTATATTTTTTCACTCCGATAGTCAACTTTGACGAAAAAAACGAGAAGTTTGAGTTTTTTTAAATTTGAGGGTGTTAAGTGTTAATTCTGTGTTTTGGGGTGCAAAGTGCTCATTTATTGTGTTTCGGGGTGGAAGTTGTTGATTTGTTCTTAATTAGAGGGTGTTAAGTGCTAATTTTATTTTGGGAGTGTGCAAAGTGCCAATACTATTGAATTACCTATTTTGACCTTAAATTTTTGCATGAAAATAAACCAGGGTGCAAAGTGCTGCATTTTTCATATTTTGAGGGTGCAAAGTTCTAAATCTAAGTTTCAGGAGTGCAAAGTGCCTATTTCCCATGTTTCGAGGGTACAAAATGCCAAAAACCCGTAATAATGTAACCCATTTTTGGCACCATAGGATCGTCCCACTTCCATTTCATTGGGACGATCTGATCTGATCTTTTCTTATGTTCGTTCATATGTTATGTTATGATTGAAATTCTCAGAGAGCAGTTCAGCTGACTAAGTTACAGTGTCCAACATTTATTATTATTATTATTACTTGATTTTAAATCCCTACACTTCTTTTTTGAGTATTTTTTTGTATATAAATAAATTAATTAATTATTGATATCTCTGTACAGTGTTGTTTCTATCTATCTATCTATCTATCTTTTCATTTTAATGCTTCCTCTGATTTTATGTGATCCATCCATCGGTCGCAATAAAAATATGTGTACTCAGAAGTTGGCAGAGTTGTAATCACAAATGTTTGGCTCCTAAAATTAGATTTAGATAGTACACACGAAAAAGAATGGATCACAAATTTTTTTATTTGGGCCCAGTGTCCAGATAAAAGTGGACCCAATTACATCATCAAACATAAGCAATGGGGCCTGCTACCATGTGAAGAAAACAAATCACTCATCATAGAGTAGGGTATATAAGCACTTTACAGCAGTTAATAATGGTTTGGTTTTAATTCGAAAATACAATTTTTTTTTATTAATTCGAAAATATAAGGTTGGCCACAAAACTTGTAAAATCATCTATTTTTTTTTTTTAAACTCTAAATGTTCTTTGTATTTGTGTATTTTGGATTATGCTTATACTAATTTATCGTCTTGCTAGTGTTTTAGCGTTCATAATATTTTATAATTATAAGGAGAGATAACGATAGAAAGTGAAAATTGATATGCGAAAGTGTCACTTCGTGAATATGGCTGATTTTTTCAATAGCATGTACAAGAGTAAAATTTAGGTATAGAATTGTTATAAATTATCTTATCACTTAACTAATTGAATGTTAAAATTAAATGCATTTACCCGGATAAAATTATAACTCACAAGTCATAATCTTTTTCCTTGACCCGACTCCTATCCATATTTGACCCACCAAAACCATCCTAACCCAAACAAGCCTGACCATTAATTCAACCTGCAAGCTTATTCCTTGACACGAATTGGACTCGACTTTGACCCATCAAAATCCCAGCCCAAGTATCATCTTTAATTACACCTAAAAAAGATACTCCTATTATCCTATATTAATAAGTAACTCACTTAATGTAAATAAATACTCTCTCCATTTTTTTTTACAAGTCACTTTAGAGAGAAAAAAAAATTTCACAATACATGTCACTTTAGAATTTCAAGATAGACTTAAATTCTAGCTTGACATTTTTACCCTTCTTCATTTTCAAGATAGAGAGAGGATTATGGAGAGTTACAAAATATTAACTCATGTTTCTCAAGGGTAATTTTGTCCAACTACCATTTTATTTTCCTAAAATCTAGAGCATAATATGATTCCTTAATTCTTGTGAAACAACCTTAAACGACATGTAAAAAGGAACGGAGGGAGTATTTATTTTGTATGGTTAATTAATTACATAAGTGTGTTTTGCCCACGTCTACTGTCCCATAAATCAATGAAACTCCTACGTCCCAAGTAAAAGTAAATTTCACCCAAAAAATTTAGAAACCTTGAGGCTGTATTTGGCTAGGATCAGATTTAGTCTCGCATTCCGCAAAATTAAGCCAAAACACAACCAAATAAAGTATAAGTAAAGGTTTCACAAAATTTATATATCACCTACTTTTTCCTTGCAATCAAACATTCAAATTCAATTCACATAAGATTTATTTCAAAAGTTTCACCGAAACAATTAAAACTAATTTTTCAAAAACAAAAACTAATGAGACCGAATCAAAACATAACCAAATAGGCCATGAAATTCTCTTACATGGCCAGGCATATATGGGTTCAACTGTCTTGCCTTGAGGGCACAAGCTTTTATCTTATTGGCGTATTGGATATGTGAAAAGTACTCTGGCATTAGCACATGCCACTGATGTATATGTATACTCTTGTGTAATTGATTATGGCTACAAATTTCACTAAAAATTATATATATATATATATATATATATATATATATATATATATATATATATATATATATATATATATATATATATATATATATATATATATATATATTACATATATATAAGAGGCAATGCCTCTAATGAATAGTGTTAATTTTTGTCCAACTGCCTGCTTCATTTACCTTTTTCTTTTAAAGGTCTAGCCCCTTATTCTACAGTAGAGATTTTTGGTCGTCCCTATTTTCTTTCCCCTTTTTTTTATTTGTAGTTCAAACCCGAAACGACGTCGTATTGTAGAAAGTGCCACGTCGCCCTAAGAAAAAGGCGGTTTATGACTCAGCTCTACTCTCTCTCTCTCTCTTTCATTGTTAGATTCCTCAATTTTCTCCCACAAAATCCCTCAACGCTTTTTTTTTCTACCCTTCTAATTCTTCCGTAAAAATTGTCTCCAAAAGATTTCAATCAATGCTTTCGTTGGAGTATAACAAGTGTTGATTTTCGCTTACTCTCAAGTCTCACCTCAATCACAAAATTCCCAAATGAAATCAAGAGAAAAGGAAAAATGAGAGAACAGAGTACTCTCGACCTCTGTTCCATGATATGATCTTTCACATCCTCCTTACGCCGCCGTTTCCCATTTCCTTTCCCACCGTCATTTTATATCATCTCAGTCGTCCACATCGCGGCCGCCCCAGATTTCTCCGGCGGATTTCGGGTCGCTTTTTATTGGAATTTCCATAGCTTTGATGCTTTTCGGATCGGTCACTTTTGTGATTGGATTTGTTTTGATGCTGGTTATAACCTTGGTTTTGTTGTTCTGTTTTGTTGGTATTGTTTCCACGATTCTTTGGGCCACCTATGATTCCTGTAAGTTTGCCCCAGGTAATTAACACAAAATTACTGTATTCCTTTTTCTTTGTATGCAGTAGATTGGTAATCTTTTATGGTTCAGTTCAATTCTATTATGAATTAGTTCGATTACCCTTTAAGATTGTAACCTCATGACTAGAAGTAGCGATATCTGTAACTTCATAAGAAGTAGCATTATGAAGTGTCATAATAATTAAACAAAATGTCACCAAATAGTATAATAAACATTTATTAATGGAGATATTTTTACAACTGTAACTATGTTATATTTTTGTGACTGTTTTCATATAATGTCGCTTAAGTTGCTGCCACTAAAGTTATTTCTTGTTGTGGTAATCAAATTTTTATGTTTAAAATCTTGTGTTGAAATGTATACTAGGCAAGAGCTCTATGAGATTCTTCTGCACTTTGTGAAACTTGTAATATATTCTTCTTTTTGTTGTATGGACTATCATCAACTTGAAGAACAGAAGACAGAAAAAAAATTCTCCTGCCAGTAGAGGAAAAGATTAGAGCTTTTATTTAATGTTACCATGGTCTAGAAATAGGATAGAATCAAAGAATTTGTAATGATGATCCACTTCTTTATGAATTTGATCAAAGTAAGTATGCTTGTATTTCAAGAATAAAGAGGCTACTCATAAATTGCCTATCCACCACAACAGACACTTCCATTTTTCTGTAGCCAACAGTTAAAATGTTCTAAATTTGATACCTTTGACAGCTATGGTGAATGCATAAGAAGAAAGTGTACATAAAAGTGTAATCACCTGATTGTTAAGCTTATAAGGATTGGATAACTGATTCTCCTCCCAATCCTTCTGTTGTGGTCTTGATGACAAACCCAACCAGGTCTATCAAAAGCAGCTACAACACAACTCATTTGCTTCACCAGTCCAGAACGCCCATTACCTTTCATCCATGAGGTCTTTCTTTCTTTTCTTTGTTTGTTTATCCTATATTTTGCAGGTAGTAATATTGTTAGTTTCTGAATCTGGAGGTCGTGTGTTTTTCTATCGTCTTCTTGAATTTGGATTGGCTATGGCTGATAAAGCTTCTTTAGAACTGTACCATAGAAGTTTGGTTTTGTATAGGTTTTGCTCTGCATTCCGTCTGTATTTATTTTTTTAAAGTACATGATAATATTGTATTTTAACATTGATTATAGTTTTTTTTGTTATGTTATGATGGTTACACCCTTATAGATTTTGGTGCAGTGATTTTGTGGAAGTACTCTAGCTAAAATTATATGATATGCTCTTTCATTGATTTTGTTTGTTGTTTTTCATGTAATCATGTTATTTTATTGAACTGGATAAATGTTTTATTTAACTGGATAAATGTTTTATTTAACTGGATAAATGTTTTATTTAGTTTACTGTACTATTTAGGATCTTATTTTGTGCAAATATGTTTAATTTGTATTTTCTGAAGGTTTTGTATCTGTTGCTTTTGGATTGAGTGGGATAATGGCTACTGAAATTATGGGTTTTGATTCTTGATTCTAGGACACCTTGATTCTTTTGGTGAACTTTTTTCTTTTATTTTGCATTCCTTTCAGGGGTGGTGCGACTTCTTGAGGCGGTGCGAAGTTTTGAGGCGACGGTGCTGATTATGGCCACAAAAGGAAAGGTAAGTAATGGCATTCTGATTTGATTACCTTTGAAGCTGAGGCTTCCTTTGCCGTTTCGTCTAATTAATAGTTTCCATTTCGTATTGATCATTCTGAATTACATTTTCTACGAATGGTCTATCTATTGGCCTTTTCTATTCAGATTTGGGTCCAGGGAAGTAAGAAAGCAATAATATATGCCATTCGTAGGTAAATGTTGCTACACTCTTTTGCAGTTGGTTGTTTTCTTTTACTCCATGGTAATTATATATATATATATATATATATATATATATATATATATATATATATATATTACTTTAATATTTATTTTTTAGGTGTTGACTTCGACAATCGCGGCTTCACTCGGTGGCGTACGACAGGCAACGCAGCAAAGGATGCAAGTTTGGCTTAGGTGGCTTGTGGCATTCAGACTTTCATACCGCTGGTAGAGGATTTAAGTATCTGCGGAACTGGGTAAAAGGCTTTCTCGACCCAAGGGCAACTGCTTAAATACATGTTAAGTGATTGCAACTTCTTAAACTGTACAGATTTGGGAGCAAATCAATGTTTTGATTAAAAAAGGTATTTTTTTTACAGGTTTTAAATACTTATAGAAATGAACTATGAATTAATTTGTCGGGAGTTTTGTTAATAACTTGTTGTAAGTTTAGCTGAGCACAGTTTTTTTAAATAACTCCTTATGGTTTGTCTTGTCTTTTTTTGAGTTTTGAAAACGGCTTTGGACTTTTTAGTAGGAGCCTATGGATTCTTTCTTTTAGAAAGCACTGATTGACCGATGTATTGTGCAAATTTCTCATAATTAGCTAAAATTCTTTGTTGATTGCTCTCCCACCAATTTATATGAAGAATCTCATGTCGTCATTTGCTGGAATTGACAATTTATACAGCTACTCTGTAGTTCATTTACATATCTTTGGTATGTTTAATGTAATGGCATCGTATCATGATGAGTACATATGTTTATAGTATTAAAAGTTCAAAACTAATCCAGTCATATGCTTCTGAACAGTGAAATCAAGGAATTGCTATTATTGAAGTTGTAAGTCATTTCATAGTTTCATCTTTTTGTCGTACTGATTAGGCTTCTGTTTAATGCTTGAAAAATTCAAGTATAGTAATTTTCAAATTTATCCTTATATCTCATGTTAATATTGCTACTATTAAGTTATTTAATGTCTTCTTTGAAATGCAAATTTTTCATGAAGGAAGTTGAACATGTCGTATGCTGGCTTTAGGCCGCTTCCCTTTTAAAGTGCCGTCATAGCCATGATGGGCCCTCAGAGTTGTGGCAAAGAATTTTTATTGTGTATTTTTTAACTTTTGTTCAACTGCTTTTAGTATGGTGTTGCTTGGTTGGGCTTTTCATATGGCACTCATTTGAAATCTTATATAGTTTTGAGTTTTGACAAAGTAATGATCTATTAAGCGGTGCTTCCAACTATTAGACATTAATTGTTTGAAAAATCTTCTAAGATTTGACAGGAAAGAGTACATTAACTTCTGGGTAATGGATGCTTTTACGTGGAGGCATGCACCTCTTAACTATGCCCTTTTGTTGCTCATTAAATTGAGAAATGCTGACAACTTTTGAATTCAGGTCTTAAATCACAAAGGCATATGGATGGCACCGGTGCATTTGAATTGGATCTTGCACTCTTGTAATGGATTTAAAGGGGCCTGATGGGCAAGAACGGGGAGAGGTCTAACAAGATTTCTACTCAACTAATTAATTTCTATATTGATTTGAGCAATCATTACGAATTACAAAATGAATATTGAACAATAACTTAGTTCAGCAGGCTTACAATCAAGAAGCATAAATAGGAACCAAAATTACAAAAAAGAACATAGAGTAAAGAGCTCCTGCATGATTAATTAATCCATTGTAAACTTGACCTATGCATTTATTTTCTAGGCCATTTTGTCTTCTAAAGCTCTTTGTACCCTCTGAAATTGTCAAATATAGAAACAGATATGACATCGTTTTGTGAATTTGCAGTCTTATTTGTAGTTCAATTTCTAGATTAATTTTTGCTTTTCCAAGATGCACATAATGTGGAATGAATTCGGTGCTTGGAAAATTATGATAATTCTTATATGACTTTTTATTGAACTTGGAAATTCACGTGGAATGAATTCAATTTTTGTGGCCAGTTATTCTTCCTACTGATACGTAAACTGGTAGCTATAGTTTTTACCGAACTTCCTTGTCCTTTTCAGTACATAAGGATGAGAATACAGAAAATATCAGTTCTCTTTAAAAGAGATTTGTTGCCTCGTTGCCCCCACACTCTGTAAAGGTGAGTGCATTCGTCTATCGTCTTTACTTGAATTTTCTTCTATGTTCTTTACTAGCTCTGAAGATTGAAATGTAATTTAGATTATCTCTCTCTTTTGGTTTTGTAGTTCAAACAACCCATACAAGTGCACATGTTAATACTTTACCAAGAGGTATGTGCTGATACTAACTTTTCATACCTTTGTTTATCGCAATTTATTATGTCATGATATTTCTTTACTTCATATCTTATTTCTTCAAACTAATATGTGCATCTCCATACATTTCATTGCAATAGATTCCAAGAAATTCAATTGGACATTCATTTTCTGGAGAATACTTCAAATGATATTGCAAACCAGTATTTTCAAACAAGTCTGGTAGAGTGAGTATTTGGCTTATTTTTTGAATAAATTGACTAACAGGGTATATTATAAGGATGATATTTGGATTATCATTATGCAATATTCTTTTTTTTCCTGGTGCATCTTATCCAATAATTATGGAACATGGCTTCAGTGCAATATTTTGGTTATGTTTATTGTTGGTCTTTTGATTTTTGTCTGACTAGAGTAATGGAGGTTGACCCATTGACGGTATTTGTCAAATGGATGGCTTAGGTTTGGCATGCCAATAGCTCAAAGTGTTAAAACGGAACAAACTCTAATGCAAGGTGTTGAGAAGAGTGTGATTCTTATTCTATTGTATTAAATAATTTATTATCAGTTTCTTGAATAATAACTCCTTCCAGTTTGTTGCTACTCCTGCAGCATCTCAAGCAGAGTCTGCCGTTTTGATTTTGCCGTCTTAAGGCCACATTCAACACTGTCATATTCAGGTCCCCCCCAGAATTTGGGTATTGATCCTTGACACAAATTTGAATTTGTATTTTTGTACTATACACTTAAATGGCTCCCTCTTTCATTGTAGATATTCCCATACTTTTACTTGGGTCTTAAGCCGTGGTCTTCACATTTGAACGTCATGTTTTCATAATGTTAAACTTGTAGTGAACAATTGGAGCCTCAACTCTCTTTATCTTTGTCTTTATTTTTTGTTACGCTTAAATATGTTGGAGTTATATTACCATCATTATTACTCGACTTCCACAATTATTACATAAAAATAGATACACGATCGCACAGGGCAACAGCACCGCGCATAGCGCGGTGCATAACCCCTAGTATATATATATATATATACCCTTTTTGTGAAGTTCAGATTCTGTCTCATATTATATATATATATATATATATATATATATATATATATATATATATATATATATATATATATATATATATATATATATACCCTTTTTGTGAAGTTCAGATTCTGTCTCATATCTAGGGGTGGGCGTTTGGGTCGGGTATTTTGGGACCCATCCCGACCCGTTTGGGTATTTTTCGTTTGGGACAGAAAAACGGGTATTTTGACATTCGGGTTCGGGTACCCGAACCCGAAATATATTTTCGGGTAGGGTATTGGGTATTAATTTCACACCCGAACGGGTATTCGGGTACCCGTTCGGGTATTTAAAAAAAAAATTCGAGTAATTTAGTTGGATTTTCAAGCTTGTAGGTGGATATGATTGGTGAAGATCCGAATGATGAGTTAAAATGTGAAATATTATTGAATGTGATTTGTGATTTTATGTCTATTGTAAGTTGTAACTTTCATGCCATGCGATTGTGATATTTAATATTTTGATGCTTTGAGACTTCGAGTTTGATTTGATTGTAATTTATTGAATACTTGAATCTTGAAGACTTGAGACATTTGTATTGTTTTCTTTTGAAGTTATTATGTACAATTAATGTTTGAATTCATTATTTACAATTTTACGTATATATATGTTGAAAAAAAATTCTTGAAAAAAAAAAGTGTGAAATTTCGGGTACCCAATACCCAATACCCGAAATACCCGAAAATTTCGGGTACCCGAACTTCGGGTACCCGCCAAATCAGGTAGGGTTTTGGGTATGAAAATTCACTACCCGTCAAGTCGGGTACCCGACCCGAAATACCCAATACCCGAAATACCCTACCCGCGCCCACCTCTACTCATATCTTTGTAAAAATGTCAATTTTCACACCTAACTTGGGGCCTTTGTCAGAAGGTAATAATTTTTTTGACCAAGAAGTGTGAATAATTCATTATTAGAAAAAGAAGTGATCTTTTGGTTTTGGGCTTACATATAAATGGATAAATTGATTGCATAGGGGGACTAATAAAGAAAATTGTCTGGGGGAATCTGGTTCTTTATTTTTTACTGGTAAAAAAGGAGTTAGATATTTAGCTAAAATTAGATGTGGGGGTAATATTTGCTTATGCAATACAAAAGAATTGAATTTAGCTCTTACCTAATGTTTTTGTTTGTCTATCTATTTTAGAATGTCTAATATGTGAGTTCATAAGGCTATCTACAAGGGACAATATATAACTCAAATTATAAGAATATATATATATATATATATATATATATATATTGCCAAAAAATTGAGTTTCAAGGGAGCTCTTATTTTTTATGACCCATAAAAAATTAAAAAATGTTTTTAAATAGTAATTCATATTATTGTATGAAATAATATATTTTAATTTTATATTACTTTCACGAAATATTTAATTTAAATTCATAGAACACGAATAGTAAATTATTACAAAATAATATTATTATATTAAATAAATAAATACTATATATATATATATATATATATATATATATATATATATATATATCACTATTACTTATATGTAAATCAAAATTAAAAATCTTTTATTAAATATAATCTAGATATTGGAGTGAAATTGTTTAAAAGTAAAATCTTAAAATATAAACTAGTTGTTGGAGTGCAGAGTAAAAAGTGGAATGTATAACACTATTCACCCCTTAAATTTTAAGATAAGATGTCAGAATTTAAGAAGACCATTGTAGATGGACTAACAATTAGTTATGAACAGTGTTATACACTTTCATTTATTACTCTGTATTTAACAATTAGTTTTTATTTTAAGAGGCTACTTTTTAACAGCCCGGCCACATCACTCCAACAATTATTTCATATTTTAACAAATTACTTTTAATTCTTATTTTATATAAATAATAATGATATATTTATTTAATTTCATAATAAATAGTTTTTTAAAAAAAGGTTAATTTTAATTATTTGGAAAAAATAGTCCGACATCTATATTCAGAAAATTGAATTTTGTGACTAAATATTAGGTGATAAGATTAAACTTTGTTCAATTTTTTTTAATGTTATGCATGAAGTACAACTACTTTTGTACTTTCCTCATATACACTTACTCTTTGGCCTTGGTATTTGGCAATCCAAATTCTTTTTTTTTTTTTAATAACCCATAAATTATAAGAGTGCTCTTGGGGAGCAATTTTTGTGTGAAATTAAAGAAAACTTTTAAAATTTAGGTTTTACAAGTGTTCATTTAGGGAATTACACTTTTACTTTTTGTGACTATGATAGAAGTTTGACTAAGCTATCGGCTTGTACATGATAATGATATTTAATTAGTAAATTTCTACATGACCAGATTCGTAATACAAAATTTAATTATCGCTTTTAATCAATAGGAATTATTTGGTGCACAGAATAAAAATTGAGAGTGAATTCATGAATCGAAAATATAAAAAGAATAGTTTCCTGCAGGTTTAATTTCCTTTATTCAAAGAGGTTGTTTGTGCATTCATCCGAATAATACTAACATCTTGCTTGCCAAATGTTAAGAGATTAAACAATTTAGTTTTTTAGTGCACACAAAAAAGAAACCGAAGAAAAAAAAACACGCACCATCAAAATTCAAAAGAGATGTGTAGGTGAAAATTCAAGTCTTTATGCTATCACAAAATAAGAAAAAAGAACAAATATCACTTGCTACCAATTATGTGTCACCTTATGTTGGTGAGGATGGCTAACGGGCAGGTCGGGCTGTAAATGAGTCATTCTATATGGGTAATAGGTCGGGTTGGGCCAATCCATTATATTTATTGATGATGCGTTTTTTATTAATTTGAAAATAAAATTATTTGAAAATTAAATACTTTAAATTTGTAATTTAACTTTTCATTAATTATGGAGAAAAAAATAAAAATAAAAATGCTAATAAGTTAAAATTAAATCCTTAAATGTTAACTAATTTATATATTTTTTCACATGTAGTGAAACATTAACTTATAAAACTCAATCCAGTCCATTTACTAAAAAAAAAAAAAAAATTGGTTGGATCGGGTCATTGAAGGTACACCCAATAGGCCTTGAGTCTTGACCCACCCTGCAGCTGGCGTATTCCTATACTATTTTCTGTAATAAAAAAATTTAGAACTAATTATTCCCGTTAACAATAAATATCACATGATCACATTCATCGTCATACTATTTTCTGTTATCAAAGGACACATGATGATGAATAAATAAATATGAACCTTACCCTCAACCGATAATGGGCTTGAAATATTGTCAACTATTTTGTGGTTTTTCTCCTGATAGCCCACATAACATACTCCCTCCTACCCAAAGTTTTTTATCTCTTTAGTTTTAGCATCGAGTTTTTGACAATTTATTAAAAAAGTAAACTTTTAAAATATTTTGAGAGAGAGAGGAAATCATATTTTGAAATGTCTCAAAATAGAAATGGGAGCAAGAAAAATGGGCGAAGGAAGTATTAGATAATATTGTGATCATGTTATGTCTAGATGTAATATTGAACTTTAGCCCTCACAAAAGTCGAACAAATCAAAGTGATACAATAGGCAATTGAAAAGACCACATACAACAATAGTTGAATCGGGGCAAATTGAATTTTATGATATTCTTTTCCGCCAGATCAAAAAAACAAAAAAAAATGTTGTGGTTCTTCTTCCTCCTAAAAACACAAACATACTAGTATGAAATAAAAAGAGATTTGATGACAATTCAAGCAACTTTAAACACAGATGTTAAATCAACCATTAAACCAGAACAATTACATTCTAACAATGCTACCAACGTTGATCTAAACTAAGCTAGTTTAAGGACACAAAAGATCAACAATACACTAACAGAGACATTGTTTAAAAGACATGTAAAATTAAGACTATAGTTCATTCCTTGGTTGTCTTGTTGATGAGGGATTTATGAATGTGAGGAATCACACCACCACCAGCTATGGTTCCCTTGATGAGAGTGTCGAGCTCCTCATCCCCGCGAATGGCCAGCTGCAAGTGTCTCGGTGTAATCCTCTTAACTTTCAGATCTTTGCTGGCATTTCCGGCCAACTCAAGAACTTCAGCGGTTAAATATTCAAGAATTGCAGCAGAGTAAACAGCTGCTGTGGCTCCAACTCTGCCGTGGGCATTGGTTCTTGTTTTCAAGTGACGATGAATCCTACCCACAGGGAACTATAGCCACCATAACAAAAATTGTTTATATAAGTCGCAAAATTGATACTAAGCCAAGCAAGTGAACATGATGGGGCCAAAAACAACAGCAAGAAAGAGTATCCAACCCAATAAAACTAATATCATATCTGTCACTCAACGAGAATGATAACACAATGTTAAAAATCATAATCATTTAAGAGCCTCCCCTGTGCTCAATTTGCACAAGTAAACCATCAAAGATTATGAAGCAAATGATGTATTAATGTGATGCTTTTGGAACAAGTCAAACAAACATTTAATATGCATTTCTTGTGAAAATGAAATTGTATGGGTCAAATAATGGCTTCGATGATCACAAAGTGAGCATCATTGCAAACTTGAATTATCTCTAGCTCGATAGTTCACTAGTTACCAAAGGGTTCCAGTCCTTAAGGCGCATTGGTGCTTTACTCGATGCAAAGTAACACCACAAGTTAGACAGTCCATCATAGTCAACTTTACCTTATCCTAAAACCAATATCACCGAAATTTATCTACAATTCAAGACAAATCTGAAATTTCTACTTCCCAATAACATATTACTGCTACCAACTTGATAAAACTCAACTGTTAAACACATAAATAAGAACTAAAAAGTACTTATTATACCAAACGATCCGATTTAGTGAATAGGATGTGATATGAATACCTGGAGTCCAGCACGAGCTGATCGAGAAATAGGTCTTTTCTTGTCTTTATCCTTGCTAGCTGCAGCAGCTGCCATTGTCTTCCCCGCCACGAGACCCTTGCCACCTTTTCCGGCCATTTTCTTAGCTGGAATGGAAAAATAAAATGTCAATAAATTAGTAGCAAAGCAATCGAGCAACATATATACAATCTACACAACATAAATACAATCTACAGGCGACAAAAAGCTTTACAAAGTTTTCTGTGTTTAGAATAATGTTATGTGCCCTTAAACCATGAACCTTACTTTTTCACTTATTCCATTCATTTATTTTATAGTATTCCCCTTCAGTTTCCACCTTTCAAGCCACTTCTTACACATTAATAAGCCACTAAACTTCAGAGAATAACAAACTATATGAAATAACATGGATTATCCAAATAAATAATTAAATCAGTTTCTTAGTACTGATGTTTTCTTCTTGAACGTTCAGAAAGTCAGTGCATTAAATTGTAGTACTATTTATTTTCTTCAATTTATCCTCAAGTTTCACCTTGAAATTCCTCACTCCTTCACTCTCATCTAACCTAATTAAAACATGAGCCATCGGGGAAAAAATGAAAGGTATACACAAACAAATGCATATGCGTTCATGAAAAGATATAAAAACTAACAAACTAGATCAGATCTGACTATTTCCGGCGATAATAAACAAAAAGCAAGCGTGAAACGAGATGTTGAACTAAATCCAGTAACACCAAATATATCACTAAAAATTTATCTAAAAAATAAATAAACTGAGTTAAACAAATTCTTAAAGGAAATAAAAAAGAGTACCTTAAATTTCGACGGGACAGGAAGAACGAAACTGAAGATGAGTCAAATAGGAAAGATAAAGGTAAGATTTGTGCGTGTGAAATTGAATTTATTGCTTTTTTTGTGGGTGTCTTGAATCTGAATATAAATTTTGGCGGTTGCTTTTGGGTGGGAAAAGCAATTTCGAAAATATTTTCGCCTCCCCAGTATTTACCAAAATGACCTTACCTCGGCGTGAACGTGTGAAGATACATACGCTCAAGTCGCAACAGTATATACTAGCCGGCTAACCAAGCACTGGGTTTACTTGCTTTGGGGTTTTCCAGTTTATTTTACTGAATATTGCTTTAGAATTGAACATATAAGTATGAAATTTGGTGATTTTATGATATTTAATATGCAGTCCATTATTCTTTTTTCCACATTTAATATTTTACTCCTTTTCATTGTAAGAAACTAGGTTGATAAATAAATGTTAAGTTTGACCACTATAAATATTTTTTGCGAGACTAAGAAGTATGAAATATTAGGCTTTTTCAATTTATTTTACAGTGTATTGCTTTGAATTGAACTTACTGCTTTGATAACTTATTAAGTATATTAAATAATTTTTATAAATTTAATCAAGTTGATTGGTCAACTGTACCAAATGATAAGAAAAAATGGGACGAAAAAAATATGAAATTTGATTTTTTTTATGACATTTAATACGCAGTCTGCCATTATTCTGAGAAGAAAAAAGATATTCGGTCCATTTAATATTTTACTCCTTTTCAGTTTAAGAAACTAGGTTAATAATAAAATTTTAAGCTTGACCACTATAAATATTAGTAGTATTTACTTAAATCTTAAATTGGACACGCGCCTGTCAATGGTCTAAACCGGATCTGACTACATAGAGTCCAGAACATATCATTAATCTTAGAGTGGAGTTCAGATTCGAATCCGACCATTGACAGAGCTTGAGTAAGAGTCTTGACTAGGTTTAGGTTGGGTCCTGGTCCCCGACATACCCCCACACCAAATATGTCAAATATAAGATATATTGTTATTTTTTCCCAACACATCAAAACCACTAATCAACATAATATAATGGCATTTTTTTTTTTACAAAACATCGTGGCTTTTATGTATATAAACAAATATCAAGATTTTCCCTCAAAAAAAACTTTAAGTGTATTAGTCTATGTTTAGAAGAAAAATGGTTTCATGTGAAGGCTTTTATCATTTAGAGTTTTCTTATCGAAACAAAACGCAATTATCTGTCAAAAGTGTTTTGTAAATGCATTGTTTTTAAGCTATAAGCCAATAATCAATTTATGATGTTTTTTAATTTGGATAAAAGTGTTGGGTGTTTGGGATATAAAAGGTTAAGAAAATATTTTAGTGGCTGAGCTTACATGACTAAGCTTATTGAGAGTTCTTCAATGCTAAGGCTTTGATCTCATTGGTTGCGCTGGTTTACTAGAATGCAATTCTAGATAATACTTAGTGTTGTCAATGTGGACTATATATTATCCAAGTATGATTTCTTCGTGCTTAATTAAAAAACTTCATATTTAAGTAATTATGAATTAATTTTAATAAAAATAAAATATATAATTCAGTAGTTAGCATGAACATAGTTTGTATATACATATATTAGCTAATAATCTCAATAATTAATAGGAATGTCCAAATCATGAACCTCAAGGAAAGACATATATACTTGAGAAGAAGTAATAGATCGATGTTTGAACAACAAAACCCCACCAAAAGTAACAATCTCAAACGCCAATCTCAATCTTTCACCTCACTACTTCCTCTCCCTCTGCATGGAGCTTCAGTTTCTTCAGTATGGTGGCCCAAATTTCTATAGAGAGCTTCAGCTGGAAAGATAAAGGTAAAAATTGTGTGAATTCGTGTGAAAGTGAATTCATTGCTTTTCTCGTGGGTGTTTTGAATCTGGATATAAATTTTGGCGGTTGCTTTTGGGTGGGATTTGGAAAAGCAATTTCGAAAAAGTTTTAGCCTCCACGCATTTACGAAAATGACCCTACCTCGGTGTCAACGTGAAGATACATACCTGGGTTTTCCAATTTATTTACTGAATATTGCTTTGGAATTGAACATATTAATATGAAATTTGGTTTTTCAATTTATTATATTGTGTATTGCTTTGGAATTGAATATATTAAGTACTAGTATTAAATTGGATTTCCTATGGTATTTACTTATTCCCGGAAGAAAAAAAGATGTGCAGTCAATTTAACAGAGTTTTTGGTAACTTAACTCCATGTAATATATTTACTTTACCTCCTTGTGATTATGCATACTTAACATTTTACCTCCTTGTAAAAATATAAAAATCAAGAGGGAGACAATGTACATTTTTTATAAAAGCACAAGGATTTATTTTGTCCTTTTATTTATCAAAGGAAGATAAATTATCTATTAAAAATAATACATGAAGTTAATTTTGCTATTCACTCCCATAAAATATTTTAGTCCTTTTCATTTTAAGAAACTAGGTCAATAAATAAAATTTAAGTTTGGCCACTATAAATATTTTTTGCGAGACTACGTATTAGTATTACAATTTAAATTGGACACGCGCCTCAAGGGTCTGGCCCGGATCTGACCTCATAGTTAGAGTCCGAGTCCATATTTGAGTCCGACCATTGACAAGCTATGAGTAAGAAGAGTCTTGACAGGGTTTGGAATAGGTCCAGGTCCGTATTTAATCCTTAACAGGCCTACCACACCATATATGCCCAATATCAGATATAAGAAATAAAAACAAATTCAGTAGGCCCAAATATTGCTCTTATCTTTATTCTTTACTCTCATTATCTCAAAATACTGACCTTTGCCCAAACCTTTGCCCAATCAATGTGGGAGTGACAAAAAATTATTCAAATCAAAATCCTTTCCATTGGCAACCTACGTGCATAGGGACATTGTTTGGGGTGGGGGTAACCTTATTATAAAAAATAAAAATAAAAGAAGACTAAAAGCAAAAGACATGGCTATAAGATTACTACAAATAATTTAATATCACAAGACACCACTGAATCTTCATTCTTCAAACTAATTATGGTGAAGTCAGAATCTAGCTTGATTGATATTTAATATAGTTTTACATATACTACTAAAAAAACTCAAAGTCTAATTTATGTGTACATCAACGTTGAGCTTATCTATCTAACACGATTTATATAATGCAATTGCTGAGTCAATTTGACCAATTAGCAATGGCGAGAAGAACTTGGAAACCTCCTAATATTCTTATTAAATTTTTCACGAAAGAAACAAGAAGCTAAAAACCAGTTGAAAACTTTAGGATATATTTGGATGTGTTTTGACTCGGTTTCGCGAGTCTCGGTTTAAAATAATAATTTGGGTGATTTCGATGAAATCTTTGAGACCTCATTTGAATGAGTTTTGGATGTTGGGTTTTGTGATTTGAATAAGTTGAAACCCCACTTAGATTGGATTTAGATGTTGAGGTTCAAAGAAAATAGTAGATAGTAGATGTCAAATCAACGTGTTTTTTACTGAGATTTGGGAAAAAAAAGTAGGTGGTACGTTTTAAACCAATATTTTATAGGTTTGAAGAGTTTGAGTGACAGTTTCTGAATAATTATAAGTTTGACAAAAACTCATTTGAAAGAATTTTGGCTCGATCTCGCGAAATCCACAAGACCGGGTCAAAACCAATCCACATACACCCTTAACGTATAAATATATATAAAATTAAATAAATATTGACCACCCCAAGCTCTTTAGTCTTTCAATAATATATACTATTCCAATATGTTCTCATATTTATAAGACTCCTTGAAATCATTTACCAAAAGCAATCTGATATAATATAACAATGTCTTCACTAAATCCAATCAAATTCATAGAAGAATCCCTTTTCTGCACTACAACTCTTGCTCTATCATATTCTGATCCAGATCAAAAATGGATAATCCGAAACCATCTCATTTCCCTGTTCCAAAATTACCCTTCATTGAAACCTTCTATCGATTTCTTCACACACAACAATGGCACTGAGGTAAAACTTCTCAACATTAGTGGTGAATTAGCCATTTCTCGGAACACCCCTCCTGTCCCTATAACCATTTGGTTACATGAATTATACCCACAAATGGCTCCAATCGTATTTGTTGTTAATTCAATGTACCCAATATACGAAAACCATCCTTTTGTTGATTCTTCAGGTTTAACTACCTCATTGTACTTAATAAACTGGCAGTTTACTACAAAGTCTAATCTTTTAGACCTTGTTCGTAATTTGATCAAACTATTTTCACTAAATCATCCCTTTTACTACGTAGAATCTTGGAAGAGCTCTAGTACTCATGTCTCAATGGTATCAAAAACGGAGGCGATCGATAGCCTTTATTGCACGATTGTTGCGGACATGACTGCGATAAAGTCGAAAACTGAGGAAGAAATCGAAAACTTGTCGATAGTTCGTGATGAATTGTGGGAAAGAGGTGAAACTGCGGAAATTTTGGTGTCTGGACTTGAATTTGAAAGGAGATGTTTGAAGGGGAGAATAGATGAATTGAGTGTTGAGTCTGATAAGGTTTTGAATTGGTTGAAAGTGTATGAAAAAGGTTGTGTTGTTTCGTTTGATGAAATTGATGATGTGTTTGAATGTTTGGATAAAAAGTCTGAAATTTTGATTGAGTTAAAGGCGGGTGATAATTGTATAGAGGATTTGATGTATGCATTGGATAAAGCAGTGGAGGAAGGTGTTGTGAATTTTGGAAGTTATATTAAGCAAGTGAGGTTATTGGCAAGGGAGCAGTTTTTGTATAGAGCTAAAATTGCTAGAGTTGAAATGTGAACATATTTTTCATTTTATTAGGGGCCGTTTGGTAGGGTGTATGGGATTAAGGTGGATTAGATTGAGTCGGATTGAATGCCATATTAAAAACATGTTTGGTAGATTTGATTGAATGCTTCCATGTTAATTGTAAATTGATATAGATTTTAATTTGTGATTTATTTATGTATAATATTTTTCCATTTTCATATATTTGAGAAGAATTTATGATATTTAATGATATATTTAAAAGGAAATATATAAATTTGATGTTATTAGTGATATTTATCAAATCCATATTAACCTGGATTAACTAATCCACCCATGCATGTGTGGATTATAATCTAGTCTTAATACCGGATCGTAAGGATTTAATCCATTTGACCCGGTATTAGAGCAATACCACCAAACGTTGTATTAGCCTATATTGACTCATATAATATGATCTAATACCCCATATTAAGTTCTACCAAACGACCCCTTATAGTATAATGTTGCAGAGCTTATTATTACATTGTGTTCTCTATTTACATCCGGGTTTAATAAGGTAGAATCAGTTCTGAATTGTGCTTTTTGATTCTTGATATAATACTGATTCAAGATATTTTTGTATAATACTTATTGAGAAGGAAAATTGATAATGCATTGCTTTCGGGGAAAGTGCAAGATATTTTTATGTGTTACGGCGAAATTTGCGTGAAACATCTTGTAAAATATTTATTGTATAAATTTCTCTTATATTATTAGATATTTGGCACCAAATTCTCGCAAGGATGGACCTACATAGGAGCTAGTGGGTTCTACAATATATATTTATAAGTAGTGTTCTTAATATAACAACTAGAATTGCTCATTGGATAAGGTATTCAAAATAGTTAATGAGGTCTAGAGTTTTTTATCCCTGAATGCTATTTTTGCACTTTTTTTAGTTTTTTTTCTTCTTTTGTAATAAGTATTAGTGTTTTTTATTTTCTTTTGTAATAAGTATTGTTCAAATTTATAGTAGTTTTTGTTACAAGAAATATGTCTTTGCTCATTGGTTTAGTTATGCATGTTTATCAACATTGTCCTGAGTTCAAATCCTACCATTTCATTTGTTACTTATTTTATAGTTTTTTTGTTTCTTAGCAATTATTCTTTTAATCTATTTTATTTTCTCAACAATTGTTCTTTTAATTTCTTTTTCTTTCTCAACAATTGTTCCTTTAACTTCTTTTTCTTTCGAAAATTTTGTTCTTTGATTTTTATTATTTCATAATTTTTTTTTAATTTTTTTTCCTTTTTAAGTATAATCAAGAGAATTTGATTTTTTTAATATACTATTTATTTATACATTACTACTTAAACTCCCCCCCTCCCCCCCCAAAAAAAAATATTGATCTACCTTCGTCCCTGACTATTATGAACATATTTAAGAAAATTAAAAATCGGTGCGATTAATTGTGAATATAATTGTTGTCATATGAAACTGTATTTCAATTATTTAATTTATCCTAGAATCTTATAGCCCAATGTATTAAAGTTTCATTTTTGATGTATGTTTCGGTCAGTTATGTGAACGATTTCATGAGTTTGCAACTAGATCCTAACAAAATTGATGGGTTAAGAAGAAGAGGAGAGAAATGGACTTTTGGCAGCTTGCACCCTCGAAAATGGATCTTTTGGCAGATTGCACCATCGAATTTAGATTTTGGCAAATTGCACCCTTGAAATACATAAGCTTTGGCAGGTTGTGCATCCTCTAAAATTTTCCGGCCAAATAATTCGCCGAAAAATCAAAATTCTAATGTTGGCAGGGGTATAATTGTCTTTTTAATTCAATTCCCTCCAAAAATTCAAATCTTATGTCTAAATTTTCATTTTTATTACAACACATTAAAATCTTTCAACAATTTTTTTAGCAACAAATGTGTCTTGGCTGCGCATGCTAAACATCATACGTAGTTCAAACATTCACGGCAATAGATTTTATGCAAAAATATCATTAAAGTAACAAATATATTTTAAAAACAAACAACCCAGGTCAATATAAGTAAAAAATAAACAACCCAAACAAACATGGCTCTAATGTATATAAGATACAAACAAATATACATAAATATAGTACTATGAATGGGACAATGCCCGAAAATATGTGTGAATAACAAAAAAAACTAATAATCGATTTTGTAACCATAATGTGGAGCTTGACAATCCAAGGGAATGAGGAACTCATAATTTTCATCTTCTTCTACTCGCAATCTCCTCCCCATTGATCGATACACGTTGTATAATACCTAATATTACATATAACTTCGATTTTATAGTAAATAGGGCAAAATTGAAGTGAGAATGTGATAAGGCCCTAATCGGTGTTGCTGGAGCAGGGTTTTTATATTTTTCTTTTAGGAATTTAGATTAAATTAATGTGTAAATGAATAAATTAACCCCTAAACTACACATTTAATTTAGTTGGCTTAATTTTTTGGCGAGTAATAATTTTTTTGGAGGGAATTGAATTAAAAAGACAATTATACCCTTGCTAACATTAGAATTTTGATTTTCTGGCGAATTATTTGGCCGAAAAAATTTAGAGGGTGCAATCTGCCAAAACTTATGTATTTTGAGGGTGCAATCTGCCAAAAGACCCATTTTCGAGAATGCAAGCTGCCAAAAGTCCGAAGAGAAATAGTGCCATGGGATCGTCGTAAAAATATGCAAATAATTAAAAAGAATTAAAATATAAAATACGTGTAATGGTAAATTTACAACATTCTTATGATTAATTATACTTATTAGATTATTTTACTAAATAATGTGCCTTTTATTTTATGAGTTGCTTAAGAACAATTACAAGTGCCAAGGCTTTCTATTCTCATTTTCTTTTCTCTTCTTATTTTCTTCTCAGTTTTTGCATAATTAAAACAAATATGGCAAATTCAGGACAAATATGCCCAAATCCGGTCATGTGCCTATTTATTTTAATTGGCTTTGGATTTTATAGCATATCTTCTTGGATCTTCTAATAAGTACTAATAAATTAACCTACCAATTCAATCTATTATCCCCTGTTCTACAATTTTTTTAACCAAAGGAATCCACCTTGTATCACATTTTTTGATAGTTCAGTTAGAATTTTACCAAATTTGCAGATTAGAACATTTTATAACCCATTGGAAAATTTTCACAGTATACGGTTTTAAATATAAAAAAATTCCATCTTTTCCGTCATAAATATCGAAAATTTTGAATTTTTGAATTAAACGAAAAGAAAACAATATGTTAATCCAAAATTATTTATTTACCTGAAAACTCTTTTATTTTTTTTTAGTTTAATAATTTCTTTTGTAATTTTTTCTTAATGTTTCTGAAATATTTTCAGAATTCTTGAAATTTTTTCAATATTTCACTTATTCGAAACATACGACACCAATAGTTTTAATTAGGGTGTCTTCCTTGTCACATTATTTATATTAGAGTCGTGCGAGCAGGCATGTTTAGGACACGACAGAAATAAAACCAAATTGTTGACAACCTTCATAAGAGGGTAAGAATCCTCTGCTTTGCGGCCCGTTTGGGTCTTCCTCAAATCTCACACATCAAGAAAACTCTGTCGCCCCCGAAGTCAAGTCTTTCCGATTTCAAGATCCAAAATCCAAAATCCAGCCATTAATAAAAACTTCAATACAACACTAAATAACTGTTTGTTATTTACTTCTCGTAAAACCGCTTCCCGATTATTAACCCGCACCACCACTCCTTTCTCTTGAAAACCTTTCATTTCCGTCGCCACTAATGATTTGTTCCTCCGTACTAGTCTGTACTTTTATCTCTTCTAACTGCATCGCATTTTTGAGGTAGCGACTAAATTCACAGATCAGGGATGCGGATATCCAGTCGTGTCGCCGTTTTAACCATTTTTCTTTCATTATTCGCCTATGGGTCCTTCTCTATTGAGGATTATCGTCAAGCGTAAGTCCATTCTCTATGCGGGTATTTTTCATTTTTGATCTTGTTGATGCATTGTAGCTTTGATTTACGTATTATTTATGTTGGGTTTGCTATGAGAATTATTTTGACTCTTATGAAAAATTGAAACATCCATTTGCCCTCTAATTTGCAATCCTATTTTTCCACGTTAATGATTTTGTGGTGATGTACTTTGAATACAATGGAGTACGGTGTTTTGTCATTTTATATTGTTTTTTCCAACTGAATGTGTATATGATCCTGCATACAAACCTAGCTTGACACTACTTCCAAAAGGCAATGTCTTTTACTATAAGAACATTCTGTATTGGGTACTGATTTAATTTGGTTTTATGTGCTTTGTAGAGAATCGATTGTAGGGTTTTAATACAAAAAAAAGGCTGTGGTTGATGTTTACTTAGTAATGAATTGTAAATTTGGTTGTTTAATTTACATTGGTCTAGCCATGTGATGACATGTTGTAACGATTATATGTATTGATTTCATCATGTAATACTTTAATTTGGTATATACAGCGACTTCTAATAAGTTTGCAATCTCAATATAAGACAAGAAGGAATCCTATATACAGTTTCAATGACATCTTTCTTCATCGTTATAGGTTTCCTATTATAGAACCCGATCCTGGTCACACAAAACTTCGCCTTTCAAGAGAAGGCTTGAAGGCAATTGAGAGAATCACCAACCCTATTGCTGCTGTTGCTGTAAGCCACCAATTAATAACCATTACCATTTCAAATCGCGGTTTTTTGTTTTCTTACGAAGTCAGCTTTTTACTGCTCTTTTATCCAGGTTATAGGTCCATATCGTTCTGGAAAATCATTTCTACTTAATCAGCTTCTATCGCTTTCATGTTATGAAGGTGCATTTTTTTGAATTTATAGTATTTTACGTATTGCTAATGATGTTATGTTGCATTCTTTTTTCTTCGAGTTCTTGATTTGTATTTCAAATTTGGTAGGTTTTGGTGTTGGTCATATGCGTGATACTAAAACTAAAGGTATATGGGTGTGGGGAGCTCCAGTGGAAATTGATATTGATGGAGTTAAAACTTCTGTGTTCTATTTAGATACAGAAGGTTTCGAAAGTGTTGGAAAATCAAATGTATATGATGACAGGTAAATAAATCATTAAAAAGTTATAGTATACTTAACTTGGTTTTATACTTTTATTAAGCATGCATATTTTATAAATTAACTTTTTGTTACAGGATTTTTGCACTGGCAAATGTAATGAGTTCTGTGCTAATATATAATCTACCCGAGACGGTTTGTAACTCAACCCTATATCTCTTTTTCCTCTTGTTATGCTCTGCCTCAATTAAATTAAAGGTATATGTGATTAGTTTTTATTATTTGGTACTGTTGTCACATTCAGAATGATTACAATGGGTTGACTTAAAACAGAGAAATCACTTAATTTTTGTCCATTTATTGGGGTAATATTTAGTTACTAATGGACTTTGATGCAACTCATAATCTATTTTTTAGAGTTATAATTTTTTTGATGTCGGTCTTCTCTAACAACTTAAGATTTTAGATGAGTTGGTTTTTCAAAATACACACATATATAAATAATTTTGTAATCGGAGCAGGCACTAAGGAAGCAGCCAAGTTATTTTAGATCTTAAATTTTACCTTATGGTTTTTGCAGAATTGTAAGATAATTACATTTTAAAGATTGTTACGGTTCTGCGTGCACTATTTTATTTCAGAGATTTGGAGAAATTATAATAATAATAAAAAAAAAAAACCTACTTGCTCTACAGTTTGAGGTAATTTCCAGTATTGTTTTATGCTTAGATACGCGAAGCTGACATATCTCGCTTGTCATTTGCTGTTGAACTTGCTGAGGAATTTTACGGGAGGTTTGTAATATCGTTTACACTTGAAAATTGGTTGCACATATTTTCATTGTTCAATTTTGATTTGGCATCTGAACCTCTATTTTTGTTCTAATACTTATTTGTTTCATTATTGCCGTTTCTTGCATGTACATCCCGAACAGAGTAAAGGTAATTATACCATTTCTTTGACACTCTTTTTCTCTAACTTTTGTGCTATTTTAACTAGAATAAAACAAGAAAACCAAGAGGTTATAAACATTTAGATTTCTTTCCATTGATTTGTTCCTGCAGGGGCAAGACGTGGCTTTTGAACCTGCTAAATTATTGTGGTTAATCCAGCGTGATTTTCTGCGTAAGTCTACCTACAAACTTTGTGTAAATGCTTTAGTCACTTGAAAAGTTAAGTTACTATTGGCATAAACTAGCTCTATAGAGCTCTCCAGTTAACCCTTAATGGAATTTTCTAGTAAACTGCATATTTTTCGTTTTCTAAATTTTATGTCTATGTTTGGTTCTTGTATTTCAGTTTAGTGAGTAGATACTTAGTAAAATGTTTTTATTGCATAAAAGATACATGCATGAAATGATCGAACATTAGGCTGTAATTTCTTAATCATTTCGTCACTTAAATCCAAATTCCAAACATAGCCTAAAAGTGATGATTATGGTTGGCATTTTCAGAAGGAAAGTCAGTGAAAGAAATGGTTGACGAAGCACTAAGACGAGTCCCTAATATCGAAGGTTAGTGTTTCTTTTTTCGCCTGCATATTGTCTTTGGTACTGATCCTATAGAGTTCGACTGATTACAAATTCTCTTTGGGGATTCTTCCGAGAAGGGAACAAGAATATTGATCAGGTATACTCATTCTCTGATTTCCTAAGTGACCAGAGTTATTTCATTTTACAACACACCTTATGTTTTTGGGATTTGTTTTCAGGTGAACCAGATTCGTGAATCTTTGGCTATCATGGGTGACAATAGCACAGCATTTAGCTTGCCACAGGTTCATATTTATTTTGAAATTCACGATTTTCTGTTTTGCATCATGTTGCCAACTCTTATATTATCTAGCTTCAAGTGAAGAAATCCAAACTTGTATAAAATAAATAATACTTATCAAATAATGTTAGTAATTCATAAAAAAATACCCTGATACTTACGAACAAAATCCAAATAATCTTATATATCTTATTTCAAGTCACGGGCTATAATAAAGCAACTTACTATTTTCGATCACATTTTTCTCACAGTTTATTTCATTCAGGTCATTATTCATGATATCTTAGTTATCATAGTCTATCTATTTGTTTGATAAGTATTATGGGCCTTAAGTTAAACACAATGTTAATATATTTACAGCCCCATCTCCAACGAACAAAGCTTTGTGACATGAAGGATGATGAGCTCGACCCTATGTATGTTAAGAAGAGGGAGCAGTTGAAAAAAGTTGTGGCATCAATTATCCGTCCAAAGATTGTCCAGGGTAAATCTCTCAATGGCAAGGAATTTGTATCTTTCTTGGAGCAGGTACAATTTTCTTTTTATTCAAGTCTTTATTATCTTAAATATTGTAGCTCCAACTATAATTTTCTTTATTAATTTACTCCAATTCCTTCTTTTAATTAGTAATAATAATTGTGTATTCAGATCCTCGATGCCTTGAATAAAGGGGAGATTCCATCTACAGGCTCCCTCGTGGAGATCTTCAATAAGGGTATTCTTGAACGTTGTATGAAACTGTACAATGATCGTATGGGTAAATTGGGTTTGCCCACGTCAGAGACGTCTATGCAACGAGCTCACCAAGGTTCCAAAGAAGTAGCAATGAAAGCTTTTGACGAGCAACATTTTGGTCGTCACCATGCAAAGAAATCAGCTGAGAAGCTGATTGAAGAAATTGAGAAGGTATAAAACTTAAAACAAGAATTGGGCAGTTGGAAATTTGGAATTAGTTTTTGTGCTTACTCGTAGGTGGTCTTTGCAGGTATACAAGAATTTCATATTGGCAAATGAATATCAATCCTCAAAGCTATGTGAGGCTTTATACACAAGTTGTGAGGACAAAATGGACCAACTCCAAGTCCTTAGACTTCCATCTATGGCTAAATTTAATGCGGGATTTCTTCATTGCAATCAAAGTTTTGAACAAAAATGTGTTGGGCCTTCTAAAAGCAGCTATGAGCTTCGCATGAAAAAGGTTTGGTTGTCTTATATCTAAGTTTATTTCTTGTAAAGTTAATGTCATTTCTACCAAATAAAATCTTTGAAACGCGGAATTTTTTTACTGCAGATGTTGGGGAAGTCAAAATCTTTATTTATTAAGGAATACAATCACAGGCTCTTCAATTGGTTGGTAGCATTCTCGCTTGTCATGGTGGTGATAGGTCGATTTATCATAAAGTTTATTTTGATCGAGATCGGGGCATGGATACTTTTCATATTCTTAGAGACATATACACGTATGTTTTGGACTGCGGAATCTCTTTATTACAACCCAGTGTGGCATGTCATCGTGGGAACTTGGGAATCACTCGTCTACAGCCCAATCCTCGACTTAGACAGGTAAGAAAAAATAAATCTCTTTTTTTCTTTAATTGACCGTCACATATATTTTTCTGTAAAACTAAAATAATAAGGCCTTGGAAAACTTGATTTTGTAATTTTTCTGAGATAATATAATGTTACATAGTATTAAGCTGATGACAAATTTATTGTTCAACAGATGGGCAATCCCTCTTGGTGTGATTGTGGCAATACTTTTGCTTTATTGGCGATGTTATGGGAGAAGGAAACCCGGTTCATCTTGGATATTACCTCTGTACAACAGTCATAAAGACGAAAGAAGATCAGAATGAAAGACATGTAATACTTGAAAGAACATGCATGTTCTATTTATCAACTTCAAGTGCTCAGGACCGAACCGACCCGACCCGACGTACTAGGGGCCCTTGGCGAAATTTTGAGTCAGGCCCTATTCTAAAAAAAAGATTTCATTGTTAAAATTTATTTTCTTACTTTTAAAATTGTAAAAGTATTTATTAAGTGTTTCACATGGTTTTTATCTAACATATTTGTTATAGATAGATAAAATGACAAAACATCTTAATTTATTCAAATATGCTTTTATATTATAAAATTTAATTTAATTCTAAAACCCTTCTTTTAGAAAAGGCAAATAAATAAGTATTGTTGATGTAATTATATAACGGGATTATCGCATTTTTAATGTGGGGTTTTGTCATCAAATTTAATTGAACTATTCTAAACCAAATTTTAGAAAAAACAAATATATCGGAATGTCTATGCGATATGAAACAATTCAATGCATGTGGACATTTATGTTCTAGTACTTGTTCTTTGGACATTTTTCTCATACAATAAACAAATCCATTCATTTTTAATTTAGGAAGATTATTGGGCAAATGTCACAAAGGATTTTTAATATGGGGTTTTGTCGCTTTTCACTCTGGAAATATCAATTTCTTTACCCCAATTTGCATTTTAGTGTATGTATTGGTGATAAATCTTCCATGCATTTTAAAATATTTATGGCATTTTGAACCCTAGGAATATATATTTTGGAACTATGCACCCTAAAAATATAGAATATTGGCACTTCTCACTCCGACTTAAGAATTCTGGCACATTTTCTATTACTAGCTTCTAGTAATTAGGTAATTACTATTTTTTTTCTTTTTGTAATTCTTAAATTTAACATGATAGTAGTTTATGATTATTAATTTGTAGAGTATGTTGTGTAAAACTCTAGGAAATATATGGGTCAATTACAGGGTGTTCCAACGTTCTCGTAGGTCCTTCACTTTCATTAATCAATGTCATGCAATATGATAATATATTAGATTTGTAAACATAATTTTTAGATAAATTGTCAACAATCTAGAGAATACAATATATTTTTTCACTTGATTGATCTAAGTTTTACTTAGAGAAAATGTTAAAAGAAGTTATTCAAACTAAAATAAATTAAGAATAGCATGGGTATAATTTGGCAAAAAAAAAAAAAAAAAAAAAAAACACTCTATGATTTTGAACTCAAAATAAAACATATAATTTTTTCATTTTTTATGGTTATACAGGTAAAATGACCATTATATTTCTCCACTGATGACATTCATGGGCTTCTTGCAAAGGAAAACACATTAAGGTGCAAAATGTCAGAAAATATATTGTTGATTGAAGAAACTTTGTGTAACAGTATTATTGATGATTTTTCTAGATTTACATGGATTTGTTTACTTCAAAAGAAGTCTGATATGTCTACTGTTTTTCCTAATTTAAAAATATCTATATAAATTTTTTTGGAAGAGAATTTGATTTAATTTTTTGCTTTTAGAGAATTGTTTATGACTTGTATTTAACTAAATTTTTGGGTGTATAAATAACATATTTTTAGTGAAAAATATATTGTTGCTAAATTATAATAATTTTACATATATATATTTTAGGAGCTATTTAAAATAACAGTATTTTTTATGTGAAATATGGAAGAATTGAAATTATAAAAGTTGATATAAGAGATAATTTCTAAATATTACCGTAGGAGATAATATAATAAGATTTCATGTCTAATTATACCTTTACCATAATTAATATAATATATATAGATTTTATATCTGATTATTCTTCTTTAACTATTTTTACATATTTACCACTGAATTAAATATCATTTTACAACTCAAAGGAGTGTATATCAGTCTTACAAAAAAAATAACAAAACTTAAATTATTCACACTTTTAGATAGATAGATAGATAGAATAGAATATATAGAATAGATAGATATGGATAGAGATAACAAAGAAAGCAAATGAGGGTAAATTGGTAAAAATTATAAATTTGTTCTAGAACATGCCTGAAAAATAGATACACATGTTTATCCAATTGACGGAAAGTCAACTCTATTGCGTTCTCTCTCTATATATATGGTACAATTACATAGATATTTATATTTCATAAACGAGAGGATTATAATTGATTGGTCATGGATCAATGCAAAAAAATCAAGACGAGAGTCGTATTTATGGTCTTGATGCTATTATACACATACCAAGCCTCGGCATCTTTTAAACACTGCTATAATGATTGCATTATAGATTGCTTTAATTCAAAAAGAGAAGCAACTTTTTGTGCTATCAAATGCCTTGCTAAGTGCATCCATATTGAGAGAACACATTTGAATGAAGACTCATGCCAATATAAATGTGCACTAAATCAATGCCCCAGATTTGGAAAGGGTAAGTCTTACCTTAATTTTTTCAAATTATTTGCTGGTATTTATTTGCATGTTTATGTAACAGTTTGTTGTGGCAATTTTGTTTTGTGTTTATATACATTAATTTTAATTTTTTTAATATTACATCGCAGATTTCGACAAAGTGGATGATTGTGTCCATAAGTGTGAGAATGACAAATGTAGCCGATGATTCGTGAAAAAGTTTGTGGAGCTAATTTCTCAACATGAATCTTTTCAAATAAATAGGAATGCATGTGTTACAAACATTCGACGTATATATTTCCCTTTCAGTTCTATGTTTACTTTTAGCTTTCTTATGAATGCATCTATATATCCTGCTAAGAATCTTGTATTTTTCAAGTTTAAATATAAATTTAAATTGTTGTTTATTGATACTAAAAAAATTTATCAGACTCAGGTATAATTGTAAAAATTCTAAAATATACAAATTCCTTAAGCATATTATGATCGATATTTACAGTTTCATAACTGTAAAAACTCACATACTCACATAACACTACTTGACATTTATTTATGCAACCAAAAGCTAAAGCTACATGAACTAAAATACTAAAATTAAAAGCAAATTCTCCAATAGATTAATCAACTTTGTTTATTTTATTCTTGTCTACACATCCTAAACCTCCAATCCAGAAACACAGATAACCAAGAGAAAATTAAGAATTAACCCAGCATAAAAATCGAATCAGAGTACAACGTTGAACGATGAGATAAGTAGCAAAATATAATAATCTTTCACAAAACACACACAGAATCAAAATGGAGGATTTAATTTTTCATTGACTAATGTCCCCCAAAAAAACTAAAACAACAATTTTCTTATCTCTAAATAAAACCTATATAAACTCTACTATGATTTGACATAAAGTAACATATCTCTTACACAATTTATCTCACAACAAACATGATTTGATATAAAGTCTTACACATTCTACACCTATAACCTAACTCTTCCAAAAAAACCTATACCCACTTTATTTCTCAAACCACTCTCTCAAAACCCAAACAAACAACATTACGCAACTCGAGATTATTTGACAAATCTCCATTACTCTCCCAAACTACTTTCCCAAACATCGAACAAACAGACCCTAAATGCCTTTGACATCTTAATATGAGAGATTTTTTACTAATAAAAATAATACATGAGATTTTGTCATTTAGAGAAAGCACTGGAGAAGTGTTAGGAAGTCGGATGGTCGCTACAATAAGTTAAGGGGTTGTTTGGTAGCTTGAAGGGATTGAGCCTGAATTCAATGTGTTTCATATTTATAATCTAAAATCCGAAATAATCTTGGGCTTATAATTTGTAAATCCGAAATATGTGAGTACTCATAAGTCTGGACTCTGGAGCGCAAATTAGAAAACTAAAGAATTTGTGACTGCATACAGGATAGTAATTTCAAATCTAATTTTCATGACGATACATAATAAAATACATTAATTAAAGATTAAGTTATCATTATATCAACTTAAGAAATTCTTTATCTTCATTAAAATATTGCACGATACAAAATATAATAAGAGAACAAGACTGAGAATCCGCTGATAAAAATGCATAATATCCTACGCTATACTATCCTTAAAATAATTAATACATGCACTGATAAAAACCTTAATTCATGTAAAACCAAAACATGAAAGAATAAAAACAAAAACAAAAACTGTAATTTTGAAGTACATATTTCAATAAAACCAAATCAATCCCGACTTATTAATTATAAATGTACTAGTTGAAAAAAAAACATTCATACTTTGTTAATAACTTAATTACATTTAGATCCTGATGAAATTAGAAGTTTAGGTAACATAAGGACCTACAAGGTATATGCGTATTCATGAATGAGCAACTTTGGCCTAAATTAAATGTGAAATTATAACCAGGAAAATCTCTAAAATTAGGCAGTAAGATCAATTGCTTGTTGCTATTTATGAATCCTTTTAGTTTTAGTGGATTTTTTTCCTGACTCTCCCTCCAAATATATTTTGTAGATCTTATATATATATATATATATTTGTAATATTTTATTTTATGTGAGATTTTTTAGAAAATAAAAATAATTAGTGTTAATTTTTTTTCGTTAATAAGAGTGTTATAGAATCGAATTATTTGAAAATTCAGGATGGTATAAATTATAAAATATGAAATGGCTGTTAAATTAATCTCATTTTGATTTAAAAATAGCACAAAAGACGATTACTTAAAAAAATGTTAAAGCTATATAGTTGAGACCAAAATGCACACAAACATCGATCCCCTCTTTCCCAGTCATAGTTGAGTACTAAAATTGTCAACTTTTCCAACTTTTATATGTCTTCGACCCTTTTGAAGCTACACAATGAATTTTAGTCAACTATTTTGTAATAAAAATAAATATAGAAATAAATAAAATTTGTCGCTATTTTTAGTCATCATCTTAAAAATAAATATAAAATTTTGTTTGAAAAATTTCACTGAAACACCCAAAACAAATTTTCGAAACCCATTATCTATCACACTGAAATTTCTAAATGATCAAACAAACGAGCCAAAATATACCATCTTACTTAAAACTGGAAGGTTAATCCTGTTTTTCGAACAATTACATACTCCTAAGCCTACTTAAACTCAAATGTTTCTCCTGATCTCTCAATATGAATACAAAGGATATGCCTTAGCCCCGCAACTAGATTCGTAGAATGGCCAAAAATCCAAATTTTATTTTGCTTTTTTAAACAATGTATATAAGTTATGCTTAATCAAGTTCACTATCCTCAGTAGTCCATCCACTTCATATATATGTTGTATTATTATTAAGTCATTTTAAAAATTGAATTTTAAAGAACTAAATGTGTGTTCAACATAATTACAGGACTATTTTTCAAAATATCCCAAAATTGCATGACCATTTTTGAAATTTTATCCTAAGGTAAACACAAAAGTAGTGACCAAATGAAGAAACAAAATTTTAAAAATAAGAATAAAAAGTAGAGCAAAAGACAAAAACACCCCCTATGCTTTATCTAACTCCCAAAAACCCCCCTGTGTTATTTTAACTCCCAAAAACCCCCCTATGATTTCAAATAAGTGTCAAATACACCCCCAAAAAGGAGAGTGTGTTTCAATCGCCAAAATTGCAAGTATTTGTTCACAATTTACTTTTGATATGACAATTTTACCCCTGACATTGGAAGACAAAAACACCCCTATGCTTTGTTTAACTCCCAAAAAACCCCCTATGTGTCATTTTAAATCTCCAAACCCCCCCCCCCCCCCCCCCGTGTTTGATTTTTTATACCACACTCGATCCAAGTAGTATATACTTGTTGTTTCAAAAAGAATATATAATTTAAAAAAAAACAAACACATAGGGGTAATCTTGTCATTCTACCAAAAGTCAAAAATAAAATTATAAGTATATACTACTTGGGTTGAGTGTGGTATTTAAAATCAAACACAGGGGGTTTTTTGGTATTTAAAATAACACAGGGGGGGTTTTGGAAGTTAGACAAAGCATAGGGGGTGTTTTTGTCTTTTGCTCTAAAAAGTACAATATATTAAAATTTGAGTTAACTGATAATGAAACTAATGAAATTTTTGGTCACAATTATATGGTCTTTCCCATTTCTAAATTTTAGATTCTGATTTTTTGGTTCTTTGGAAAGTCACATGAAATGTCGGATATGCATCAAACCAACAATATTTGAATTCCAAACATGACTGATTTACAAGAAAGAACAAAAAAAATAAAAACATTTGAAAAAATTGTTTATCCTCCAAACCAAGACCATGAAGCTCAGTAGCTAAGGTCACCATTTTGTTATCAATCTCTTCTTTACTTCATTCTCCGCATTTAATCTCATCAATTGCAATGAATGTTAAATTTTTAGTTTTTATTATTACACCATCTCGTAATCTCTTTGAAATGTTGATGAAAAATAATCTTTTAAGGCCATCTCCAGTGGTTTTCCTGGGCCATTCCCGAGGTAGCCCCGGGCTCTGGGTGATCATCTCCAGTGGTGGTCTCTAGCACTCAATTTCTTTCAGTTTTTTTCTTCCCCGCTCTCACCATTATAATAATAAATATAATATTATATTTAATATTGAGATTATTAATAATAATAATTATTATTTTAATAATATAATCAAGATGAAGGTTACAACAAATATGAAGGGAAAAAAGCACGAAGTAAAAAAACAAAGACGATTAAATCAACGGCACACTAGCAAAATACAACATTGTTTGTCTAAGTGTGTAATTATATTTTCAAGTATGTATTTAAGTATTTGTCTAAGCGTGCAATTATATTTTCAAGTAATTCTTATACTAATTAATGGAGAAAATTTAATTTTATTCTTATAAAATCATTAATAATTAGAGTTTTAATTAAAATCAAATTATTTACTAACAAATTATTATCAAATTTTAATTGTTATTTTTTATATAAGAAACAATTTAACCATTATTTAATTTTATTATTATTAAACCGTAATTAGATTGTAACTAAAATCAATAATAATAATTAAAACAAATACTACAAATTTTATTATAATATTAACAAATATTAAAAAAATAAATTAAAAATAAAGTGATTTTCTATACATTTAAAAATATTAAAACAATTTATATATATTTAAAATAATTAAAAACTAAAAAAAAAACCAGTCAGGTGGCGCCACCTGACTTCTTCCCCAACCAATTGACGCGCGCCCGTTCTCCAGGCCGATTCTCGCCACGACCCAACCCACACCGCCCCGGAGATGACTTCCCAGCCCAGCCCGAACCTCACGCACGCCCGCGGTTGGAGTTGCCCTAAGGAATTAATAAAAGAATTTGTTCCTCACGATGTTTTCCTTTTTTTTTTTTTTCCTTTTTTAAGTGCAAATTTAGCAGTATAAAGGTAAAAAAAAATTTTGAACACTCATTAATGAATTATAAAAATTGATTAAAGAAAGATCAATAGATTTTTTAACACATAAATTTCTTACATGTCATTATCATGTCGTACGGAGAATTTTCATGCATTATGTGTATTTCCATCGTATGCTAATTATCCCATTGCAAGAAAATAATAACAAGATGATTGGATGAATATCACTTTAAAGACTATCAAGCAAGATTAAATCAACTTATTTCCATGATCACAAATTTATACCATTCTAAATACACATATTAGTTTTGATACTATAAAGATGTATTCGATTGTACATAGAATCCCTTCAAACCTAAATTCATAATAATTTTTCTTTGACTCTATTTGTATGTATTTGAACGAATATGTTACACTGCGTAGACGAGAGGGACGCATTTGCTACGAAAAATTTAATAGGAAAAAACCAAAAAAAAGTTAAGTAATTTGAACGTGCAAAAATTCATACGAATATGTGTATAAAAAATGTCATTCAATCTAAAAAATGACGAATTAGACGTTTTAAATGTGGCCAACCGCCACCCAGAAACGCATAAATATCGTGCAGGGTACGCGCTACGACGGTTGTCTATGAACAATCAACTGAAGTCTCCTGAATTTCCCAAAACCCCAATTCTGAAAAATAAACCCTAATTCAAACCTTAGCAGAAATTCCTCAACCTCAACTATGGACAAGAGTTCATCGCATTTGACGGCGCCGGTCCGTTCACGGAGTTCGCAATCTCCGTCACCCTCTCACTCCGCATCGGCCTCTGCCACGTCATCAATCCACAAGCGCAAGGTAGCAGTCGAAGACCACGCGCCGCCGTTTCCACCATCTTTATCCGACGCACTGACGTCCAATGACGACCTGGAAAGCATCAGCGCCCGCGGCGGCGCCGACTCCGACTCCGACGAAGAGTCCGAAGAGGTTGTGGACGAAGAGGAGGAAGAGTACGATAATTCCAACATGCGCAACTTTACCATGTCTCGTTTGGAGAACAGCAGTGCAGCGGGTCCTACCGCGAGGAACACGAAGATCAAGGCAAAAAATTCGGTGATTGCTGAGCCTGCTGACGTGGCCAAAGATGGTAGTAATAGTAATAATTCAGGCGGTGCGGTGGCGATGGGGCCGAATAATTCGGCCCCCGGGATCACGGTGAAGGAGGATACTGTGAAGAATATTTTTACTGAGAATCTACAGACAGGCGGGGCTTACAGTGCGAGGGAGGAAAGTTTGAAGAGAGAGGTTAGCTTGTCAATGTCTTAAAACTTAAATGTTTTCTATATTTTACCTTTTTCTTTGTTCACGTTACAAATTAAGAAGACAAAGAACTTGCCTATGTTGCTATTAATTCGTTAATATCTGTACACTGAATGAAAATCATGTTCATCTGCCTGATGAGCTCCAGTGGTGTTGTGGAAAGCAGTTAATAAATGCAGAAGCATTACTTTGTTGATTACATGAAGCTTCATGCTTACTTCAATTATTAGGTTATATTTAACAACTGTATCTTTATTGATTTTCTTGATAGGCCTGATTCTTATTTCTCAATGCTGCTTTTGCTAAGAATATCAGTATTATCCTTTTATTTTTACTTAGATTGTCAGGACTGCACTTCGTTTATTATATTTTCATTCTTCTTTTACCCACCCCATAACCATACATAAGCAGTTGATATAAATCATTTTTTCCAAAATTTGCAGGAAGAAGCAGGAAGACTCAAATTTGTTTGTGCTTCAAATGATGGTATCGACGAACACATGGTTTGGTAACAATTCTTCCGCCTCTTTAATGGGCAGTTTTAATCTCTTTGTCATGGAATGCATTTTTCACTCCTGTGCTACCCCCTCATGGGTCACAATTTCTCCTAGCAATCCATTGAGGAAAAAAATTTGTACACGGACACAATTCCATTAATATCTTTGGTTACTTATTTTCAGGTTGATAGGATTGAAGAACATATTTGCCAGGCAACTACCCAATATGCCAAGGGAGTACATTGTTCGTCTTGTAATGGACAGGTGTGCGTCTAGTTTGGGGCTTCTTCTTAGACTAGCTTGATTTTCACATGTTGCGTTGCTGTCCCAGCTTCTTTTTAGTTTTCTTTAGATTCTATTTTCTGACAATGTTACATGAATAAATTATTTAACAGCTAGTTTTTTATGAGGCTCCATAGCATCATTCTATACCTTCATCTGAGACAGAAACCATAATGCTTGTCAAGAAAAGGTTCTAGATTATATGCTCAAAGAGTTGGATGGTTCTAGATTACATGCCTATGTACCCCCCTCCTCCTTCTCCTCTCTTGTTTTAGGTTTTTAGCCCTGAACATATGAAGTAGTTATATTACTAGCATATTATATGTAAATCAAATATCTATCCCATATGTGGTTCTTGTATATCTGCTGGCTAGTGCTTATTATCATTAAGCTTGAAATCTAGATAGTTCATGCTATACTTAAGTAAGAGTTTCTGCTAGCCTGCTGACGTCGGGATCTGCCCAGTTGGTTTCTTATTTTTTTTGTGTTTCATGTTACAGAAGCCACAAATCTGTGATGGTCATCAGACGGAATCTGGTTGTTGGTGGAATTACATATCGGCCCTACATCAGGTATTATTATAGTGTCATGTCCTGTGAACTACACAAAGATTTTTTATGTGTTAGCTTGTTCATGTGTGGACTGAGGATTCCATTATCCCTCGCTGTATTCTCCAAAATATTCATTTAGATAATGTGCACCCTTTGTTATGTATCATATTACATAAATTTAAATTGAAGTAGATATTGATCATATTGGCCTCCCGAGGAATTTTTTTTTTTTTTAAATATTTTAGATTCCAATATTGGTAGTGTGTGTATCCATTGTGTCTCTAACACTGAACTTTACGTGTAGCCAAAAATTCGGGGAGATAGCTTTTTGTGCAATCACAGCAGATGAACAAGTTAAGGGCTATGGCACCCGACTAATGAATCACTTAAAGCAGCATGCACGTGATGTGGATGGCCTAACACATTTCCTCACTTATGCTGATAACAATGCTGTTGGTTACTTTGCCAAACAGGTAATATTATCTCCATGCATGTGTAGCATTAATCATTAGTAAGAAATTTACAAAATCGGTTGCTTCATGTGGCATTCACCCGATCCAGGGAAAGTTCATTAGGTTGTTCTCCTATATCTAGATTCTTTCCTGGTCTTACTTATATCAATGTGCAATAATATTGTCCCAAATGTATTACTTGCTGTGTGAACCAAGAAATAGTTGTAATAAATGTGATAGTCTGTGACACTCAGCAGAATAGGAGGTGAATTATATCCCTGGAATTTTCCAGGTCTATGCAACATAGGAAGATGAACGAATTGACCCTAAGGAACCTGTATTAAATTGAGCTCACTACATGTATCCATTGAATTACATGGTGCTGGTATAGTTTGTGAGGGTATCTTCTGAGAGTGGTAAATAATGGGAGACTAATCATTGTTGGTGTGTACAGAAATCTCCATGTTTGATGGTTGTGGGTCAACTAGACGACTTGTTATTGGGTTAACAGGAAACCAAAACAAAAAATGGGCGGCAAAGTTTGGACTAGATCGCTAGAGTAAGGTTTTGGTTGTGGGTTGTTTCTGCTTTTTGCTTTTACATATTTCAGATTTCAGAAGCCTTGGGGAGAGGATACGCCCAACGTCTAAGAAGTCTGGAAATTTTGGGAACTTATAGGCCCTATTTGGAAGGGTTTTGGGCCGGTTTCTCGGGTTTCGGTTTCAAAAAAATAGTTTAAGTGGTTTCGGTGAAACCTTTGAAACCCCATTTGGTTAGGTTTTGGATGTTGCGTTTGTGGTTTTGTTAAAGTTGAAACTCCTCTTGGATTGGGTTTGGATGTTGGGGTTTGGGGAAAAAGTAGGTGGCAGGTATCAAATCAATGTTTTTTTAGAGTTTGGAGGAGGATAATAAGGTGATAGGTGTCAAATCAAGGTTTTATAGGTTTCAAGAGTGTGGGTTTGTGATGAGTTTCATGGTTTTTGTCAAACTCCATTTGGAAGAGTTTTGGCTTAGTTTCGCGAGACCGAGCTAAAACTCTTCCAAACTGGCCCATAATAACCAGTGTTCTTTGTCTATTTCGTCAGCAGAATGTTCACTGCTAGGATATTAGATTTCCTCCTGAAGTCATTTCCAGGCATGTCTGAGTGCTGGTACAAGATGCTGGAGATGTATATATTATTCCAAGTGAGAGAAGAGTTGGGGAAACCTAGACGTGTAATTTTCCGAGTTATATTTTAGTCAGCATCCTTCTGACTTAGTGCATATTAAATAGAGTTTTTTTTTTCCCCATAATTAAAAGCACAGTTGTTGATTTGTTGAAAAAGATTGGAAGTTTAGATGTCATAGAATATCTTTATATGCTGAGATACAATGATTGCATTCCTGATGGCTAATATTATTTCTAATGCCTCTTGAATTTTGTGACACTTTTTAGGGATTCACTAAGGAAATTTACTTGGAGAGAGACCGGTGGCACGGGTATGTTATGAATTCTTTGAGTATTTAAGTTATAACCCTTTTAAGGATTATAAGTCTTCAAGCTGATGTTGGCTTTGTTATGTGTTACTTTACAAGTTACCATGAATCATGGAATGAAGTATATAGTTCGACTGGATTTGTGTAAATATGTGTCTCATATTTTTGTATATTTGGACTACATGGAATTTACAAAATTTTAAATTCACTGTACGAGCAAAGGTCTAATTTCTTGCAGCTATATTAAAGATTATGACGGAGGTATCCTTATGGAATGTAAAATTGATCCAAAGCTTCCATACACTGATTTATCTACTATGGTACGCCGTCAGAGACAGGTAAGAAATAAGCTCAGTGCTAAACATTTGAGACTGCTATTATAAGCTGATTTAATTGGTTCGTTTATTAGTTAAGTGTAATTGGTATATGAAGATATCTTTCTAGAGCCAATAGTGAGACTGATGATTTACATGTTTCCTATTAGTTCTGTATTGGTGCATTCTCATGTTAACTAAATGCTAAGGTAACTTCAGTTAGTTTCACTGTTTTTATTGCTAGGCAATTGATGAAAAGATTAGGGAGCTCTCAAATTGTCACATAGTCTACCCAGGAATTGATTTTCAAAAGGTATGTCTCCTCATTAGATATATTCAATATAAGATTCAGTAAGTGCCTCTTTTTGGGAATAGTTATTATATTGCAGACAGCAATAAAAATGGGTGCTTTATGTACACTCATTAGACTTATTGTAGGTATAAGATTAAGTGAATGTTACGTTTTGGGAATAGTTATTATTTTGCAGACGGCTATAATGGTTTGGTGCTTTACGTAGCATCTAAGTTCTGCATTTTTGTGTTCCAATCTTTTTTTATTAGATCATCTAGTGACACTATATCATTTTTTTCCATCTTAACAACTGACTGTCATCAGATTTATAAAATGTTCCACGGGGGGATTATATTTTGTCCTCTTTTTTTTAAGAATTTGTTTGATGTTTTTTCTATTATCATTCGAGGAAGGATTTGGATTTCTTATGTAATCTCTTTTGTATAAAATAACCCGTTCTTCTGAAACTTTGAAGCCATTTTTTTCCTTCTTAAAATTTATTAGAACTCAAAATTATTTCCTTTTATTGGTTGATAAATAAAGGTTGTTTTGGGGGTGAACTTAAAGGAGTTCGTCTTCCATTATCCATGTAGCTGATGTCAAGCTTGCTCTGGCATGAGTGGCATCGGTCTTAGTTGCAGTCTGGAGATAAGGCTAAAATTTTAGTCTTGTACTTGACATAAAATTTGGCCTTTTTGGCATATTAATGACCGTGAATGTATTAAAATTCTTGAGTATCCTACACCAACTGTTGGCAACTTTGAAGTAAAGTGGCTTCACAATCAATGCAGTTTGAATTTTGTGATTTTCACTCGAAAGTTGCTTATTGATGTATATATCACATGACACATACATAAGCATGATTAGTCTGCAAGGAAGAGAATTACAAGATACTTCTTAAAATTCTGAGAACTAAAAAGATTTGTGGATGTATGTCATAATTCGAGTGTTGGACCAAATTTTGTTCGTTTTCCAGCATTTGATTATTATTGGTTGATTTACCAATTCAAACAAGAAGAAGTTGGAATATAGGAAGTTCATGGATAAATAATGTTCTGTCAAGTTTCATAAGTTGGATATATTTGGATATGATGTTCCTATATGTTTTCTCTTATTTTTTGCTATGTGGTAGTATTTGTAAGATGTAAGAGATGACGTATTTTTCGAGCATTGTTCTGATTTCTGACTTGAATTGTTCTATTTAGAAAGAAGCTGGTGTTCCCAAAAGATCCATCAAGGTTGAGGATATTCCTGGCTTGAGTGAGTCTTCCCTTTCTTTATATTCGAACTTTACACGTCAGTTTATTTGTAGATCTAGCAGTAACTATGTGTTTTCTGATTTATTGCCTTGTGTAAAATCAAAGCTTATACTTTTCTGTAGTTCTAATATTACTTTTACCTATGGTTTTCCTTCTTGAAGTCCAAGCTCGCTTCTACACATATTTAGAATGCATTTAGAAAATACTGCTCAATGTAACAGTTCAATTGCATAGCTGATTGGTACGATTTTACTAGGTTGTAAATCTGAAGCAGCTAGTAATGATACTACACTACTTCTATGGTATTATGAAAGGAGTGTTTAAGTCATAGACTTAACATTATTACTGCTTTCCATTCTAATTTTAACTGCTCAATGGAACATTTTAGATGCTCGAGCTGAACGCACAGTTTCACTGGTCCAATAAACTGTTGTATGTTTGAACCTAGTGGGAAATTCACTGTTATACTTTTACTATCATTTTGATGATTGCAAGTCGTTACATAACCTCTAACCCGGCGTTGTCTATTCTAATTCTAACCTACCATTGTCTATTCTAGTCTGCTAACTCTTCACATTTCCTTTTTTTCTTATTGACTCTATATTTCCTCTGTTGTTTATGTAATTTTAACTTGTTTGTGACCTAATACTAGAGGAGGCTGGGTGGACTCCTGATCAGTATGGTCATTCTAGGTTTAAACCAGAAAATCTATTGACTGATGCTGCCTCATATCAGAAATCATTGACTGCATTCATGCGCTCACTTTTGAAGGTGTGTTACCAACAGCTCTTGTTGTATTAGATTTTCTTCCAAATTGTTATATAGTAGTATTCTCATAACATGTGAAGCCGTATTTTATCAATATAAATGGCTAATTGTTTCCTATCTTTTATCTGTATGAGCAAATGATGTTGATTACAATTCACAAATCATGAAAACACCTTTTTAGTGGACATTGATTGGTTTCTTTTACTCCATTGACTAAACATACCTGAGCTGCAAAAGTTGCTTAATAGTCTGATGGACTCTTGATCTGGACTGTTTAGAAGTTCCAGAACCTACCTTTTCTTGTCCTAACATGCTAGCTTTATTTATTTATTTAATATGGTAATTGTAAGTTTCTGAAATTATCCAGGGTTTGCCTGTTTCAATTCGACTAGAATTTCGATCAACGTAATCCTAGGAGGAGGAGAAATAATATTGCTGTTTTGTGAAGTCAGATGTGCCAAAATTAATATGATTTGAGTGGGTTCACCTTTTAACTGAACATTGAATATTCTGATGTTAATCGTACCATTTAAACCAATTCACAGTCATGTGACTCTTGAGACTCGATCAAAACTTGTTTAGGAGAATAGTTTGAACATGTAGGATTAGGCACCGTGGTATCAGAATCAGACCTAGTCTGACCTGCCTTTCGAAGTTTTCCATCACTAGCATATCAAATCTGTGTTAAAACATATTAACCATGAAAAATGAAATTACTTGACGTAGAACCAATTTGGGCAACTCCATAAGTAAAATGTTAGGTTTTGATGTGTAATCGCTGCTAAGCTGACTAGATGACTACCTAACTTGTGAATTAGTGATGATATTGTATTAAAAGTTGATCTGATGCGTCCTAAATGATTTCTTATAAAAATAAATCATTTTTCCTTTTCGTTTTAGATTTATATCATCTCAGTATTTACATCTCCTTTTTACTGCATTATTTATTTCATGTGCGACATACAGTTGGCAAAATTGTTTGTTTCATTGGATCAACTCAAAATTCGTTTCTGTAAATGACATTTAGAAATGATCTACTTTTATTTTTCTTCTTCAGTTTTTTATTATATTTTATTTTACTGATAATATCTAATAAGGACAAATGAATACCTATAGCTGGGGGTTCTGAAATAATATTTTTCGATGCCTTGATGGTCGTTCTATTTTTGCAGGCAATGCATGATCATCCTGATGCTTGGCCATTTAAGGAACCTGTTGATGCTCGCGATGTGCCTGATTACTATGAAATCATCAAAGACCCAATGGGTATACTTATTTATTTATTTTTGTGAAACAACTTCTTATCACTTAGACTTATCTTGCTGGGTAAAATATACCGTATATCAATATGGTTTCTTGTAAATTCTTATTCCTCAAAGCATATGAATAAGGACCTTACACTAGGGAAACAAACACGGATCTAATTACTTGTGCTCCTAGTAGTTTTCAGAAACTGGCGGGCTTCTATGAAAGTGTTTTATTCTAAACCTGGCGTTTTATTTGGCAGTGGGATTCTTTGTTAGCAATTTTCCAGAATACTTACAATACAGCCTTGTGATATATTTGAATCTGACTAAAGTTGATTCTTGGAAATCTTTCTGAAATTGCATTATTATTTTGACTTCCGGGTTTTATATTGGCAGATTTACAGACAATGTCAAAGCGGGTAGAGTCTGAGCAATATTATGTGACATTCGAGATGTTTGTGGCTGATGCCAAGAGAATGTTCTCAAATGCACGTACCTACAACTCACCTGAAACAATTTATTACAAATGTTCAACCAGGCATGAACTGCGGCCACCCTTCTAAATTTGTTTTCTGTTTGACAATCGAGTTTATATGTTCATTTAAAATTTAAAATCCACTGTTAACTTGCAGGTTGGAAGGACATTTCTCAAACAAAGTTCAAGCGCAAGCTCAAGCTGGACTTCAATCTTGTATCAAGCTTCCACCATAATCACTTCTTTCTTCCATAGGATTCTTCACTAGTTCAACTTCCTTTTATCCTCAATTTTATTGTATATATATTGACTATCCGATTTGTAGGGCTGGGCCGACATATTAGGGCCCGATGCGAAATTTTAAGTCAGGCCTCTTTTCTTCAAAAATAATATCATTATTAAAATTAGTTTCTTACTTTTTTACATCTACAATTTATTTGTTATTTTTTAAATTATTAATTTGTCATCGACCAATTACTTTTTCCGTCGAACCTACCATTCAAATTTCATTAATATCTATGACGACATAACCTAACTTACAAAATCAATTCAAATCACATTTCAACTTCACAAAATTAAACATACAAAATTATTTCAAACATTTAATTGAAACCATCCAAGTCTTTTTTTAATAAACTTCAAGTCACGAAATTGTACCAACACCAATTCATATGAATTCATATGAACCTAAATGTCCAAGCAAGTGTGCATAATGAGGAGAGACTAATAGCATTAGCTTATATATGATTAATTATACTTGACTTCATAATTAATTAACTCTTTTTAGGACATAATTAATTAATTAAAGTTACAAAATAGTAAGTTTAGAAGGTGTAGTCTAATGGAAAAGCTAAGACCGTCTGTTCGAATTTAATTTGAAGTATGAGTTATTTTTCGAGTTTAGTAGTATGAAATAATCTTGTTATGAAGTTATGAATAATTTTTATATTTTTTGATTGAGCATGATAAAAAAGATGGACCTAACGATATAATCACTCGACAAAAAGGAGGGAATTGTATTTTTCATACTGAACTTGTACCTACTTTATATATTCGGTACTAAATCTTCGATAAAGAAACATTTAATACCAAAATTGAAGAATTTTTTGCACATGTTCTTTTTCTTTCAATTTACAATGCCAAATTTTGTGTTCTTTAATGAAAAACTCTTGACAAGAGCTTTCTAATGGTATAAGTTTCAGTTTATGAAACGCAATAAATAATCCCCAGAAAATTTAACAAAGTTTCAGGATATTAATCAAAACTAAATCGTATCTCATAATCTACAAGGAATCATGCCACAATGATTTCCAAATATGATATTGGATACATAAGCATGTTATGGTTAAAAATTTAGAACATAATTTTAAGCATACCAAAAATCTCAAGTAAATGTGAAAAATGTCTATCAATTTTGATATTAAATGTGTCATTTTTAAAGATTTGATACCAAATATATAACGTAAATAAAAATTTGGTATGAAAAGTACAATTCCCCTAAAAAAAAGTGTTACCCAAACTAATTAGATCCAATTATATAGTATTCACATTAGAAAAGGATTACTTAGGACTAGAAATAGAAACCAAGAAGGTCATTATAGTCAAGGGATAAACAGAAATAGTCTTTTCCAGGGGGGAAATTGTAATTTTCTTTTCCTGTTTATTATATTTACTTTTTTTTTTTTTTTTTGAGATAAATATTATATTTACTTTTATAACTGTTCAATTTGTTCACTCTCTCTTTGTGCCCTCACGATCCGAACTCAAAACCAGGTCTTCAACAGGTGAGATTTACAATATTAAACTAATTTTATGTGAAATTCGTTCAATTTCAGATTCGCTTTTCAAATTTCGGCGTTACGATACAAATTTGTTTTAAAGATTTGTCGCTACGATTGGATTTTCGGTTGATTAATTCCTTACATTTTTTTTTCCTTCTTAGCAGGTTTATTAATCATTGTAAGTTATTGTATCAATGGCGAACAAACCTCAGATCCGCACAAACAACTCTGCGCTCATAGCTATGATCGCTGATGAGGTACATAATTGATGTTATTTTATTTTTTGTTAATTCGGTGAACTTAATTTCGATACCTATATTTAATTTTGTTACTTAAATTTGCTCGTCTTTTTGTTGTTACTAGTTTGGTTTCGGGTTTCATCCTTGATTTTTATTTAGTTAGATATGTTGTTACTAATTTTTTGTCTTTTCTCTGTTGGGGAATGGGGAACTTGGCCACTTTCGGAGGTCATTTTTGGTGCATGTTGGGAGCTTTAAGTTAATCAGTTTCTTATATTTTGAGTGAAAAAAGGTGGAGTAATTTCCTCGGTGTGGTGACCATATACTGAGATATAAACGACTAAGCTTTTGGCTACCTATTATGCTTCTTTGTGAGACCCATAAATCCTACCATTTGCCAACATCGTTTGCTGACTTTTAAGATTTCAACTGCTGTTGCTACTATGATTTAATGCTTTATATTTAGGTTAGTAAGCGCCGCGATGGATCTTGTTGTAATGCTACAGAGTTCAGCTTATTCTGTTCCTGCTTGACTTCTGATGTCGTACTAGGCAGTAGAAAACATGACCATGACAATCATCTTGACATTTATGTATGGTGTCAGACTAGCCTTTCCTCCTACACCTTCATGACTTTATAAATTTTTTTTTACTTGAAACTATTAAACTGCAGTTAGTATATCCACTGGATCAGGTCCAGGGTGAATACCAGCTTGGTCAAGACCTAAACAATGTTTTTACATCTTTGTTACTGTTGTAAAAAAAAAGAACAGAGCATTGTCTTTGCAGCTACTCCTCACTGAGAAGAAGATATTGATTTATGTGTTGGACTACATGATGTGTTAATTCTTCTAACTTAAGTTAGTTGTAATTTGTTTGTTATGGTAGCTCTTTTTCTCTGTTTCCTTGTAAATTTTGTTGATGATGCATGTGCAAATGTAGGACACAATAACGGGTTTTTTGCTGGCTGGAGTTGGTAATGTTGATTTGAGGAGGAAAACAAATTACCTCATTGTGGACTCAAGTATGTTTAGCTCCTGTGCTCTTGAATTCTAATTATTCATATTAATATTTGGACTCCACATAGTGTTACAGTCGCATCCTTTTTTTTTAAGTTCATAGTCAGTTCAAATCATTCAAACTTTATATTTAATGCGCAAACATGATGCTGTGCCAAAATGAGAAAAAGTTTCGGTAAAGAATTAGAATTGGAGCCTTTTGATAGAGGTGTTCAAAATACAAGATAAGATAGTCATCATAGTAACGTGTGTCTTCTGCTTTTGACAGCCACTGATTATTTTGATGAAGTGATCTTTAAATATACTCATAAAAAAAGATTCTGTATTAATGTTTCCATTAGTTTATGAGTATACTCGCTGTCAGCTGATTCATTATCCTTCTTTTTTGTCTAGAAATAACTGTGAAACAGATTGAAGATGCATTCAAAGAATTTACATCCAGAGATGACATTGCAATAGTGTTAATCAGCCAATACGTAAGTTTTCAGCTTTTACCGTAATCTTTAGTACCTATTTGGATGGGTTTTGGCTCGGTTTCACCGGCCTCGGTTTCAAAAAAATGGTTTCAATGGTTTCGGTAAAACATTTGAAACCTCTTTTGTTTAGGTTTTGGATATTGGGTTTTGTGGTTTTTAAAATGCTGAAACCCCACTTGGATTGAGTCTGGATGTTGGTGATTGGAGAAAAATATAGGTGGTAGATGTCAAATCAATGTTTTATAGGTTTCAAGAGTTTGGATGTGGGTTTTGAATAGGTTTGTGATAAGTTTCATGAATTTTGTCAAACTTCATTTGGAAGAGTTCTGGCTCAGTTTCGCGAGACCGGCAAGACCGGGCCAGAACCCAGCCAAATAGTATGTAATTGGCCTTTGTGGCACTGACAAATCTTGTTTTCAATTCAGGTTGCGAACATGATTAGGTTTTTAGTTGACAGCTATAACAAGCCAATCCCAGCAATCTTGGAGATCCCTTCTAAGGACCATCCATATGATGCTGCACACGACTCCGTTCTTTCAAGAGTCAAGTACCTCTTCAATACCGAATCTGTGGCCTCTGATAGGCGTTAATTTGTTGTCAAATATATTTACATGTTTAGTGTTGCCTCATCCATTGAGATGATGCCATTGCCACAGTTCATGTACGTTTCAAGTTGGCTATATTCCTTTTGTTTGTTGTCTATGTGAACCTCGTCTTTTGATTTTCTGAGAGTGCACCATTTCTGAGCCTGGACTGTATTTGGAAGACAAGTGATGATGTGTCTCTCAAATAAATGTCATATTTATTAGTTCATCTGTAATTTAATCATTGTTGCAGTTAATCTTCATTAATGAAATAAAACAAAATGTTTTGAAAGAATTTCAATCAGATTTACATCAAACGGGCATATTAGGATTCAAATTACCAAAATATCATATAAATGGGTGTGATTGGTATGTCTAGAAATAAATTAATATGTCATCTTGTTCCAGAAAAAATGCAGTCCTAATGTGGTTTTACAAGATGTCACAATTGATTAATGCATCAACAATTGTTTAATGCCAACAACTGAACGTGGGGAAAATATGTGAATTGTGCAGAAATTCTTCATTAAATTATGAACGAAAAGATATCTTTTCGCATAAAATGTGTGAACAGTAAATATATAGTCGAAAAGTTATCATTGCAAAATTTTGGAGTAATCAAATGAGGAATGCCACACGAGTGGCAAATAACTTTGGTACAGAAGAATATACCATTTCTGTAATATCATTCCTAGCAAAATCTTTGTGATTCAACAACCAAAACCCAGCATATATAAGCATACTTAAGTCAGTTAAAAATCATTGGCTGCCATTTGCATTGTTCTATTTCGATTTTTGAATCACTGCACCAGAATATCAGTTGTTCGGTTATGCTCTTTAAATCCGTCTGCATTTTGGGTCCTCCTTAGGTCAAGAATTCAAGTAGTGTTCCAGCCACCTTTTTCCAGGTTATTTCCCTTTACCAAAACTCCATCTCTACTATCTTCCTGGTATTGGGCCATCCTAGATTGCAAGTCAATGTCACTTATCCCTAACAACCTTACTGCCAATAAACCAGCATTTGTTGCGTTATTTATTGCTACTGTCGCAACTGGGACTCCCCTCGGCATCTAAACATGTACACACGTACAAGTGATTAAAATAAAGAAATCATAAAAATGGAAACATTTGAAAAAGAAGAATACATACCTGTACAATCGACAAGAGGGAGTCAAGTCCATCTAATGTAGAGGCTAGTACAGGAACACCAATCACAGGCAATGGGGTCAATGCAGCTACCATGCCTAATCATCAAATAAACGAGGTTATTAAATGTTTGCCCCCTCCGAGATATCTTTTGAAAAAACGAGAAGGTTAATTTACATTTTTAGTAGATGGGAACCTCAACCCTTTTGGTCCCTGGATTTCAGTGAGCAAAATGATAGAGAAAACGAGAATGAACGACATATGAAGCTCATTGTTTAGTTGTCTGGTGGAAAATAATATTTTCCTTAGCATTTTCCACACTAAAATCCAAGAACCAAAGTTTAAGTGTGTCTTAAGTGTTTGATCCCTCCAAAATATCTGATGAAAAACAAATATAAGAGACGAGACCTGGCAAGTGAGCAGCACCACCAGCACCAGCAATGATAACCTGAATACCACGCTCCCTAGCAGACAACGCATACGAATACATCATTCCAGGGGTCTGATGTGCCAAAACTATTCTTACCTATAATACGAGATTCATTTATTGAGGTTTAGTGACAACCACTGAGATAAAAAAGAAATGTGCAATTTATTAAAATAACCTCTGCAGGAACATTGAACTCTCTTAAAATCTTTGCTGCATCTTTCATAACAGGAAGGTCTGAATCGGATCCCATTATGATTCCAACACGTGGCATGGGTTCAGGCTCACCATCTGTCGTTTCTTCTCTTAACATTGATCTCAACCGAGCTTCAACAATCGCCATAGAGTTTCCAACAATGGTTACGTGATCATCTTTCTTTGCTTTTTCATCTCTGCAGTGTTATGATAATTGTGTGAAGTGTGAACTGTCATCAAATAGGTTTTACTAGTAAACTCAGAATTCTCTCGTAACAAAGATTAGGTGAGGTTAGGTTAGGTCTTTTATCAACCTTTATCTCCCGTTCGATAACATTGATAAATAATGCAGGTTGACACCAATATTCAAGTGACAACCAATCAGTTTTAGGCAATGCAAATAAATATATGGCATATCCAACACAATGATAATATAATCTTCATGGTCCAGCAACATATTTAGATGGTTCAATTTCCCTCTGCCGCTAATCTACTAAACTATGTTTTAGACACTAATACCAAACAAGTCCAAAAATTATATTATCTTATTCGTAATAACATGATATTTTCACCATTATTTTGTAACCGCTACATATCGAGTTCTCAGCATAATATGCTCAACATTAATCAACCAACCAACCTGGTTTGTCATACCAATGGATTGATGCCCCTCGAATTTTCAATGCTCTCCAAAATTAGTTGATTAGCGATAAGGAAACCTCGATCTCCCTGTATCCAAAAAATTCAAAAGTTCAAATGTACTTCTTTAATTTTTTGAAAGGTAACTGTTTGATTAATGGGCACCAAGGGAATTGTCAAACGAACATAAAGTTTAAAGTTTTTTATTTTTCGATGAATAATATACCTCCTCTTCACCAAGTATATTATCCATAAGAGAAGCTGGAGTCTTCATTGACGTATCTCCGAGTGGTAGACCAACAACAGCTCTCAAATGTTGCTCATATTGTGAAGTAAAACACGATTCAATTGTATGATGTCCACTATTATGAGGTCTAGGTGCCACTTCATTGCGTAAGACCTATGTTCATAATATAATTAATGGACAATTATCAGTAAATACAAATAAATCAAATGAAGTATTGAGTATAAATCTGGAATATACAAAACAACAATGTAGTACCTGACCATCAGCTGTCAAAAACAACTCGACTGCGAATATACCAGCACCTTGTAATGAACTCACAGCCTTTTTTGCAACATCAGTTGCAAGTTTCATAATCTTAAAAGTTACATTGGCAGGCGATGTAACAATAAGGCAAATGTTTTCCCTGCACATACCAATAAAAAAATAAATACAAAAAGAGAGAGTTAATTCAAGCAATCAAAATGAATTGAAAAACAAAAGGAAAATGCATATTCCAGTATTAGTTAACGATAAACGAAAGAAATGAAACATAAAGCTATCTACTTGCCTGTGGATAGTTTCAACAACAGGATAGCATAGCATGGTATTATCTCTTCCTCTTGCCACAATGACAGAGATCTCCTTCACAAATGGTGCCATTTTTTCCATATACAAATCACGATCGAATCCTCCAAGTGCTGCACATAAGTCATGAATATATTATTACGATAATCACGAGTAATAAAAACATCTCAATCATAAAAAATGGTGCTACAACCATTTCTCAAGCAAATGGAAATTTAAATTAGTTCTATCTCCACATTAGTACACATTTTATGAAGTTGAAAATGCCCTATAATTGAGTAATCACGGTTTCATCTCGATTCGTAAATGGTATATACTAAGATAAAGTAAATTTAATTTGATCAAATGCAAAACTATTTTATTCAATATTAAACTTAAGCTCATTAGAGATTACATAAAAAAATCGGGAAATTGCCACGTAATGAAAGAGGAGTTCATGCATCTCGAATAATTTCTGTGAATATGTTACCATTTACTGCTAGAGGGAGCTCTTCTTCACTTCTAGCAACAGCATTTCCACGTCCATCATAAGCTAGCCGTTTGCTCTTTATAATAAGGGGATATCCAAATGATCTCAGGCTCTTTTAGCACCTTCAATATCATCTACCTATCACAAACCAATTTGCATGGAATAGAAATATATTTATTATGAGATAGAGAATCATCAAATGATATTCTTTAAATCAATACTAATCGTCATCTTACGGAATTTTAGATCTTCACCAATATGTGATCACCTGCATGAATTTAGGAAGCGGAAATGCATGTCGAGAGAAATGGACCTTCTGGAGGTATTTATCCTGTTCACAAGTATGTTTGGTTTTTTTATTTTCAGTGAGTAAATTGATAAAGAAAATGAAGTGAACAAATAAACGAAGCTCGTGTTCTAATATTTGATACAAGTAAAACATCTGCATGTAACTTTACTCACTAAAATGCAAGAACCAAACATAACATAATTTTTTTGTACAACTACCATTCAGTTGCAAAACATTGCATATAATTGATTTGTATTGTGTATTCCATGTCACAGGCTGTCTTTCGATGAGTTTGTCAAAGATACAAGCCTACATAGTCAAATGAATTGTATCCATTAAACTAATGTAGGAGGTAGAAGACATGCCTTTGTTTTGCAGGCAAGTATTGATATAACAATATACCAAATCCAAGTAATCAATTGAATACATAATGCTTATATACTGTGAGTAGGGCTGAAAATCAAATCAAGCTACTCGATACTCGGCTCTAGCTCGTTTGAGATCGGTTCGTCAAATTGATCAAACAAGCTTGAACAAGATTTCTCGTTCGATAACTTTTGAAGCTCGGCTCGAGCTCGACTCGATAAGCTAAAAATTGAAAAAACACATGTAAAACCAAGCTACTCGATACTCGGCTCGAACTCGTTCAATAAAAGCTCGTTTGAGCTCGGTTCGTTAAGAAATCAAACCTAGCTCAAACAGAAAATTTCAAGCTCGATAAAATTCAAACCAAGCTTGTACAACGTGTCGTTCGATACTACTCGGCTCGTTTACACCCCTAACTGTGAGGATAATTTTTTAACTAAGAAGTTTTACATGCAGAGTCCAATCGTATATCAGTGAACTGAAAAAATCATTTTATCAATATAAATGATGTAAAAATGCCATAAAGGGTCTAAACTCCAAACTAGAAACGTGTAATAGCTATGTTTTTCACTTTTGAGATCTTAACATATGATTCATCTCCCTTAATGTACGTACACCGAATCATGAAACATAGCAAAATTGTTGGAGAATTGAATTGACCTCCTAAACTGAAACTGGTGAAGCATAAGCACTTTGGGGAGCTTTTAATTAGGACTCGGCACAAAGAGAACATCTTAAATTGACATGTCACCATATCGTTTTGGAGATAAAAGCAATTAAGATTAACAATAAAAAATTATCTGGATCAGCAATTATTTGACTGAACATTCTAAAGATATCAATGGATCAAATTATAGAACTGGATGATTCTGGTTGTCGAAGCTTTAGGTTGACAATCCACCCCACATTGCTCAAGTTTCTCATGCGTCGCAGCATCTACATGCTCAATTTCGACAGTTAACACATCACATCTAACGATCCAAATACAAGTTAGCAAATAAAAAATGTTCTTTCCATTACATTAGCATGTAAAGAAAATAAATATACAATCTTTCCAAAAAATTCCTACCTTTTGGCAAAATCTTCAACTGTGGCACTGTCATCATAACATACGGCCAAGTTGTCCTCCGCCAAGTACACCTACAATTTTTTGTGACAGCCCATGAACCTCTATATCTGTGCCCCTTGTATAATCGAATGTTATGCTAAATGAATCAGAGGCCATTGAAAAATCAAACAGCATATGAGTCTATCAAACTCTAGTAGAATAATTTATCTTTTGGTACAATTAGAGCTGAAATCAAACCAAACTACTTGATATTTGACTCGAGCTTGTTCGGTAAAAGCTCGGTTGAGCTCGATTCGTTATAAACAAGCTCGAGCAACATTTTCCGTCTGGTAAATTGACTTGATAAGCTAAAATGTGACAATAAATATGTATAAATATCAATCTTCTAGATACTCGACTTGAGCTCGTTCGATGAAAGTTAGTTTAAGCCTTAGTTCATTTAACAATCAAACACAATTTCACTTTTGGTACCATAAATAACCCTATTTTAAGGTTACGGTACTATAACTTTAAAAACATACACATTTGGTACCACATGTAAACTATTCTCCACACATTTGGTACTTCCGTCAATTTTTGGACGAAAAAGTCAATTTTGGACGGAAAGTTGATGGGAAATTTGCATAATTAGTCATGTAGTTATAGATTGCTGCCAAAGTTTGTCCCACATTTTCTGGCCGATAAATTTACACCAAAGTTCACAAGTTTTATAAATTTTATATATTGTTATTATTAAATTTCTTAAACTAATTAGATTATATTAATAATATAAATAAACTAAATAATATTATATATAAATTTAATAAAATATAAATTAAAATTTTTAGAATTTTTTAATTTCAAAAAAAAAATTTATATATAATATATATAAATTAAATAATATATTATATAAAATCTAAAAATAAATATATTTTTAAATTTTTTTAAATTTTTTAAATTTAAAAAAATCTTTTAAACTAATTAGATTTAGTTTTTTAATTAGAATTATTATTATTTATATAATTTTAAAATGTTATTTTCAGGTTTTATAATAATATTATTTAATTTGTATATATTATTATCAAATTACTTTAAAAGATTTTTTTTCAATTTAAAAAATTAATAAGTTTCATTGATATTTATTTTTCAAATTTTATAGAAAATATTATTTAATTTATGTGTGTTATTTGTAAAATCTAATTAGTTTAAAAGATCTTTTTTCTGAAATTTTAAAAATCCAATAAATTTAATTGATTTTTTTTTCGGATTTTATATAAAATATTATTTAGTTTATATATATTATATATATAATCTAAGTAGTGTTAGAGATTTAATAATTATAACATAAAAAATCTATAAATAGGATTTATAATTAATTATATATGCAATTGAGACTGAAATTCTTCAAACTTCTGAATTGTGGGGTAAATTTATCTGCCATAAAATATGTGGGGCAATGATTGGAAACAATCTATAATTATACGACCAATTCTGTAAAATTTCCATTAATTTTTTTGTTTAAAATTGAATTTTCCGTACAAAGATTGACGGAAATGTGTCGACGACATTTAAATTGTGGTATCAAATATGTATGTTTTTAAAGTGATGGTACTGCAACTTTAAAGTAAGGTTACTTGCGGTACCAAAAGCGAAATTATCTCCAATTTCAAGTAAGCTTGAATATATATTGTTTGACGCCCCTTGGATTGTTTACATCCCCCTAGGTACATAAACAGAACTAAAGGCAAAATTCAGTTTAAATCAAAAAAATAAAGAATGAGGTAACAAAGATACTGATCAATACTTATTTAACCAAAATTACACGTCAGCATAACAAACCCATTTATTGCTTATTTTACAGAACAAGAACTTAATAATATGAGAAAAATAAAATTGTAAAACCTGTGAGAGGAGTCTTGAACTTCCAAAGAAGCTTGACAATGAGTTCGTGAAAAAATAATATTTTCATTGAGCAATGAAGAAGAGGAAAATTTCAAGCTTTGCTTAATCGGAAGGAGGCAGCATGACTGTGGAAGCCTTTTGGTGGGAAAAAATGAGGGACGACGAATTTGGGGTAGTCGGTGAGAATGCAGGTTTGAGTGGAGACAAGGAGGCAACCAGGGCCGGCCCTAGACAATTGGGGACCTTGGCAAATTTCAAATTTAGGGCACGTTCTTATAAAAATTTTATAATCAATTTATTTTTTCAAAGTCAAAAATATTAATTAAATATTGATATGTTATTTTCTCCAACATATTATTTTTTAGATAGATAATTAAAAAACAAACTTATTTAACTTTTAAAAGATTTAACCGTGAATTTTTTTGTATAATTTAATATTAAAAATATTATTTTAGCCGAAACAAATTTTACAAGTATATGTACATCCTTAACTCTATTTCATTCTTTTACAAATATCATAATTGATTGCTTAACTTTATTTCATTTCGTGACATTCTTAACTCTATTAATTATATTATCTTGTATAGAAAAAGTTATACATCATATATAAAACTAAAAGCAAGATGTACATACATATAATAATATGGATGGGGCTAGATCAATTTTAATGAGGGTAAAATTCTTTTTTGCAATGTACTAAGTGAGAATGTAATAAGCAGAAAAATTAAATTTCAAAGAAAAAAACCATACTCCTTTTATAATAATTAAGAAATATTTTTTTTTGAAGTACTTATTAAGAAAAAAATTGACAAGAAATCATTAAATAAGAAAAGGAATTAAAAGAATAATTACTACGAAAAGGAAATAAAAAAGACGAACATTATTACAAAAAAAAAATGTTAAATAACATAAAAAAATCAAAATATGAGAAAAAACTCAATATTGAGATTTGAACTTTGGACCTCCTACTCATCATGAGAAAGCCTTACCAAGTGAGCTAAGATACATGTTATGAACATAAAATTAATAAAATTAAAAATATTTAATTGTTTACTTTTTCTAAAGGCCTATATATAAATTTTGGGGCCCTCCGAACCGGGGGCCCTAGGCTCCGGCCTAAGTTGCCTAGCACTTGGGCCGGGCCTAGAGGCAACGGTTTTGGAGAGGAAGAGACGGCGGGCATAGTCGGTCAAAGAAGAGCTTGCGGTTGCGACGGCGGTGGCGGGTTTAAGAGAGGAGGAGAGAGGTTTGGAGAAGAATATATATAATTCTGGCAAAATTGCAAAAATCGTCCCAAACTAATCACTGATTTTGGATTTTCGTCCCAAACTATTTAATTTGACGAATTTCGTCCCGTAATTTAATATTTTTTTGGAATATCGTCCCACCATAATTATAAGACGGAATTGCGCATTTGCCGATGAATTATCACATGGCTGCTTAAGTGTCATGACAAGGTAAATTTTAACATGAATAACTATATAATATTGCAGAGTTCTTCCCAAATTAATTACAAAATTGAACGTCATTTTCATTAACTTAGAAATTTAATATTGGGACTAAATTCATACAAAATGGTAAATTATGGGACGAAATTTGGCGAGTTGGTATAGTTTGGGACGAAAAATCAAAATTAGTAATTAGTTTGGGACGATATTCCAAAAAAATATTAAATTACGGGACGAAATTCGCCAAGTTAAATAGTTCGGGACGAAAATTCAAAATCAATAATTAGTTTGGAACATTTTCTGCAATTTTACCTATAATTCTCATTAAAAAAGTCTACAGTATTTTATTATTTTGCTGTTTAATGAAAAATCGGACAAATAAATTTTATTTTTCAGATCTCTTCACAACTAATTTATCTTAAACAATTCTTATATCTTAAAAAAAAAACTTATCAAACTATACTTTGATAAGTACATCTCAAATATTTATTTTGTGAAAAATATAATTTGATTTGACATAAATACTCCAATTTATATCTCTTATTGTACGTAACGAATATGATTTAATATAAAATAATATATTTTTTATATTTTTATTATTCCATAATCTCTAAAAACTAATCTACAATTTCTAAAAATAACACAGAAATATATGCACAAACCGAGAGAGGAAATTCTGCACTAATGGATGAAGTTTCACAGGATGAATGCTCATTTACCTGTTATTTTTTTATTCAAATCTGAGAAATAGATTTAATTATCCAAGTAAAATAAATCACTTTCAGACATAACAAAATTTTATTCTTGGCTACAAAGAAAATCAAACAACAAAGGATTGGAAAGAGTTTATGAGACACAATTTTAGCCAATTCAAGTTTGCTCAAGTCCTAAGAATAAGGTGCAAAACCATTTATCACAACAATGCAGATTTTAAGCTTTTGGTGAACTTCTCCAGTTCTTTTAAGCCTTCTTCAGGAGATTTTGCATCACCCAGTAATTTTACCATGGCACTACCAACAATCACACCATCTGCTCCCCATGCAGCTATCTGAAAAAGATCGATACTTGAACGTGCTATTATTTATATCGTCAAAAAAAATGCACATTTTTTAATGTTGATATTCAAATAAATACAATAAGTATTGCTAGAAAAAACCTTGTTATACGACATACCTGTTTAACGTGCTCAGGGTTTGATATCCCAAAACCAACTGCTACTGGCTTGTCCGTAGACTGTGAAAAAAATATAGTCAGACAACATGGTAAAGGCTTTAGACAAGAAATATGATCAACACGGTTAAAGGCTCTCATAGAAATCAATGGCACATCCATAGGAGGAAAATAACGGAACAAGAGATATGATTAAATAATTTGATTTTCACAAACTAAACAAGCAACAATAAAGCTACTAAAGATACTTATTGTTTGGGTTGAAGATTTGATATATTTACCTCCTTAATTTCTTGTAGAAGAGATTGAACCTTGCTGCTGACAGATGCTCTTGCTCCTGTTACTCCAATCGAACTCACCTATTCAAGGATTAAATTAGATGGATATTCTAGATTTCACTTTCCCTATGGGTGTTAAGTTCTTCAGTAACAACTATAACAGGAACACATGTATGATCGGGAGAAAAAGGGTACATCAATGAAGAGACCAGGGGGCTCTGGAAAGTAATAAAGTTTTTTTTTTTTTTTTTTATAAAGATACATATTTATACTTCGATTTTATACTTTTATTTCATACTTTTGCTTCAGAAAGAAAACAGTGAATCTTACAAGGTAGACAAATCCTTCTGAAGCTTCAACAATGGCTTTCATTCTCTCAGTTGGAGTAGTAGGTGTCGTAAGCAGCACCTGAGGTTGCAGGCCAAAATGGATCAGAAGATGATCTCAGGAAAAAAATATAGCCAAAAATATTGTGATCAGTTCTATCATGCTACAAAAACCATACCCTATTCTAATTTACAGCATCATTCAAGTGGGAATTCCCAAATGGAAAAATGAACATTTCAATGTCAAAGGCCACTAAAGATCTTGAAAATTTTCTTGGCTACAATAACAAACTTTATGTAGTTACTTTAATTTCCTGAAAACATGAAAATTTCAGCTACATTATCGAGATAGAAGTATGACAAATTTCTTGGAAACCTAGTATTGCTTGTCAACCGTATTTTTCGCGGCATTCAGTTATCATGAAGCATTTGACCATATGAAATCTGATGATTCAAGCTTTGCAGTCATATTATGGACATAACACAAACTTTTTATTTGAAAAACCAAGGTATAGTTAATAAGAAAGCGGACCAGTTCTATATTTTTCTTTTTAGCCTCCTTTCTCAATATCTCGGTCTCCTCTAGAGGCACGTCAGGAACAACAAGCCCTGAAAATGATAATTTCCTTGGTAGGTTAGATAACTCCGTCATAACAAAAAAACGTAGTATATGAAACAGTAGATGTGTAAAGAAATAAGAATGCAAATTTACCATGTACTCCAGTCTCTTGCAAAGTGGTCATAAATTTCTCCACTCCGCGCTTGAGTATTGGGTTATAATACGAGAATAGTGCAACTGGACAAGATAATTGAGGTACCACCTGTGAAGAAACAACCATGGATTACTACAAAACCGCAGCAAAAAAGATTAAGCTAAAAAGTTGGCCATGGAGTTATTTACAACAATATTTCTATTAAGCATCATAACAAGGTTTCTATTTTCTCAAAATCATAAATCATATGTTCTTAAAAAGGCCAAGAGAATCATTACAGAACTAAAAATTATGTAAAAGTATCACTTCATTAATATATTAATTTAGCATTAGTTTTGGTCACAAACTTACATCCTTCAACATTGCAATGATTTTATCAAAGTTGGTTCCTTTAGCTAGTGAACGTGTAGCAGCAGCCTGTGAATATTAAACAAGAAACAAAATTAGAACATTTCTTGGATGATGGACCTGGCACGCTGAGTTTATATACAGATTGCATTAGATTAAAAAATAAAAATTGTATGCAGATATTTTGCGACACCACATGTTCAGACCTGGATAACTGGACCATCAGCCAAAGGATCTGAATAAGGAACTCCCAATTCAATGATGTCTGAGCCGCATAAGTCGAGGACCTTCAGTGCTTCTGCAGTGGTTGAAAGGTCAGGATCACCGGCTGTTATGTATGGTATGAACGCCACCTTTTACACCAAAAGCATTGTAATAAATAAATAAATATAAACAGTCATAAGTGATAAATAGATTAAATAAGTATTGTAAATCAAAATTCCTTTTAACAAAGAGCATACATATCATCAAAAGTAATAGTAAATGTTAACAGCATTAAGTAATTTTAGTCACACCGATCATCCAAAATTTATTTAACAAAATCTGAAAGCATGAAACAGAATGAAAACTTCACCATTGCAGCTGCTTAGTAAACTAGGTCTAAATTAAACAAATCAATTGAAAATTTCAGTTGAAAACAATCAAAACCATGAACCAATGAATTCAAAATAGATTTCAATTTCTAGCAACAATAATTTCCGATTGAATGAAGAAACTGAAAAGAAAAAGGAATTGAATGCTCACTTTTCCTTGTTGCTTCAATTTGGAGAAAGTTTGGGAAAGTCCAAGAGTTGGGGCGGTTGTGAGAGCAGCCATTGGAGGCTTATAATATTTGAGCGTGGTACTGGTATTGTGAATTGTCTTCAATTGGAGGAAGCAGGTAGCTTTGAGTGCAGCCGCCATTTAAATGTCCAGTACCCTCTATCTTTAAACTTTGCTTCTTTTCTTCTGTTTCAGTTTCTTGTATTTGAAAGGGCCTCTTGACCGGCCCCACCCAATACGGAAACTTGTATATTGGGAAATTTCTTAATTGTGACCTATATATATATTGATTTTAAATCTATTTAAGGTAATTTATTTCTTACAGTATTTAATTCACATAAAAAATTATCTCTTACACAAATTTTCTATTTTTCACAATCTTCTAAAAGTGGTATGAATTTTTTTCTTTTTATCTAAAAACATTTTTCATTTAATATCTAAATTTCCAACAGAAACAACATTTTTAAATATACAAAAACCAAAAATATCTCAAGTATATATAATATATAAGTGGGTAAATATCACTTTTGGTCCCTCTTATCATTAACTTTTTACAGAGTGGTCCCTTTTATGTTTTTTTTTCCACTCTAGTCCCTACTATGAATTATTTGTTTCACTTTAGTCTTTACTATGAATTATGTGTTTCACTTTAGTCCTTATCAGATGGTTCCGATAACACGTGACATGCATATGAATATTTTTTAGGGCATTTTCGTCCGTTCACTATTGAGACTATTTGAGATATTGTTTAATTGGTGAGCAATTTTCATGTTTGAAAAAGATTTTAGGAAAAAACTTTAGTTTGGAAAGATATGTACGATTAAGTTCGATTGGAATGAAAGCCTAATTTGAAAATTTAGATTTTTTTTTTAAATAATTAGAAAGACGAAAATATCCATGTTAGTTTACTTGAAATGACAAAATTGACCTCATGAGCATATCACATGTTATCGGAATCGCCTTGGACCACTTAAAAAGGACTAAAGTGAAACAAATAATTCATAGTAGGGACTAAAGTGAGAAAAAAAACATAAAAGAGATCACTCTATAAAAAATTAATGATAAGAGGGACCAAAAGTGATGATTACCCTATATAAATATATAACAAATCAACACACCAACATTTCCCACCCATTATATTCAAAACCCACTTAATAAGCCCAGTAGTCCTTTAAACAAAAAAAAAGAAGCCCAATAACTAAAGACAAAAAATGAACAGCTCAGTTACTCTCTCAAATCTATCTATGTTCTTACCCCTGGAAAATCAACGGAGATCAATTCATCGGAAAAATGCTCGGAATATCATACGGCGAGCTTTTCCTCCTGCTTGGAGCTACATCTGCTTTCATCAGTACGCTCTTTTGAAACGATTCACATATGTATACTACTTCCACGTCTGATCGTCATTTTTTGAATTTAATTTCATGTTTTCCTGTTTTTTTTAATGATACGTAGATAATTTTGCTAATGCGTGCTCTTACATTTGTCTCTAATTTCTTTTGATATTGCGGAATTATGCTAAACTAGGGATATCTCTGGCTATTGATTGCAAAAATTAGGGCCTAAGGATCTTCCACTCGTAGCTAGAACAGCGGGGAGATTGTCTGGACGTGCAATTGGATATGTTCAGGTGGCGCGTGGTCAATTTGAAAGCGTTATGCAGCAGTCCCAAGTAGGGGTGAACGCGGTCGGGTTTGGGTGGGTTTACATGAAAAAATTAACCCGACCCAACACATGCGGGTTGCCAATTTTTCAAACCGCACTCGTGTTGTTATTTTCCAAAACCGCTCGGTTCGGGTGGAATGGGAGCGGGCGGGTGGCGGTCGGGTTGGCGGGTTGAACGAAAACAATGTCATAAAATCTTGACATCTAAATATAAATAATTAAGCATATAATTTTGAGTTCTTCAAACAATAAATAAGATGTATCAAATATGTTCACCTACATTTGAAATTAAATTCAAGAAGCAAAAAATACAAAACTAGAATATAGTCAACGATTTCTTACTAATTAAATCAACAGCCTCCACCAAAAATAATATTACAAGTCCCCATAAAAGAATTCATTACAAATCATCACTCACACATTACAAACAATAACAAATCAGTGAAGTTTCTTCTCGATTTTTCCAACAACAAATTCTTTAGAAATAAAAGTATTAACATATATGTACCATTAACATTAATATAAACTAAAAACTTGAAGAAAGTTTGTTTATTTGTTCTTATTCATTTGTTAATACATGTAATTTATTTCACAATTTTATTAAACAATTAATAAAAAGTATATCAAGGATGATTAAGTGCGAGTTGCGGGTGGGTCGGTTTTTTAACCATCAAACCCGTCACCCGACCCATAACGTACGGGTTTACAAATTACCAACCCGTACTTGATTATTTTAAAAATAAAACCGACGGGTTGCGGGCGGGTTGGAGCGGGTCGGGCGGGTCGGGCGGGTGGGACGGGTTTATGAACACCCCTAGTCCCAAGCTCGACAGGTTTTCTTGTGTGTGTGTGTTTTCCTTCATGTAACTGAGAGTGTGGAGGTTTAAATTTTCAGCTGAAATTGTTATTATAAGTTTGCATCTAATGATAAAATTCCATTGTATAAATTTGAATTCGGTTCTCACGAAGTCCATCTCGTTAAGGGAATAAATTAATGAATTATAGTGTTGCTCTTAGAAATTTGATCTAGTGCTGTTGGGTTCATTTCGTGGGTGCTCATTGCTCAATATGATGTTGGTGATATTTAAGATTTCTTTTTTGGGAAATGTTGTTGATATGATATCTTACAGATTGTTGGTAAAATTAATTAAATTGTTAGTTTATGTGGGTATGATGAAAATACAAACATTCTTTTCATGCCACAGTTTCATTTTGTTATGTTATCATCTTTTTTCTGAGGTATACATTTAATAAGGTTTTTCTACAAGCTGATATTGATTAGAAATTTTGAAAATAACCTGGCAGGTGCATAAGGAACTGCAAGATACAATGGCTCAGTTAGAAGCCATACGCCATGAAATTAGGTCTATTTCTTTTATGGTTCCTGGTCCCTTGACAACGAGGCTAGTGGACAATATTGCCATGCAAAATCCTGCCATTAATGGTATCATGTTTTTCTAATTCTTTTCTGGATGTATCGGACCCTTTTCTTTTTCTTGACATGGCATGCTGACTTACAAATTACTGGAGCATAGCTGACAAAGAACTACCTCCTCAAGAGAGCATGATGAAAGTTGAGAGCAAAGACACCACTACCGTTGCGAAGGTAGCTTGTCTCTATGAATTACTGTTACTATTCCTAAGTTTCTGTTTCCTTTCGCATGATTGACCTTCATATTGCCTTAAGGATTACAGTTCAACAACCCCACTTTCATCCGAGAAACATAGCCAAGCAAACACATATGCAAGATTAGCTGAATCAACATCGTTAGTTACAAATTCCATGGACAAAGTTCTTAGTGAACTCATTGATGAGTCTTGTCAGTTCATAGTTCTTCCCATAGTTATAGAACCGTGAATCGTATCGCGTATCGGTGAGCCCTTGTATCGTATCGAATCGTGTATCGTGTATCGTATCGTAAGATACAAATCACTTATAAAAAGTTGAATAAAATATATCTTCCACATTACTAATAAATAAAAACATGTAAAAGACTAACCAATTAAAGTAAAAAACATCATTTAAAAAAATATGGTTCCAAATTTGAACTTTCTTGTCACAAAATAAAAAGAAATAATAGAATTTTCTAAATTAACATCCAAATCTCAATCTTAAATGACTTTTTTTTTTCTCAAATATAAACTACATCACCACCAATATCAATTTTATCCAAATAAAATGATATTCTAATCAAAGAATCAAACAAAATAAAGTTACAATCAATTAAAGTAAAAACTCTGTGATACCCTATGTTCATTCAAATTACATAAAGTACACTCAATCATCCATATGAAATAATAAAATAAAGTTCCAAAAATAAAATAAATACTAAATAACTGGACTGACCGTATAGTTACACCTCAATATTATTATGCTAAAGAGACAAAATTATGCAGTCACTAGAACTCAATATTAAAAGACAAAACTATCAGTCCACATATAATAACACATGAGATAAAGAGTTTCACATAAAATATCACAATGTTTATCTGCGACGTGCATCTAATAGCAAAGAGGAAAAATATTTTGCATTTGGTATTCCAATTGACCATTTTCCATATTGTAAAAAAAAAAAAAAAAAAAAAAAAAAAACTACTTAAAGTCAAAGAATCGTACGTATCGCAAATGTATCGTGTATCGTACGATTCGTATCGTATCGCAAATGAATCGTTGCGATAAAAACACCCGGCGATTCTTTCGACCGAGTCGAATCGCTAAGGTCTGGAATCGTATCGAATCGTACGATTCGTATCGTGAATCGTAAGATACTTACTACTATGGTTCTTCCTATATCAGCCGAGAGTGCTAAATTGTTGCCAATACGGAAAGGTCATCATCTATAAAATTTTCTTGTAATATTTGCTCTTATTATTATGCCTCTTATCTAACTTTGGTTATGCTGCAGTTATTACATATTCCAATTTTTAAACAAAGTTTTGCCTAAATAATGGACCACATTGGCAATTCATTTATTGAATTACATTTGTTTGCCTAAATAGCTTATAAAGAACTCACGATCAGTTTTGGTGTCAGGTGACTTAATGGGGTCTGACATCTTGTTGGCGGCAGTACTTGAGGAAGATGTGGCACACAATGCCAAGGATTGTCTCTTAGGCTCAAAACCAAAAGACAAGTGAATTGAGTAGGTAGCATTTTCTCTTTGCACACAATGTTCGATTATCCTTCTTCTGTAGCATTTGTAACTATTTGTCGGACTGCAAGCCAAAAACGACTCGTTTGTGAAGTGATACGATACTTTGATAAAGAACAACACTATTACTTCTAACTTCTCACTCGATATATATATATTATATTCTTCATGTACCTAAGAGCAAAGATAGCATAATTTAGCGCAAATTTCATTCTATTTGTTGCTGTAGGAACCCATTTCTACGGCTAAAATAAAAACTTATTATTCGTACTGTTGCATAAAGTTGTAGTATGATTTCTACATCACAGTGTAGATTAAAGGAGAGTTCCTTTGTAGGTACCAAAACACTGATGCATGTTACCTTTCTCCATAAAAAGTTCTCTTAACATGTGACTTTACTCTCAGAATCTAGGGTATTAGATTTGTCAATTCTGATTCTTAGTGGAATCACATTCCACTTCTTTTGGCTTGGCCTCACCCCTTTTTTGATGATCTTTGCATTTTACTTTAGGATGAATATATAACATGGTGCTTTGGTATTATTTAGCTATTGATTGATATCTTGATGTGATGAAATGATGTATTCTATTATTTCACAAATTCTTGGGTAAACATTTTTCCGTAAGTATTTTTGAGGTTTCCACATCAATAGCAAAATTTGTTGATTGGAATTGAGTAGAGGCCAACTCTGGTTCAGTTTGATAGCATCTGTGGCTTGGTTTGGGAGGGCTGAAAGATTTTATGTATTTGAGTTTAGAATGGTCTTTCTTTTGTATTAAGTAATTTTTATGTATGGTGTTAAGTTATTAATAAATTAATTGAGTTGCATAGTTGAATATATGTATATATATATTTTTCGATATATAAATATATATTTCTTCCGTCCCACTTTTCTTGCTCCCATTTCTATTTTGGGACGTCCCGAAATATGACTCCCTTTCTCTCTTAAAAAATTACAAAAGTTTATTTTTTTAATAAATTGTCTAAAACTCCGTGCCAAAACTAAAGGGATAAAAAACTTTGGGACGGAGGGAGTATATTGATTTGGGATGTTTGTGATTTGATAAACAGAGTGTGGGATTATCGTTACCTTATTGGTGTAAAATGAAAATGATGATTTTTATATTTTAAATTGTTACTGGTATTAAATTAAGAAAAAGTAATGGGTCTGTTTATTTGGTGTTTGGAAAAGTAGTTTGAGAGAGTAGTGAGTTTGGAAGAGTGGTTTTATAAATAAATGAGACATAAGTTTTTTTGGAAGAGTTAAGTTGTCGGTGTAAGCTGTGTAAGAGTTTATGTTAAATCATGTTTGTTATGTGAGATAAATCGTGTAAAATATAAGTTATTTTATATCAAATCATAGTAGAGTTTTTATAAGTTTTGTTTAGAAATAAGAAAATTGTTGTTTATTTCACTTTTGAGGGAATAGTTTGAGAAAATTGAAGGATAAAAAAATTATTTCAGAAAGTGTAAAAGATGTTTGTTTAGCATATTTCAATAACAAAATAAATTTGAGAAACGTCAAACAAACAAGCCCATTGTTTTTCTTATGTCATAATTGAAAGATAATTGTTTAAATAAGATGGGATGCGAAAAGAACAAACAATTAATTTTCGCTCTAGTAAGGAAAACTGAAACAAACAAGACCACAAGTCAATATAGCCTTCGATTGTTCGTTTTCTTTGAAACTATTTAACCATGTCATAATCATGCCTGCATTTACTTTTGACTTTTTAAATGGCCCGCTAGTTTTGACTCCTGCAAATCTTGAAACAGACATCTATCCAATAATCTTGAAATTTTGCCAAATTTTTCCATGTCCTTCCCATATTTCACGATAGAAGTACCTTTCATAAGAAACTTTCGTGTCATGAAATATGACCAATTTCCAAAAGTTCATTGTCATAAAATGGCTAATTGAGTGGGACAATACTACACAATTTGTTTAATTAGACTAACCACTTTTTATCCTTTTTCTCTTGTAATCTCTGGTTGTCATGATTCCTTTACTTGTATAATCTTAAGTGCACGGTAAACCAAATAATTGCAATTTTTAGATTTGTTATATAGAAATATATATATATCCGAAAAAAAAAAGAAATCCACTATTTAAACTTGTTACATAAGCAATTAAACCTGTTTATTCGTGTAGGCTAAATTATACATGTATAATAACACGGTGGAAATAATAAATCTAGTAGAATTCAAATCACTCACGAACAAGTATATTTTATACATATTTTATTTTTTTTGATTTCCCAAGGGTTTAATCCCTTTCGAGGCGCGTCGGACACATAATGTGGAAACATCTCTCAACATGGATTCGAACCTGAGTCCGCTACTTTGTAGTGACTAGTCCCCTCCACTAGACCAATTACCAGTTGGTTATACATATTTTATGATTGATCATTTATGATACTTACTTTGTGATAGTTTGTTCTGGTTAAATTCAGTTTAGTTGAGGTGGAACTTCAACTGGAATTATATAAAAAAAGAAAAAATTTCAGCTGGAATTCTTTACCTTAGTTAAGAGAGTAACTTAAAATAGTACATTTCATTTGTGCATATTTAAAACCAATTAGATTAAGATAATTGGATTTGTGTATTTCAAATTTATAATAACAAATTCATTGCACTTTGTCTGAATAATTTTTGTTTTCTACGAGTATTAAAGGATACATGTACTAATATTATAATCAAAATGAAGAAGTTCATGTAGTAAAATATTGAACTTATTTGAATTATTTTTTTCTGCAAACTTTTGTAAAATCCAAGTGAAGTGTGAACGAGCAACCTCTCAAAAAATGAGGGGGGCTCCTTGTGCGCAGTGAGTACTGGTCCCAGCCTCTGTTGCCGGTTGAGTCACCATGATTTACCTCCTCTCACAATCCCGTCGGACAGGGGGTGAGGGGCGCCCGGGGTGAGCGATTTCACTTGGAACAATAATTGAGGTTGATTTGAGCTACAATTTGATTCGAGATTAATGAAAACATAAAAGGGTAGAAATGTCAAATTCACAAGAAGCAGCACAATTTCATATTTAAAGGGACAAAAGAGGCCCCCATTTTTCCGCTCTCATCCCCTCTCTTCATCTTCGCTCTCTGTACCTGTAGAAAGTAAGAAAGAAAAAACTGCTAATTGAACTTGTCACCTTCTCTATACAACACACATAAACACAGACTCGTACGTAATCGGAAAAAAAGACTGGTAAATGCAATTTGGTAGGTACATCTAGTTCAAACTGATTCAAGGATCCATGGCTAACAATCCCGGGGAAACCCCCTCCGACGACTTCCTCGAGCAAATCTTAGGGTTTCCCTGCTACGGCGCTGGAGCAGATGGCAATTTGGCCGGAAACGACGCCGCCGAGGCTGCGATGATGCTGCAGCTCGGCTCGGCTTTAGGCGGTGGCATGGGAGTTGGAGCGTACGGAGGTGGAGGGTTTCCCATAGGGTTGAGCTTAGAGCAAGGAAGGGGAGGAGCTTTTAACGATGCATCAGGGAGTACTGTTAACAGGTTCCACCGTGACGACGTCGTAGTTGGTTCCCGCGCTTCCCCGTCTCTCAAACCGGTAAATATTCATTTCAGAATTTTTCGGATTTACTTGTGATTTATTTGCAGTATTTGTATGCCAATTAGCTGTGGGAAAATGGTGAAAGCATATTACAATTATCAAATGTTCTATAGGGTATTAAAATTATAATTTCAAAGTACGCTAGTCCAATCAATGTGTTTCACTTTTAGATATTAAAATTATATCTTACAGCAGTCAAGTATCAAGGTGTCATGTGTGGTTTGATAAAGAGATGCTGACTAACTTATCGCCGATGAGGGGATTTGGTTATTCAGTGCAACTTTTTGACGTTTGGAAATTTCGGGATGTAGTGTTTGATGTTTTCTTGCTGTCACTTTTTCTTTAACAGGGTTTTCGTGGACAGCCAATGGTAAACACAGTTCCAATGCAACATCCACCTGCAAGTCGCCCAAGGGTACGGGCTAGACGGGGCCAAGCAACGGATCCACACAGCATAGCTGAGAGGGTATGCTTTAAATCTTTCCTTCTCTTTAAGAACTCGTTTCCTGTCATGGATTTCTGTAATTTGTTAAGTTGGCTATGTGATTTAGCAAATAGTATCTGCAGGGATCTAATATGTGCATTTCTAAGTCAATTACACTGTTAAGACACCTCAATAACTTTATATAAAAGACTAGATGTTGGATGGATCACCAGTTGTTCCTAAAGTTTTCACGAGTACTTTGATTTTCTACATTAATGCTGCTTCATAAATGACTATATTTTTCTCTTATAACAGTTGCGCCGAGAAAAAATAGCCGAAAGAATAAGAGCATTGCAAGAGATAGTTCCCAGTGTCAACAAGGTAAGCTTTCTCTATGAGGTCTGCCATATAATGCAGCATTTTAGCACTTTAAACAACTTCTTTTAGGTGAGGGTAAGGAAGAATTCCTGGTTGATCAGTACTCTTTTACCACCGGGACCTTAGTCAAAATAGTACATCTTTTGGATTTTGTTCTCTCCAATTATACTTTTTTTTTTATCAGCATCTTTGAAGTACCATTATGTGGCCATGAATACTAATAGTTGTCTGTATTTGCTCGTGTTGAACAAAGCTTTCTGTTTCTTGATGTTTTGCTTAAATGATACGCGGATCATATAATATGAAACCCGTTGGTATCCCTTTGGGCGTCTAGTCTTGTGTGTATGTAGATATGAGTGTCTATACTTGAGAAGATGCACTTCATTGTAGCCAACAATACTAGTTCTTACACCCTAACCAAATTCCTTTTCCAACTCTAAACCTGCAATCGGCAGTACAAAAGCACTCAATTTAGCAGTTGGTTTTCCTTTTACGATAGACACTGTTGTCCTGAACAAAGTTTTCTGTTTCTTAATGTTTTGCTAAAATGATATGCAGATCATATAATAAGAAACCCGTTGGTATCCCTTTGGGCGTCTAGTCTTGTGTGTATGCAGATATGAGTGTCTATACTTGAGAAGATGCACTTTATTGTAGCCAAGCCTTGGAAGATACAATACTAGTTCTCACATCTCGAACCAAATTCCTTTTTCAACTCTTAACCTGCAATCGGCAGTACAATATCACTCAATTTAGCAGTTTAGGAATGAATTTATTTTTTGTTTTATAAAGTACCCCTGCGAAATTTTCGCTTATACTGAAGAGGAATTCTTTTATGCAGACTGATAGAGCTGCTATGCTTGACGAAATTGTGGATTATGTGAAGTTCTTGAGACTGCAAGTGAAGGTAGACCAATAAAATCTTCTTGTGTATTACTAACTAAAGATGCAAATATACTGTTAAGAATTAAGAACTAAGAAGTAGAATCCATTTCTATTGGTGGCTTTAACTTCAGTAGGGTGTCTTGCAACTGCCTTCACGCGATCTCTTGTTTTATAACAATAACTAGAATCTAGCTTGCTAAATAAACTACAGAATTTTCTCTGTTATATATAAAAATGGCAGCCTGTTGGTCTGTCCCCATAACAATTTTTGTCATTTTTTTATGTCTTAGGTTCACCTTAATCAAAGTGCTGAAAATCCATAGCTAAAGATAACAAAAATATAATAGATGTGTTTTTTTAAATGTTGTTAGGAATAAGAAAATCATTTGTTTGTTTTGTGTCTTTATGTTGCAGTTCTTTATGAAATTAATGACTACACAAATTGTTATGGAAAGATGCTGCTCCTAATAAATTAGATAGGGTCAGAAATCATTTGAGAATGTCCGTCCTTGCACATTAAAATATTTCTCAGGACATCCATGTGTTGGCTGGCTTTCTTTTGCAGAATAAAGTGTCTTTTAGTCTTAAGTCAGCTCTCTAGAATATTACATAACCTAATATTGACACCCTTATTACTACTTATTTGAACAATCAACCTTCCAGGTGTTGAGCATGAGTCGAATTGGAGGAGCTGGCGCGGTGGCACCACTTGTGACAGACATCCCAATATCTTCACTAGAGGTAATAAAGAAAGTTACACTTTTGCCATTACACCGCTCTCAATATTTTACACCTACTTTTGAAGGAAGAAAGCAGTGACAGTGGAAGATCCCAGCCAACCTGGGAGAAGTGGTCAAATGATGGCACAGAACGACAAGTCGCTAAGCTCATGGAAGAAAATATTGGGGCTGCAATGCAACTTCTTCAATCCAAGGCACTCTGCATTATGCCAGTATCCCTCGCCCGAACTATCTACCATGCGCAAACTCAAGACACCACCACCTTCATGAAACCTGAGTCTAGCCCCCCACCATAACAACCTATCCAATCCAATTCCTAATTTTACACTTCCCTTCAGTTGACTCTAAGTCAGAACCTTAATCGAAGTAATGGAGACGTAACACCTAACATTGATAGATGGGAAATTCTAGTGCAAACGGGGTCTTTCTTAAATCATACACGGAACCTTGCAAATGTGTTAGTAGAGAAGGTAAAGTCAAACTTGTCTTGATCAGCTGCGATTTTTCTATCAATTGTAGGATACATGGTCTGGTGGTAAGTGACGAAAGCACTTTGGCAAAGGGATGACTGTGTACATATTGTATTGTTATAGAGTTGCTTTTGAGTGCAAGTGGAGATGGATAGTCAGAGTAGATAATGTTTAATTATTTTGTATTAAAAAAGATTGGTTTTTAGTAGAAAAGAAATCAACTGGTACCTTTAGTGGGTTGGTTTCTAAAAGCAATTGACTTATTACGTTGTTCTTCTGTATCATTCATAATTGTGTTGGTACTGAATTATTGTAGAAATGGTATTATCAAAAAGAAAGAATTATTGTATGAATGGAATTATAGAGAATGATGATGGGACCAGAGGGAAACCTTAGGCTGGCTGAAGAAACGTATCCAAATCTCTGGCAACCTTTTTCATTTCTTTTTAATATCTCAACTCACTTAATTAATTCCATCATAATTTGATCCTTATATATTATGTTTGTTTGGATAGGATTGAATTGAATTGAACCAAAATTAGATCATTTTCAACATAAAAAGGTTTGTACAACCTATCCAAACGAAAATGGACAAAATCCCCTTCTAGGAAAATTGACTTTTATTCTGTTAAAATTCTAGTTTGACCCTCGTTCACAATTTTTAGTTGTAGTAACCCGTATCATCCCTGGCTAGATGAGCCCATAGATAAAACTCATGATTCGACAAGATGTTGGGAAGCCACTTACAGATGCACTCCCAGCTTCCAATAAAATATAAACAATATTAGGTACAAATACACTAAGAATTTAATTGTTCGGCAGGCATCAAGATCGCGACATGGAGGAGCCTTAGGCTTGCCTAAAAAGTGCTTTTGTCTTAATCTCAACAAGAAAAAGGAAAAAATGTTTTTATCTTATCTTTACCTTGAATTTGTGAGCTACTTATGTGCCATGTTGCACAATGAAGGATGATTTGAGCCGTCATATTGGAATATTTGTTTAGGCCGTTAGATTGGAAAATTTTGGGCCGTTAGATTGGAAAATTTTGGGCCGTTAGATTGGAAAATTTTGGGCCGTCCTTTTTTAATTGTCAGAGTTGGGCCAGCATTGTTATTTATTACTACCTAAAAGTAGCACAGTCAATGGGGCGGATTTCAATTCGAATTTTGTTATAGATTCGATGGATCTGATTCGATTATAAAAATTTATAAATCAAAATACGTGAAGCGTATACGGATCTAGGTCGACCCGTTAATGATTCGTATCCAAAAATAAATAAATAAATTATATATATACACATAAAATTTTATTAAAAAAACATTAATAATATTTTAGCATCAATTTAAGAACATAATAGTTGATAATTCGTTCATAAATTTTTTTATATGCATATTTTCATTTAATACATGAACATTATTAAAGAAAGTTTGAACATTAAATTAAATCGTAAAGTTAACAGACTTGTTTAAAGAAAAATACTGGTGTAATTTTTTAAAATGAAAGACTTAAGTTTGACTCAATTTATTAAATTTTTATATTGATATAATGAACTTGATCTAGAAGATTTGTAATTCAAAATATGTGAATATTGTGTTGTTAAATGAGTGTTTTGTGTTGATATTTGATAAGAAATAGGAACTTCATGCAATAAATTAACATTACAAAGAAGTGAAGACGAGTTCTGTATAGGATTTGCATAATAAGAAAGGATATTCCATACATCCTGAAATTGTAGACCACCTTAATTAATCCTTCCATTCTTTTATTTTGCTTTATATACGGAGAAAGAGCGAATACTCAAACGAAGAAAATTAATAGAATATGTGAAATCTTATAAAATGTTGTTGTTTTTTCTTTTTTTCTTTTTATGAATATAAAATGAGGCTGTTGTGTGTTTCAATAAATTATAGGTATTCTTGTTGTTGAATTCATTTAAAGATGCTTTTCAAGAGTATTTATGACTAGTTTTAAAAAAAGTTGAAGGAAAAGAATAAAACGAGTTATAATTGATTAACTGGTCTTGTGATAGGGCGACAACATTATTCCCATTGACAATTGGATGCCCCTAATATTATTTAAATTGTTAATACTCTTCTAGAGTTTTTTCTTTTACATTATACAATTCTTCTAAAGTTGAATAGGTCATGCTTGATATTTTAGAAATATTATTTGTTAATTGACGGAATTGTCTCTAATGGCTTTTTCTTTGGTAATTGCGAGGACGAGCTTGATCTAATATTAATTGAAAAAAAAAAGTATCTACATATATTAATATTACTAAATCAATTTTCATAACAATCAATTATAATACTAAGTAATTATGGAATAATTAATTATGTAGAATATTTTCGCCAAAAATTATTTAAAGATCTTATAAATGATCATGACACCGAGAATCAAATATCACAAAAATAAAAATTGATAGGAGTTAATTAAGAAACTTCAAAATATTATAAAAAAGTTTTGTTGAGAGATGAAGGGCCTATTTGTTTGGTGTTTCCCAAAAAAAATTTCGTGTTTGGAAATTGCCAAACAAACATGTTTTTTATTTTTTGAAATAAATTTTTCATCTCTCAATTTTCTCAAACTACACTCTCAAAACTCAAACAAACAATAATTTTCTTATCTCTAAGTAAAACATATATAAACTCTACTATGATTAATTTGACATTAAGTAACATATTTCTTACACAACTTATCTCACAACAAACATGATTTGACATAAAGTCTTACACATCTTACACATACAACCTAACTCTTTCAAAAAAACTTATATCTACTTTATTTCTCAAACCACTCTCTCAAAACCTAAACAAATAACATTACGCAAATCGAGATTAATTCACAAATTTTCACTACTCTTCCAATTAAACTACTTTCTCAAACACCAAACAAACATGCTCAAAGTCTCTAGATCAAATTAATCACCCTGAATTTGTTACTCAAATTGAGAGTTAAAGTTATTCAGTGAGAGCATAAGTATTATTTAAGATTTTATTTGATGGTCTTCTTTTTCCTTTTTCGCCCCCTTCATTGAATTGCGGAGATTTATTCAAGGCTTTGAATCCGATGGTATTTCTTTCTTAATGAAATTTACCTCTAAATAATTTTCTAATGAAATAAAATTAAAAACAAAACTCCACACTTGCAAATTAAAGAAATGACAATTTAATTTCACTAGATATTGTATAGCAACTATATATTATATTGTGTAATCTGTGTAAATACATTTCCCAAAAAGAAAAATGGAAATTGAAAAAAGAATAAGAAAAAATGAAGAAGAACATGTGTATATAAAGTTCTCTACCATTTTTATACAGATGATTGATTGATCGATGTTAAAACTTGAAAGTACCATTTTGACCCTATGCAGTCTCCGTTTTTAGCAGGGCTGCTACAAATCTAAAAATCCAATTAACATCATGGAGTAATATTATTATTGATTTGAGCAGATCGAGCTGGATGCATATATATATCGATCTATAATTAACTATAACTGTAAGCAGCCCCCCAACTCCAAGCCTTTAGCTTCGGAGCCTTTCATGATCCTCAACCTTTTGCAAGAATTAATGAACATATCCCATGGCACATCTCCAACCAACATCCAATCTCCATCTCTGTCTTCATATGTTGGTACAAATTCAGATCCATTAATGTACCCTGATGAGTTATTAATCATGAACATCTCCTTTAGTCCTTTTAGCAGATCAAAGTAATTGTTGTACAATTTCAGATCTATCTTTCTTAAATAAGGAGCTCCATCCATCCTCACTTTCACAAACAATCCTTCACTTTCTGATGACGATGACGATGACTTCTTCTTCTGCTCCTCATTATGATTTATAACATGATTTTTCCGGTACGATCGAACCGGTGGCCATCCCACTACTTGTGCCCTGAAAATATAAACAATAATTCAGATCAGATAAATTAATTACCAAAATTTTGAGAAAAAAAAAAATATATATATATATATATATATATATATATATATAAAATAGTTTCTACTTCAATTTAATTAATCCATGCATGATGATCAGAACTTACTTTTGAGCTGGGGCATGATCAGATTGTTGTTGTCGGGATAAAGAAGCAGCGTTCATTTCCGATGAAGATCTCTTGTTGTTGTTCTTAACACATGATGATGAAGAAGAAGAAGATTGTGGCGCATCAGATTCATTATCCGTTCCAGGTAAACCCAATCTAAGTTCAGTTGCCTTCATATTTAAATCGTTCACGTATATTAATGTTTCCATTTGATCTTTTCTTTCTTTCACAAACTAATTAAATTAATTACACAAGAAAAGAAGAATTAACTTGGATTGGATCCTTAATTCTGCTATGTGATTAAGAAAAGTTGTTGTTGTTGTAGTTGTTGGTTTTGAATTTGTTTGAGATTGAAGAAATGAAATGAAGGGAAATTAAGTTTTATAGGATGGAGTATTGGAGCGGGTGGGACAGTATCCGGGTGACTTATTCTCCGTGTGTGTGAATACGATGACAGCTGAATGGGATGGGGCCACGCATTTCTTGTCCACACGCGCTGTTTAATTAAGTGGCAACTGACTGACATGTGCGCGTGGAGGAAATTCATTCATGAGGAGGCGTGTGACGGAAATGAACTTGTAGGTACGGTACAGATATTGGTGTTGGGAGAAGGAGCGACAAGTTTTAGTCTATTTTGGTGTACAGAGGGAACAGAGGTTGGACAATTACAACTGCCGTTATTGAATACTGTGGTCCGGGAATCCACGGACTCAAATATTTTGGCACAGGAAAATTGCATCATCGATATCTAAGATTTTATCATCTGCTACCTATGCTATTTTTGTATTGCAAGTAAAATTGTGCCTAAGAAATTTTATTGCGGATATTTCGTTTGTGAAATCGTGCTATATAATTTTGGTATAACAATTTTCTAATAATTATTAGTAGTTTCAATTCAATTGTTTGTAATAAATCTAAGGAATAGCATAACTTACTTTCATTCAAATTTAATCGATCGAGCCATCAAACTTTGGATAGATCTGACCCAACTTTATAAATTTAAACTCTTATAAGCTCAAATACTCGCCCAGAGTTTACAAAATTTTAAATAACACTAATTTCAATTTTGAAGCAAAACTCAATTGACCAAAGTTAAACTCTTGACCCAAAATCAATTGACCTTGGCAATAAATCTCTTCACCCATGAAATACGGGGACTATAGTTTCAGACTAAATAAATTACAAATAAAACTATACTTTAAAAAGGTCCGCTGTCACGTAAATTTGAAGGTTCCGGTTTGGCTTGACTGTAAACTTAAAACATATTTTTCTTAATTAATTTTGGGTATAATAACTTCCATTTAGAATTACTAAAATACAGCCCATGTGAGGTGGGTCCCTTGGTTGTCGGTACATGGTTTACGGGTATAGCCAATTAGCCATGTGGGATTTGATTTAGATGGGCCCCAGTTTGAAAAGTAATAGGCCCCACCGCCAGTGGCGGATCCACATAGGAGAAAGGGGGGGGGGGGGGGGGGGGGCTATAGCCCCCTGGAATTTTATATTATTATTATTTTTTTTTTATATATGTGTTGTAATTTTTTTTAACAAAAAAATTAATATATTAGTCCAATAGTCCAAATATAATTTTAAGTCTAATTAGTATACCCACTTAACAAAAAATTTAATATATTAGCCCAATAGCCCTTATATGACCTGACTATTTGATTGGGTTATGATGGTGGTCAATATTTTTGGAGGATCTCCTAAACGTCGATATTCTTCTTGACAAGCAATTCGAAAAAGTAGTCGAGGCTTTATCAAATAATGAAATTGAAAGTGGTAAAGGTCTCAACCAAGAGAGAACTATCATTCGTGCGAGTGACACACGTTGGGGATCACATTATAGTACTTTGATGAGTGTAATTCACATGTTCTCTTCCGTGATTGACATTCTTGGTTTCATAGTTGAGGAGTGCATCGATAAGAATGGAGAAGCAAGCAATCTATTGATAATATTGCAATCATTTTCCTTTGTCTTCAATTTATATTTGATGACGTCGATATTAGGGATCACTAATGACATGTCTCAAGCTTTACAAAGAAAAGATCAAGATATAATGAATGCTATGAAATTAGTCAAATTAGCTAAAGATCGTCTTCAAGAGACAAGAGATGATGGATGGGAAACTTTGTTGGAGGATGTTACTTCTTTTTGTTCTAAACATAAAATTGAAGTTCCTTCAATGAGTAATGTTTATGTTCCATATGGGAGGTCAAAGCGTAGGATTGAACAAGTGACTATCGAACATCATTACAAAGTTGAGAGATTCAATTCGGTGATAGATAGACAATTGCAAGAGTTGAACAACCGTTTCCATGAAGTAAACACGGAGTTGCTTCTTTGTGTTGCATGCTTAAACCCATACAATCACTTTGAAGCTTTTGACAAATGAAAACTTGTTTGTCTTGCCGAATTTAATCCAAATGACTTTTCTTTTCTTGAGCTCTCGGCTCTTCCCAATCAACTTGAAAATTATATTAGGGATGTTCGATCAAGTGATGATTTTTCTAGTTTGAAAGGGAATGGTGATCTTGCTAAGAAGATGGTTGCAACTAAAAGACATGTCGCATTCTCGATGGTTTACAAACTTGTGACATTGGCGCTTATTCTACCCGTTGCAACTGCATCAGTGGAGAGAGCTTTTTCGGCTATGAAGATAGTAAAGAATCGACTTCGTAACCGAATGAGCGATCAATGGTTAAATGATAGTTTAGTTGTCTTTATAGAGAGAGACATATTTAGTAGTATTTCAAGTGATGCTATCATGGACCAATTTCAAAAGATGAAAAACCGTCGTAGTCAATTATTAAAGTAAATATGTAGATATTTTGGGTTCTTATGTGAATAATATAAACTTTATGTTTAACTGTTTGACTTTTTTTTTTCTTTGTATAAGTTTAGCCCCCCTGACCCAAATTCCTGGATCCGCCCCTGCCCACCGCTATATGCATGCATAGACATTGTGGGATATTGATGCATGTGCTACATCCATGACCCAACTCCAAATATTCAGCAATTAATGTTCATCCTTTATTCTCTCCTGGCTTCGTTGTAACTTGTAAATAGAGAAAATTGCTTTTTTGGTACAATATGATAGACTAACTTGTAATTTTTGTATCATTGGATACGAAAATGCAAATTTAGTATCATGAAATAGGTTTTCATTGCAACTTTGGTAACAAACTCAATTTTTCCCCTAAGTTAATGATAATTTAACCCCTATGAAATGCATAATGTTCAATTTACCCCCTCATGGTTTAAAAAATAGCATTTTACCCCTTGAAATTTTGTTAAAGTTACACATCGTCTCCCTGATATTTTTATAGGCGGCACTTTATCCACTTCTGTTATGATAATGTGGCATTTTACCCCTTTTGTTATGATAAATGCGACAATTTATCCCCCTATGTTATAAAATAGTTTGCATGTCTACTCTCAATTTCGGCAAGTGAGTTACGCTCTCCGGCTGAAGGGGGTAAATTGATTCTTTCTCAAATTATAAAGGGGTAAATTGAACATTATGCATTTCAGAGGGGGTAAATTGCCATTAAAATTGTAGACAAATTGGGTATGTTACCAAAGTTACAATGAAAACCTAACATATGGTACCAAATATGCATTTTCGTATCCAACGGGACCAAACGTATAAGTTAGTCTATCCTATGATACAAAAAAAGCAATTTTCCCCTTGTTAATATATTCTTACATCTGATTTCAAGCATTAACAAACTTCTTCTTGACCATAACTAGTTCTTCTAATGATTATCGATTCCAAACAATTAATTAGATATTGAACTGTTGACTTGATCTAATTTTAAACTTTTTAATGATTTATTGGTGGTTTGGTGCACTTAATTGGTTAAATTGTTTAAGTAATATTTAGTAAAACAGGAATTGCGATTTTGTTTTGACTGCATTTATGCTATTTCGAGTGGAAAAGCTGGTCATTGTTTATTGCATGTGTGCCTCCCTGCTTGAATGACTTCATATATGCATTGTCTAGTCTGTCATCTTCAATCGAATCAATAATTCAATATATTTAGGCTATTTCCAGCCGATACGAGAGCAAACAATATATTTCCAATTTTCACTTAATAGTAGTAATAATAATAATAACAACAACAACAACAATAATAATAACAATAAGTCTAAGTAAGTCTTGTTTTTTATATGATGCAACATTGACTTGGAATCATATATGATGCGTCGTGGCAACATTCGAAATAAAGAAGTCAATAGACAATTGAAAAAATATTTAGTCGAACACCATGTGGACAACACAACGGCCATTATCGGAATATGCGTTTCTTTGTAATCATATTTTTAAGTTGTTTAATTGATATTTAAATTATATTTTTAAATTAAATTGCAATAATAATAAGTTTAATTAAGTAATTTTTTTTTAAAAACTAAGTCGTAGTTTAACAAAATAAACCCAATTTTTTTAGACACGTACACACATATATATTTTAATATATTTAAAAAAAACATGACCAATTATATAAAATTGACCATATTTTTACACAAGTTTCACAAGATTTTTAAGAATTTGTACACACACATATATATGTTTTATTTAAAAAAAAAGTGACCAATTAATTTTTTACACACATATGTGTATAATTAATATAATTTAATTTCTTTTAAATAAAAACTAAAAATAAAGAAACTTGGCGGCCACCCCTGGACCCGCAATGGCGCGTCAAGGCTATGCCTACCTGCCTAATTGACCCCCCCTCCCCCTCCCCGCCTTGCCCTTCGAAAAATTTCCATCTCCAATCGGCGACCTCCCTCTTGCCTGCCTTAGCCTTCAGCCGGAGATGGCCTTAGGTTGCTACATGTATTCTCTAAATGATATGTGTTCAAACATATCTTATTTTTATATTTGAAAATTTATATTGTTAATTATAGCTTATAAAAATTATACATGTCATTAGGAGGATGATCGAATAATACTTTCATATATTACAAATTTTGTAGCATCTATATTCTTAGATAGTGAGCAATCAATATTGTGTCTTCTTTCTTTCTTATGAGCAAAGGTTGATTCTATAAATGTAATTATATGGAAAATGTTTAGCATATTTGTTTAGGTTTAGGTTCAATAACGTGGTTTCATTAAACTAAATCAAAACCTATTAAAATGAAATATGAGTACATGTTTTGCGAAAATAACTAGTTTCAACTTATATCAAAATATAATAAACCCAAATTTTATAAAAGACAATGATTTGTTACATGCCATTTATTTTTTCTTTATAAATCAAAAGACATTGATTAGATATTTACCCCTATTTTTTTCCTCCAAACTCCAACATTCAACTAAACCAAATTCAAATGGGACTTAAAATTTTTTATAACATAAAACCCAACATTTAAATCCAATTCGAATGTAATTTCAAAATTTTCGCCGAAATCATCGATCCAATCCAATTTTTTGAAACAAAAAACCAAACGATGGAAACTTAATCAAACAGCAAATAGGTCCGTTGTTGTTTTAAGGCAAAATTGCAGATAAAGTCCCAAATTAATTAGTAATTTTGAGTTTTCTTCCCAAACTATATCACCTTACCAAATTTCGACCCATAAAATAATATTTTTTCGAATATTGTCCCAATCTAATTACTAATTTTGGTTTTTCATCTCAAACTATATCAACTGGCCAAATTTCATCCCGTAATTTACCATTTTTCATGAATTTCGTCACAATATTAAATTTCTAATTTAATAAAATAATGGTTCAATCTTATAATTAGTTTGGGACGAATTCTGCAATATTGTATAATTATTCATGTTAAAATTTGTCACGTCATTACACGTAAGTAGCCATGTGACAATTTAAAGGACACACGCACAATTTATGTCTTATAATTAACGATGGAACAATATACCGAAAAAATATCAAATTACGAGATAAAATTCGGTGAGGTAATATAGTTTGGGACGAAAACCAAAAATCACTTATTAATTTTTCGGTAATTTTGCCTTGGTTTAATTGAAAGATTCTTCTTTAAGCTATTTAAATTTAATTAATTTTGTGTGGGAATGATACGATTACTGTATAGAATTTTACCTGTTTCATATTAACTTTAAATAAAACTTTAGAGATGATGTTTATAGGGCTTTTTGCATCATAAATAATACTCCGAAATTTCAACACCAGAATTATGTCATGTCTTATGGTGATGACTGATGAGTGACATAAGTCGTTCACTTGAGTTGTTTTTGTCGCATAAGAATCAATTTATTTATTTATAATGTTGTCGACAGAAACTTTATTAACACACCTGTAACTTTGGTCGTCCTTATCTTTAAAAAAAATGAAAAAAAGGTTTTATCTTTAGTATTAAAATATTAAATAAATCCGGACTCGCGGAATTCCACAAAAAGTTTACATTGTCAAATTTTGAGCTGTCCATGAAAAAGAAGAGAACAACTTAACTAAAAGTAAAAGGCCCACTATATGTACGTGGGGTGTGGGAAGGGTGTTCGAGTTTAGAATCCAATGCCCTATTCTATAACTTATTAAAAACTAAAAGGCCCACTATATATATATATAGTTAGTTTCTTTTTCATTTTTTGGATGTGTTTCTTTTTCATTTTAACTACAAGTTATATAATATTATATCACAATATTCTGAAAATTTTCAACTTTAAGTTAATATATTACTAGCTACTGTCTACCTCATTTTAAAATTGTATGTGATAGACAAAAAAGTTCTTTGATATTACATTTTTTCTCTATATATATGTGACCTAATGTAGTATTTTTATATCCATACCATAGTAAAAAAATAATAGAAACATCCCATAATTTCTTTAGGAAATTCTTCTTAATCTAAAATTCTCTCTTATAAGTACTCCATATTATTTAATCCCATGGATAAAAAAACAAAAAGGGAAACCCACCATAGTAGTAATATCCCATAAATTAATATGAGGAAAATCTTTCTTGGGAAAGGCTTAAAAGTTGAGTAAATTAATTTAATTAAATTAAGGAACTTAATAAAATCCAATTGCTAGCAACTTTAGATAGCACCGGGAAAAAGCCTCATAAGTTGTCCCCACTCCCACACACACGTGAGTGATACGGCATCAGTGAATGCAAAAAGAAGGGAATTGTCCTGGCTTTATTATAAATAAAGTATTTGTACATTTTTTTATTATTTTCTATGTAGAACTTTATAAATTGCACTGTATATACATTTGTCATATATACATAACATAATGCGCATTGTTAGGCCATTTCCAACCCGCAGGGCTATTCACAGTTCAGGGGTGTCAATTTCCACCCGAGTGAATTTGTACCCCCTGAGTAGGGGTGGACACGGGGCGGGTTTGGGACGGGTTCGGGGCTAGAGATATGGGTATAATAAATTTCGGGATCGACGTTTCTCATCCCAAACACACCCCGTAATAATACGGGTACCCGGAAGCGGGTACCCAAATTATTGCGGGACGGGACGGGATTACGGGTCCCATGTTATTTTTATTCATCAATTTTTCATTCACCTAACAAAATAATATTACAATATTACGTAATTATATTTCGTCATTTTCTTTTTGCTAAATCGTATAATTTTTAACCATTATTACATTAAACAAATCATCAATTCATCATAATGATTATTTCAAATATATACAAATACGATCACAAAGTGAAATCATATAATGAGCAAATGATAAAATACGATCAACATTGAGTCTCAATAAGAAAAATCCAATCCAAATACTATCTATAGTTGATACCAAAATAATTTATCCAAGCCCACACTTAAATTACAGAAAAGATATCAATTTCTAAAATAACTAAAAATCTAAAATCATATAATGACCCATAATATTGATTACTAATAACTAATGAAATATTTAAAAGGAATATTAGGATAAAGTAAAAAATTTCATTTATTAGATAATGTTAATTAATTAATTATATAACTAAAGTGTATAAATTATATAATAATAATATTATATAGGCGGGTTCGGGTATTCGGGGTTGGAGAGACCAATCCCAAACCCGTCACGTATTTTTGTAATAAAATACGGGTATTCAAGTTCGGGTACCCAAACTCAAAAAACATTCGTCCTGTTCGGGTATTTTTAAAACGGGACGGGTCGGGTTTGGGTTACCCGAACCCAATGCCCACCCCTACCCCTGAGCATCATCTCCAATCGATAGGGCTATCTCCTCCAATTAATTAAAAAAAAAAAACTTCCCCACTCTCACCTATATTATCTATAATAAATAATAATAGTAGTAGTAGTAGTAATAATAATAATAATAATTGTATTTCTACATTTTGTCTCAATTGTACATTTAACATTAATGCTATATTAGAGTTTAAATAAAATTAAAATATTTCTAATCAAATTTTAAATGTGGCTAAATAAATTATTATTTTATAGATATATAATTTCAAAATTAATAATGGATAAGAATTTTATTATACTATAATGTTGTTTAATTTTACTTTCATAGGCAAATTTTTATATCTAATAATGTTACATCTTTAATTTAAAATATATTGTTATTAAACCTACAACAACTTTTATAATTAAATTTAACTTTTAGTTTTAATTAATTAAAATAAACAAGGTATTGTTAAAATTCGTAGTTAATTTTTTAAATTTTTTTTATTAATAATTTATTTATTAATATTTATTTTTTAATTTAATAAAAAAATAAAGAAAATGCACCAGGTGGCGCCAAGTGGCATCACCTGGTGCGATGTGGGAAGGACGCGCTAACTAGCGCGTCCCAAGTGAAGGGCGATGAGCTGGACTTTCAATAGCCCAGCCCATCGCCCTGGGCGTTCCAAATTGACGCCCCTGGATAGTCGGAGACCATCCAGGGGCGGGCCTGGCCCATCTCCATCCACCCCATAGATGGGTTGGAGATGGCCTTACTACTACTACTACTGTAATTAACATCTCCCAAGAGTTCAAGTGAATGTTTGATAATAGGTTGTCATAATTAGTACCATATATATATAATGTTTGTGTGACATCCACCATATATAAGCTAACAAACTTACTCTTGAATTACTATTTATTGATAATAATTTGTTAGTACCATATATAATGTTTGTGTAATCTTATACTTTTTATTGGTAAGTTGTTACCACATTTGCTTTTATGTATTTGAGTAAGAAAACAAATATTTAAGTTTACATAGATATAAACAAGGCGATTTTTTAATAAGTTTGTAGGAATTAGCATAGAAAAAGTTCTTCCTAGGTTATATGATGATTTTAAGTCTACACTGCTATTCATGTATCTCGCACTTAATTATTTATCGTTTTCCTAATAACTATAATAATTAAGGGTACTTCTGATTCAAGGCAAATTTTGATGGAAAAATATTGAAATAACACAAACAAACAATAAGATATATATTGCATCAAATTAATTTGTTTTGGTTTTGCTTTTTGGACTATGTTTAGTTTGTGGATTTCATGAGTAAAATGAACATAAACGATAAATAAAATTAAATGTTTGATCATAAGAAAAGTTTTTCTATTTTTTTTAGTTACTAAAATCTAAGAACCAAACATAATCTTATTATTTTATGTGTGTAAAAACACTACTATTAAGTGTATTAAACACATGTGTTAATATTGGTTTAAGTCTCTATTGAAAAAAGAAATTAAAGAAAAGAAAGAAATTGACTATCTCGTAATATATCGAATTGTGTTACGAGTTATGTTTAGATAAATAAAAACATGATTTCTCGATAAATATAACTAGATTTCTTAGTTCAAATGTGTTATGACGTCATAGTTAAGCACATAAATATATAATTATTTACTCTAACATATGTGACTGAGACAACACCCTATTTCTTTCAACTGTTGTCGTAATTTATATGAATAAAGAAATACTTAATTTGTTACAAGAGAATTATAATTGTGATCTTATTATCTTGACACAAACAATCATATTTATAACAAAATTTATAAATATGTAAGCATCAAATTATTACTAAGCAAACATGCATTGATCATATATATATATTTGTCACGCGTCATTAATTATACACCAAAACTTATCAATATTGTTTGCATATAATTTTGACTCGATTATGCCCTGATGTCAAGGGATTACTTGAGTATAAATTTCATATCGAAGAACACCTCGACGACGTCGAGTGGCAACTGGGCGTGCCAAACTATTATTTGCGGTGAACTTTACATCGATGGGTCGACGTCGAGGGATTAACATTGAGGTATGCTTGGCATCAAGGTGTGCCAAAATGCTGTCTGTTGCAGACCTGTCAGTAAACCCCTCGACGAGCCAGCAGCTCGACGAGAAATGCCTCGATATGATATGGAAAAAGTGCGGGCGTGCCAATGTTTGTGCGTGCAAACATAACGATTCAAAATTAGACATGTTGATATCTGTACATTAATAATGTGAGTGTCTTGATAAAGACATATTGATATCACAATGGGTTGTCCTGATAAGGCTGACTTCTAAACGATTGCGACGGAGTAGGCAAACACTACCCCTAGTTCTTTTCTATGCCTGCCTGGCCGCAGGACTTAAACAATTTATGAAAATCTCTCTTGAAATGCCATGTTTTATAGCCAATCGATGGCCTGTTTATCATATCAGTGTATTTATAAACCAGTGAATAGGTCGACGATCAATCAGTTTTACACAATCATCTTGACAGAAAACAACAGCTTGACAGAAATAGCGTATCAATGGAAATTAGTCGACGTAAAGCATATTTAAGTAAAGGAAACAAGATATACGAACTAAATCACTTCCATTAATAATAAAAGAACATTAGTGCGTTTCCCGATGTACAAACGTTACAAAAATATGCAAAACGGTAAAGTTCTCCTTTCTTGGCAAGGTCTGCCAAACGAGCTGATAAGTCTATTAGGTTCTGAAAAAGTGACTCCTTGATCGGCAGGTAAACCCGCCGATGAGCTGATAATGCATGAAAATCGACTTGTTGACAGAAAGTAACATTGACGACGGGAGACCCACCGTCAATGGTTCGCCCAACCTTGATGGATAACCACCAATCGGGCTCCTGATCAGCGGGTGGCCACTGACCAAGGCATCGACGAAGCAGATGGCTACTTAGCCGATAGCCGTCAAGCAGATGGCTACTTGACGACGAGCTCATCAAGCAGATGGCTACTCAATGAGTTTGTCATATAAATACGTGGGCACTTACATGACAGTTACCAGCGAGCTACTTGCTGATATGAGTGGTTTCGCTCGAGTCAGTGTCAGCTGACGGCGGAAGAGAGCGGCGGCGGCGGCGGCGGCTTACTGTGAGCGGCGGCGGCGGCGGCGGCAAGACTTCAGGCTGTCAGGGATCACTGGTGGCTGAGGAGGGACAGACTGATATCGAGGAGTTGGCACGTTGATAACTTGACAGAAAACAGCTGTTAACTGCCTGCTATCAAGGGGTTTCGCTCGAGACAGCGTCTGGACAGCGGAAGCAGCGGCGGCGGCGGCTTAATGTCGGCGGCGGCGGCAGACTATTTTTAGTGGCGGCGGCGGCGGACCTTGGGCGGCGGCGGCGGCAAGACTTCAGGCTGTCGAGGGTGGCTGGTGGCTGAGGAGTGACGGTTGATATCAGGGGTTCTACAGGGTGTTTGCTGAAAAAGAAGCAGCGGAGCGCTGGACTTCCGGAGAGGCGTTGAGCCGATCAGTGTTAGACTGAAAAGTTGTTGATTGAGTTGTGTGTCTGTTGCGCGAATGACAGCTGCTGTATATTTATAGTTGCTGGATTGGAGAGCTGATGGCCAAAAACTGACTCCCTGGTGACCGAAAATTGAGGGGCTGATGGCCACTATCCCACTTCTCCCACTACTTATGATATTTCCCACTACTTCCACTATTCCAATGGTGGTTTTCTCTTTATTTTCTGCTGGAAATTGATGTTAATGGAGGTTGGAGAAAGGAGAACGTGTGTTTTTGCTTGATTTGAATTTCAGTTTGAATTGGTAACTAATTATGAGAAATTTAAGGAGTTTGTTTATGTGGCCAACTTGGTTAGCCTTTAACCTTATCTCATAATTAAATTCCCAATCAATAATTAAACAAAACAAGAAGTGGGTCGACCCATCTTGGTCATGGCCGATTTGGGCTGGGTCGTGGGTGGTTCGGACCCGGTCGGACCATGGTTGGTCTTGGTCTTGTAATTTGCCCATTTAATTAATTACCCAATTAATCAAAGGCCCTATTTATCAAGTGGGCTACTTGATTAGATTTGGCCCAATTAATTAATCAACTTAATTAATTAGTCCAAAAGCACTTATTGAATTAATTGGGCTTAATTAACCATAATTTGGCCTTTAATTATTTAATCAATTAAACTTGGCCCATAAATTAATTAATTCTACTAATTAATTAATATATGTTTGGCCCAAAATTAATTAATTACAAAAATTGGGTCAAGCTCCAAATTGGGTTCAAGGCTTAATTATAACCTTGGTCGGATCACCTTTTGGGTCAAATTTGGTCCGATCTTATTCGACCCATTTACATTGATTGGGTTCGGTTCTCTTGCCATTTTTAGCTTGTCATCGAGCCGTCATACCTCGATTTGTCGAGGGTGATTTTTTGGGTACAAACAATGCCCCCTGTAAGTCGTATCTGATAAATTTTATTTGATAATAAAATTTTATCGGATAGACTTAGTTTCAAAATTACCCCTTTTCAATCCTCAATCGGCTTTTAATTTATTATGCTATGATAATTAAAGTTGGCCATTTTTAGCCAATTAAATTATATCAGCATATTTTGGGATTTTGAAAATTTTCCCAATCTGTTAATTCATTTGCCAGATGTCAACTCCTCAACTCACTCCCAGCTTCCCGGGTAACTTCAATTGGAATCTGTTTCTAATTCCCAATTAAATTAGAAGTCTATTCACTACCCTTTTCCCAACACTCACTTTTTCCTTTTTCAAATAAAACAAAACTCTTACACACTGGGCCCCACCTTAACTCTTCACCTTCTCTCTCCCTCCTTCTTCTTTGTTCGGCCGACCTCACTCCCCCAAGCTTCCATAGCCGAATTTCATTGTTCAAAAATCAAGCTATTTACTTCATCTCCTTCCTTCATTCTTACATCATCAGATTCCCCCTCTCCTAAGGATTCTAAAACCGTAAATTTCTTCCCAAAAAACCTGAAATCCGAAAAGACCCACTTCACAAACCCTCCATAGCCAAGAAAGCTTCAAGCTCCGAAATCGAGCTTTTTTACTTCGATTTTCTTGTTTTTCTTGCCTATAGTTGCATTCTCCTTCACCTAAGGAGTATAAAAACCAAATTCACAACCCAAATACACACCAAATTCGAAATACCCATCCCCCAAGAACACACCCTAGCCGAAAATCCGCGGCCCCAAGCTTCTAATCCGGAATTGGACCATTTTTTAAGGCAGTAGTATGGCGGATACGGGGGTAAGTCGGAAAGATGTTCGTATTGATACCCAAGTCCTCGAGGACACCCCTTTCGGCACTACCATTGGTCCGTATCACACCGAGGTCGACCTGCCTTCTCCAAGCGAGCATCCACTCATACTCTCGAAAGAGTCCCTTCCTTTTGCCACGGGGCTTAAAGAATTCTCGTCCACTACGCGCGGGTGGCCTTGGGCAGGCTCCGTGAACCATTCTGACTGGCTTATATGGTGTGCTCGGGTCGAGAGGACCTTCGGTTCATTGTGGCGGGACAGTGGCATTTACAATGCCATTCAATTTTGCAAAACAGGGCTTAACCTCAATCTTCCTTTGCTGCGGGCAGCTGTCCAATTTTGGTGCAAAGAGGACAACACATTTCACTTCGCCCACGGCCCAATGACGCCCACGTTACTTGATATTATGGCCATTACTGGACTTAGCCCTGCAGGACGCTACGTGGATCCCTCACCATCGGCGAGCGACGAAGCATATCTCTTTCCGTCGGCTTCGGGTACTGGGGGCAGCGCCGTTTCATATGGCCCGGTGATCGGTCGATACAAAGACCTTCCTGATTCTGTGGAGGTATCGCGCACTGAACATGTACATTTTTTGACTGTGTGGCTGTCAAGGTATCTTTTTTGTAACTCCGCTCTTTCTGTAACGAAAGAGTATAATGCTGTAGCTTTATCTATTGCGGATGGTGTGCATGTGGCATTGGGGCCTGTGGTATTTTCCTCTTTTTGCACTGGTATTGAGGGTTTTTTGGGTTCCGGTTGTACGTCCTTGCAGGGGCCGATTTGGCTTTTACAGATTTGGTTATTGGCCTACTTTCCGTCATTCCGTGTCTTTGAAGGGAATCCCATTGGGGATGAGATTTATGCGTCCTATGTATCTCGGCAGAGGGCGCCCCCTTGTAACTTTCACCACTTTTTCAGCATGCTTTATGACAGGATAAAATGTCCCGAGCCGGACTTTTCAGTTTTTTATCCGTCGGTGCTCTCTAGGTACAGCCCCTTGATGTCCGCTGAGGAATTTCGGGACTATCAGCGATTGTGGGCGAGCTTCTTGACGTCTAGGGATATCCCGTCGGGACTGAAAGTGACATCTGCCAAGACCCCGACAAAAAGGAAACCGATGAAGTGCTCGGCTCGTTTCTATTCTGCTCACTACGTGGCTCGACAGTTCGGCCTAGTTCAAATGATTCCTCGTTACGGCGTTTCTCTCGCCGAGAGGAATGATAAATTAATGGAGTTGGAGGACATGGAGAGCTACGATGAGCTGCGGAGATGTTGGCGAGTGGCCCGTGATGGATTTGTTTTTCGGCCTTTTAATCCTAACCCTGTTGGCTCGCCGGAGTTTATTAGTTGGTGGGATGGTTATCTTGCTCTGACTCGTCAGGAGACCTTTCATGCTGCAGCTGCTCGATTTACGGTGCCTAATCATCCTGAAATCATTTCCACTGACGGACCTTTCCTGGAGCAGTCAGCTGCTGCCACCAGAAAAGCATCGAAGAAAGGTGAGTTTTATATCATTTCTCGTTTCGAGCGTTTCTATGATGTAGTTTGGGATCCCGATAATAAGGATAGGGTATATGAAATTGCTGCTGTCAACTTTGAGTCATTGAAAAATGTTAGGATGGGTAAGGCCAGGCTAGAACATGCTAAGTTAGCCAAAAAACGTGGGGGTCCCGGTGAGATCCCTCCTTGGCATACATTCTATAAACCATTTGGCCCTTCCCTTCCTTTATTGCCTGATTTTGTCGAGTCGTTGGGTTGTGTATCTACCCCCGTCGAGCCTCCTTTGAGTACTACCTCCCGTCCTTGTAGTCGTCAATCTAGTTCCCAAGTCACCTTTACGGGGTATCAAGCTGATGACTTGCGAGACATGTCGACGATTTACCTTTTGTGTGACTACAAGGACGGGGGCACCGTTACCCTTGACGACCCAGGTAGCTTTCCATCGTTTTCTTTCTTTGATCGTCTTTACTGTACTAACATGCTTGTTTGTTTTTGGCAGGGAAAAAATCATCGGCCCCTCCTGCTGACAAGAAAAAGAAAGTCATCAAGGAACCGATTATCCCCATGGCCATTCCTCTGCAGGTTATCAGTCCGTCGGGACCTTCACCCGCCGCTTCTCAGTCCTTGCAGACATCTGAGGCTCAGTCTTCTGTCGACAAGGTAACGGATCCCCCCGTCGTATATATCCGACGCTCTCGTCGGCTCTTCTATCAGCGAGGTGGCACGAGTGCCATAATCGTGAGCAGTTCCGACGAAGAGGTAGTCCTTGTCTGACTTACTTATCACATTTTTCAACTAACATTGATGTCTCGCTTTCTGTCAGGAAGCCAGTTCTAAAGGAAGGCGTCAAGCTGCTAAGGACGACCTCCCCCCTCGAAAACGAGTTAGGTCGATGGCTGACAGCTCGTCTGACAGTGAGGACGATGGGTCGCGATTTCAACGAGTAGAGATTCCATCCCATCCGCCCCTTTCAGCGCACGTCGAGGAGACCCTCGTTGATACTGCTGTCGACAGTACATCAGGTGGTGCGGCCGCAGCCCATCGAGAGATTGAGCCTTCTGTCCACAAGTCTATTCCTGTCAAGGAGGTTCCTGTTTCAGCTCCTTTGCCTCGTCGAGAGGTAATTTTCATCATCGAGTACTATTGCTTATTTTGTACTTGGCTAATTATGTTTCTCTCTTATTTTCGCAGATCCCTTTGTCCAATCAAGCCAAGGATACATCTCAACGACTTTCCCAGATGCTGGCTCGATTTGCTGGTACTCACGCTCCGTCGATGAGCTCTTCCTCTCAAACTCTGTCGACCGCATCGGATCAATCTAATCAAACCCCTTTTACTCCCGAAGAACTTGCTCAATTTGAGGGGCTGCTGTCGAGCCATCAGAGCCAGCCGTTGGAGGTCTTAATGATTAATATGGGACCGTCCCTCGATGACTTAATGAGTCGGCTGTCCTCCGCCAGACTCCCTGACGACAAAGCACCTTTTTACTCTAACTTCGCGAGGCAGTTTGCGAAGATGAGGGGTGATTTCAAGGAAAATGACAAAGCTATCAAGGCGAGGACAGCTTCTGCGCCCCCTGTCGAGGCCCTTCAGTCTCGATTTAACGAGCTATACGTTCAGGGTTCCGGCCTCAATGATTCGCTCACCCATCTCCAAGATACAGAAACCGATTTGGTTGCGGCCATTGCCAAGCTGCAGACGGAGTTGGACTCGGTCCGAGGCAAGATGGCGAATGTTGTAAGCGAGGCCGAGTCAGTTACGGTGGAGTTGTCCAACACTGCCGATCTGCTTGACGAGGCAAGAGCTGCTGACAATGAAGCGATCGCCAAGGCAAACGCGGCATCAGCTGATCAGGCCAGAATCGAGACGGCCCTCAAAGGATTTCTCACCAAGTTTACTCAGGATTTCTTACGTTGACTGTATCGGCCTGCGAGCCATTTGATATGGCACATGTGCCTTAGTACTTTGATTACTCAGACTTAGTTTATTTCTCTGTTTATGCATTGGCCTGATGGCCACAGATTCACTTATTTTTCTGTCGATGTATTGGCTTGACAGCCATAGACTGCCTTTTTCCTTGTCAAAATTTGTTTTGGCCTTTTATTACGTTTTCCGTTAAACCTTGAAGCCAAAAGCAAACCATGTATTGAACCTCCGCACTACCAATCTAACCACTTGACGAAACAGTTTTTTAGGCAGAAAACGCTACTTTTTGTCAACAACACTTAGCTAAAATTATACCAACTCACAAAAGATCAAAATAACTTGATGTAAAAAATTTGTAAATCGGGGAACGAAATTTAAAAATTAAAACGGAAGTATTTTGACAAAAAATAAAAACGTAAATGCGACTACTACTATTAATTTAAAACTCCTAGCCTAAGTAAATGACAACGGAAATAAAAACAAAAACTGAAAATAAACTCTATTTATATTTACAGAGGTATCGGCGCGCTGAAGTACTCTTGACGCCGTTCGATTTCCATTTCCAAGGCTTGCTGATGTTCCAGACACATCGATTCCCAAAGAGTAGGCCTAAACTTTTTCAAGTATCTTCCATTAATGGGGTCTCGACAGAGATTCCCATCTGGCTTTTTCAAGATGTAGCCCCCTCCTCGGGTTATCGAGTAAACTTCATACGGTCCTTGCCAAGTTGCGCTCCATTTGCCATACTTTTTCTCGCGCTGATGAAGTGGCAACACAACTCTCCAGACCATGTCCCCGACGTCAAAGTGTTTCCTGCGTATCTTTTTATCGTAGCATCGGGCAACTAGCCTTTTTTGTGCCTCGATCTTGTCTAACGCGGCAACCCTGATCTCGTCGAGCTCGTCGAGCTGCTGGAACATATTTTCAGTATACTCTTCGGGCGTCAGCTCGTTCTGCTGCATCACCCGCAGAGATCGGACGTTGATCTCCATTGGTAGAACGGCTTCCTGTCCGTAAGTCAGCTTATACGGAGTGGTGCCTGTACTTGTCCGTTTGCTTGTCCGATAAGCCCACAATGCCTCTGACAGCATCAAGTGCCAAGCTCTTGGGTTTTCATCGATCATTTTCGAGATGATATCCTTAAGGACTCGATTCGAAGCTTCCGCTTGGCCATTCCCTTGTGCATAGTACGGTGTTGAATGGACCAATTCGAAACCCATTGATCTGGCAAACTCCTTGATCTCTTGACCGACGAACATCAGTCCCCTGTCAGTGACAATGGTCTGTGGCAGACCAAACCTGTGAATGATTAAGTCCTTGATGAACTTCATCACCTCGGCCTGATTGGCCTGTTTGAGCGGTTTGGCCTCTACCCACTTGGTAAAGTAGTCCGTGGCCACAATAATGTATCGATGGTGTTTGGACGACGAAGGATGGATCTCCCCGATGATATCGATGGCCCAGCATCTGAAAGGCCATGGTTTGATTATCATGTTCATTTCCTCGACGGGCATCCTTTGGACTACCCCGAAGCGTTGGCACTTCTCACAACCCTTTGCCAATTGAATACAGTCTCCCACCATCTTTGGCCAGTAATAGCCATATCGACGCAGCAGCCATGCTAACTTGTGACCATTTTGATGGGCCCCACAAATTCCTTCATGAGCCTCCATCATAATCCTCATGGCCTCTTGCTGATCGACGCATAACAGGAGCACGTCGTCATGGCTTTTTCTGAACAGTTGATCGCCTATCAAGACATAATTGACTGCTCTGAGCCTCGTCTGTCGAGATGCTCGGTCCGACGGATCAGCCAGATATTTTCTGATCGGCTCTCTCCAGTCATCAGGGTCCTGAAACACACTCAAAACAGTCAGGACGTTGTCTCGATACATAAATGAAGGACAGTGTCGTCTCCTGACGACGTAGAGGGATTCCTCGATGTCATCAGGGAGTTCAACACCAGTCGCCAGTTGGGCCAAACTGTTGGCCTCGCTGTTGTTTCCCCTCGTCACATGGTAACATGTAACGTCAACAAACTCCGACAACAAAGACATCGCAGTTAAATAATACTTGTCAAGTGTTGGGTTTCGGCATTTGTAAGTACCTTGTATTTGCCTGATAACCAACTGCGAGTCCCCGACGATGATGACAGACTTGCTGTCGAGCTCTCTAAGCATTTCCAGACCAATTATCAAGGCTTCGTATTCGGCCTGATTGTTAGTACATTCAAAATCAAATTGAACTGATAACTTAGTTTTTACATTTGACGGAGAGATCAAGACTATACCTGCTCCAGACAGCCTGTCGGTTCTAGACCCATCGAAGGCCAGTGTCCATGGCCTGATCTCTACTGTCATCGAGTCCAGTTCCTTGAGAACGGCTTGATCGATATCGAGACATGGATGGTCAACCAGAAAATCAGCCAATACTTGGCCTTTGACTGCTTTTTGCGGTACGTACTGTAATTGATACTCCATCAGTTGGATGGCCCATCGACCAATCCTTCCCCTCATTACAGGCTTAGCTATCATGTATTTTATCACGTCAATACCAGAAATAACCAATACTTTTACAGGCAGCATATAATGACGCAATTTCTTACAAGAGAAAAACAGTGCAAGGCATACCTTTTCAATCGGTGAGTACCTCTGCTCTGTTTCTGTCAGGTGTCTGCTCAAATAATAGATAGCTCGTTCGAATCCGTTTTCATCGTCCTGTGCCAGAAATCCGCCGACGGTGTCTTCCGTGGCAGATATGTATAGTTTCAAGGGCTTTCCCTTGACAGGCGGCATCATTACAGGCGGCGTTGTCAGCTTATCTTTGATATCCTGAAACGCCTGCTCATGCTCCGTTTGCCAGCAGAACTCTTCTTTGTCCTTCAGCTTTAACAAAGGCGAGAAGACCTTCGTTTTTCCAGCCAAGTTAGAGATGAACCTCCGTAAAAAGTTGACCTTGCCAAGGAACTGCTGTAATTCCTTTTTCGTCGACGGAGGTCTGGCTGTCAGGATAGCCTTGGACTTGTTTTTATCGATCTCAATCCCCTTGCGGTGTACTAGAAAGCCAAGAAAATTGGCTGACGCCACTGCAAAAACACATTTTAAGGGGTTGAGTTTCAACTTATGTTTTCTCATTTTGGCAAATGACTTCGCCAAATGTATCAAATGCTCATCATAACCAGCCGATTTAATAATAATGTCATCGATGTAAATTTTTACAAAGTCATCGATGTACTCACTGAAAATGCAGTTCATGGCTCGTTGATAGGTTGCTCCGGCGTTTTTGAGTCCGAATGGCATCACTTTCCATTGGAAGGTGCCTATTCCGCCGGGACATTGAAAGGCCAGTTTTGGCACGTCGTCAACAGCCACGAAAATCTGATTGTAACCTGCACTTCCGTCGACGGCTGTCAGGAACATATTGCCAGCGGCAGCATCGATTAGCATGTCCGCCATTGGCATCGGATACTCGTCTTTGGGAGATGCAAGATTTAGGTCCCTGAAATCAATGCATATCCTTATTTTCCCGTTCTTTTTCATTACGGGGACTACATTTGCTACCCACTCCGGATATCGGGCCACCTCGATAAAACTGGCCTTTAACAGCTTCTCGATCTCCTCCCTGATCAGTCTGCAGACCTCGACAGACATCCTTCGCAGGGGCTGTTTCCGGGGTAAGTACCCTTCCAGTATCGGAATACGATGTTCCACCAATTCCCTGTTTAACCCAGGCATCTCGTCGTAGTTCCAGGCAAAACAGTCCTTGTACTCCGTCAACACTTGGATCAATCGATCCTTCTGGCCATCATCAAGCAATGCGCTGATGTAAGTTGGCCTATGATCTTCCTCGCTGCCTAACTCAATCTCGATAACAGGATCCTGTACTTGGATCTTGATGTCGTCAAGCTTGGCTGGCGCCGTTGCTAATTCTTCTAACTGAATTTCATCGCCGACCGACGGTGGCGTTTCTTCCTCGAAGATGAGATCACCTGTATAGCATTCGGCCACATAGGCCCGAAACCTCCTGATTAAATCGGCACATGCTTCCTGCTGCGGCCCGATAACAACAATCTCATCAATTTCCAGTATGTCGGCCTTGTAGGCCGATGGTCTTTCGTCATCAGGACAATTCATTGATCCTGACAGTGCTCTCCTTGCGGCCCTGACTCCTTGACGTTGCAGGGCCGACTTAGTTCCTTGGCTAAACAAGCCATTTCCAATTGCGTCAACTTCTTGCTTGAAGTGACTTCCTTCGGTCGCCCGTATTTGTCCTGCCCGATAAATCGATAAGGACCTACATCATCTCGATAATATGCTGCCTCGACAGCGTTGACCTTGGCGGTGAATGGCCTGTTGTCGGCCATAATAATTTCAGGTTCGGGGGAGTCTCCCCAGATTAATAAGCATTGATGAAGAGAGGACGGTACACAAAGGGCCGAGTGAATCCAGTCCCTTCCCAACAACGCGTTGTAAGAGGTGGCAGCATCTACCACGAAAAATGCAATTTTCAAGCTGGTTTTTCCGATTTTCACCTCGACAGGCAAGATTCCTAGTGTATCAGCCTTTCCCCCTGTAAAGTTGCTGACAATTACTTTTGTCTCCAGCAGGTCCTCGCTGACTTTGCCCAGCTTGTACATCGTCGATGAAGGCATTATATTGACGGCTGCCCCATTATCGACCAGCATTCTGTCAATGGGTTTTCCGTCGATATGCCCTGATACATACAATGGCCTGATATGCCTGGCCATAAAAGATGGTGGCTTTTGGAATATTGTCTCGATTTTTCTGTCCCAATCGGTCTCTTTTTCGTTGTCAACCGATAGCAGCTCTAGGTCTTCTGCCATTTGTACAACTGGCATACCTTCATCCCAAAAACCGTCAGTGGAATATTCCAACTCCTCGTTGACGAATTCAACAAGTTCTGAATCGATAGCATTGCATTCCATCATCGTCGAGCCGTCTGTCGGCTGACTGATGGCGGCATTTTCCACTGATTTTGTTTCTGTTTCGACGGCCTGTTTCTCGGCCTCTCGTTTTTCAGTTTCCTGTTTCTCGACTTCCTGGCCAGATTTGGCCTTGACAGCTTGGCCAGACTTGGCCTCGTTCTCTTTATTGCCCTCATCATCGAAAATCTCGGCAAGCTTTGCCTTGAGATCATTTCCCTCATCGCCATCAGACAACAAATCGTCTTCCGCCATTATCTTTTCCATATCGATTGTACCAAATTGGGCTTTCCCCGGAGTCCACTTGGAAGTGTCGATGTGTATCGAGGTCTTGACCTTACTGTCAAGCACTTGGCCAGTTTTGGCCTCTCTCTTTTCTTGTACCAGTTTCTGTTCCCCTGACGGTGAAGGTTTCTTTGCTGACTCTTCCTTCATCGGGGCTTTCCCCTTAGCAATTTCCAGTCCTTTCCGTTGACGTAAGAAACGCCTATATTGAGTTCGGGTCATTTGGTCAACCTTTCGGTCGCCAGGGAACTTCGGGTGTCTGACAGGAACCCATCGATCCACCGGTGTGTCGGCGGGAGTATGAACAGTCCGCGGCCTCGATGAGCCTGGCGGAGTAATCTTAGGTGACGGACCATGTGTCCTGTCTCTACGACTGGCGGTCGATCTGACCTGCCTGACTGGTGTCTTGTCAGGGGATCTCTCCCTGATTCTGCTGTTTCGGTTAGTACCTTCCTGATGCCGTCGAGGCATCATGGTTTTAGCCTGTTCTCGGCGTTGTTCCGCCGATGATGTTGCGCGTTCAGTATTTTCCATCGGAGTTGGGACCGGATACGGCCCCATGGATCGAGGTGGTGGTGGTGGTGGTATCGCCTGCGGCTGCGGCGCTGTTTGAGGGTTTGCCTGCGGTTGCGGCATCACCTGATAAGGATACCCTGACGGCATTACATTTGGCCAAGGCATGTATGGGCCATATATCGCCGGGTTGATGAACAGCGGGACTGTCGCCAATTCGTTTTGGCACCTCGCACACAGGCCCATTTGTTTATTTCTCATGTCATACTCCGGATCATCATCTGAATACAGTTTCTCGCCTGTCGGTAACTCCGTGATTGTTATGACATTTATCCCCACTTCATTTTGTTGGAATGGGTTGGTGTCAACCGTCATTGGTTTCGTGATCTTCCAATCCGGGGCATACTTCAAGATGCCCTTGTCAAGGTGGTCTTGCACCATCCACCTGAACACTAGACACTCGTTCGTTGTGTGAGTCCAAACATCATGATACTTGCAATACATTTTACCTGATATTTTCACTGATGGTGGAATCACGTGGTCTCCTTTGAGGCGAAGGATCTTGTCGGCCAATAATTGATCAAATATGGCCTCTGTCTTCGAGACGTCGAAAGAGTATCGTCTTTCCCTATCAGTTTTATATTCAGCGTCTCGTCGCACCAAATTATTTGGCACCTTGATAGTAGGTTGAGGTTCTTTCGGCTTGGCGAGAGCCGTACAGACGGTGTTCTTAGGGCAGACCACTTCTGCCAGCCCTATCTCGATACCCTGTTGCTCAATCGGTCTGCTGACCTGATTGATCTGCTCTTCACTAGAGTCGGCCATCCCCACTTGATAGTAACTACCTCTAGGCTGTCGGCCGTTCTCGTCTCTCAATACTCGTTCATAACGGACCGCGTGATCGGTCAGTTCAAACAGGTCCTCGTGGTACTGTGCCATCATGATCTTTCGTAATTCGAAATGCATGCCATGGATGGCAATTTTGATGCATTCCTTTTCTGGCAGTGGGATGGCGCAGAATCCTCTGGCCCTAATAAACTTCTTCATGTATTCCTCGACGGTCTGTCCTGTCAGCTGCCTCATGTTCGACAGCTCGATGACGGACACCTCGAGTGGGGCCTGATAGTGGTTCATCACGAATATTTTTTCCATGGATGGCCAGTCGGGGACCGATCCAGGCTTCAAGTTGGCGTACCAGTGGAACGCCATTCCCGTCAAGGAGTTAGGAAACAGTTTCAATTTTAACTCATTTGTCATGTTGCCACATTCTAGAGAGAATCGAGCCAGATGCTCTGTGGCAGACTGTGATCCCTCGCCTGAAAACAGTGTGAAATTCGGCGGTCTGTAGTTCAACGGGAACGGGATCTGATCGATATATTCCGGGTGAGGTTTATTATACCTTGCTGCCCTGTTTCCCTGCCTCCTGACGAACATTTCTTCAGCTTGGTTCACTGTCAAGAGGTCTTCTGGACCCTCTCCTGCTCGATGAGCAGTCCTGTCATAAGCCATTGAGTTGGCTTGATATCCTTCCTGGCCGTACCCAGCGGCCTCAAATCGGTCCTCTTCGGACCTGCCCCCCGAGTCTTGACGGGTGTTCCTTGCTTTGGAAGTGCTTCCTTTGTTTCTTTCCTGGACATGGGATTGTCCGTTGCCCTGTCTGCAAGGCGTCTCGTCTCTTGACGAACTTCCCCCGATATGGATTGCGGGGCCTTTTCCTTTGTCAACGGCAGCCTTTGGCGGCCCAGTCCAGGCCTGCGTTTGGATGCCATTGGCGAGCATGTTAATGCTTTCAGTGAGCGATGTCAACTTTGCCTCCAAGTGTATCAAGGCATTATTTACAGTGTGGCTGGCTTCTGTACTGGCCTGACTAGCAGCAGTGGCCGAGCCCAGCATATGTTCAAACTTGCTGACAATGTCAGACCATTCTCCTTGTTTGGTCTCAAGGTCCCTGGTAAAGTTGCGGACCTCTGTTGTCAGCTCTTCGATTCTGTCGGTTCCTTCCATAGTCAGTGGAACCGTTGATAAGTTTTCCAAAGTATGCGTTAAGTCAGACTGTGTTCTTGTCAAGGTTGATCGAGTCCTGCGTGGTACCTGTGATGTCATCTGTCGATAACAAAAAAGCAACCACTTAGTATCAACTGATTGACCGTTTGGCAAAGAGATAATCAAGCTGTCAGCTAGCCAGAATTGGCTGATAATCGTTTTATGGCAACTTAATTAAAACACATAATTACTTCCATGCCCCCCGAGCCATAAACTGCTTGGCTGGTGGGCTTTTTAATAAAGAGACTTTCAGGTCCCACTGGGCGTGCCAAAATATTGTTTGCATATAATTTTGACTCGATTATGCCCTGATGTCAAGGGATTACTTGAGTATAAATTTCATATCGAAGAACACCTCGACGACGTCGAGTGGCAACTGGGCGTGCCAAACTATTATTTGCGGTGAACTTTACATCGATGGGTCGACGTCGAGGGATTAACATTGAGGTATGCTTGGCATCAAGGTGTGCCAAAATGCTGTCTGTTGCAGACCTGTCAGTAAACCCCTCGACGAGCCAGCAGCTCGACGAGAAATGCCTCGATATGATATGGAAAAAGTGCGGGCGTGCCAATGTTTGTGCGTGCAAACATAACGATTCAAAATTAGACATGTTGATATCTGTACATTAATAATGTGAGTGTCTTGATAAAGACATATTGATATCACAATGGGTTGTCCTGATAAGGCTGACTTCTAAACGATTGCGACGGAGTAGGCAAACACTACCCCTAGTTCTTTTCTATGCCTGCCTGGCCGCAGGACTTAAACAATTTATGAAAATCTCTCTTGAAATGCCATGTTTTATAGCCAATCGATGGCCTGTTTATCATATCAGTGTATTTATAAACCAGTGAATAGGTCGACGATCAATCAGTTTTACACAATCATCTTGACAGAAAACAACAGCTTGACAGAAATAGCGTATCAATGGAAATTAGTCGACGTAAAGCATATTTAAGTAAAGGAAACAAGATATACGAACTAAATCACTTCCATTAATAATAAAAGAACATTAGTGCGTTTCCCGATGTACAAACGTTACAAAAATATGCAAAACGGTAAAGTTCTCCTTTCTTGGCAAGGTCTGCCAAACGAGCTGATAAGTCTATTAGGTTCTGAAAAAGTGACTCCTTGATCGGCAGGTAAACCCGCCGATGAGCTGATAATGCATGAAAATCGACTTGTTGACAGAAAGTAACATTGACGACGGGAGACCCACCGTCAATGGTTCGCCCAACCTTGATGGATAACCACCAATCGGGCTCCTGATCAGCGGGTGGCCACTGACCAAGGCATCGACGAAGCAGATGGCTACTTAGCCGATAGCCGTCAAGCAGATGGCTACTTGACGACGAGCTCATCAAGCAGATGGCTACTCAATGAGTTTGTCATATAAATACGTGGGCACTTACATGACAGTTACCAGCGAGCTACTTGCTGATATGAGTGGTTTCGCTCGAGTCAGTGTCAGCTGACGGCGGAAGAGAGCGGCGGCGGCGGCGGCGGCTTACTGTGAGCGGCGGCGGCGGCGGCGGCAAGACTTCAGGCTGTCAGGGATCACTGGTGGCTGAGGAGGGACAGACTGATATCGAGGAGTTGGCACGTTGATAACTTGACAGAAAACAGCTGTTAACTGCCTGCTATCAAGGGGTTTCGCTCGAGACAGCGTCTGGACAGCGGAAGCAGCGGCGGCGGCGGCTTAATGTCGGCGGCGGCGGCAGACTATTTTTAGTGGCGGCGGCGGCGGCGGCAAGACTTCAGGCTGTCGAGGGTGGCTGGTGGCTGAGGAGTGACGGTTGATATCAGGGGTTCTACAGGGTGTTTGCTGAAAAAGAAGCAGCGGAGCGCTGGACTTCCGGAGAGGCGTTGAGCCGATCAGTGTTAGACTGAAAAGTTGTTGATTGAGTTGTGTGTCTGTTGCGCGAATGACAGCTGCTGTATATTTATAGTTGCTGGATTGGAGAGCTGATGGCCAAAAACTGACTCCCTGGTGACCGAAAATTGAGGGGCTGATGGCCACTATCCCACTTCTCCCACTACTTATGATATTTCCCACTACTTCCACTATTCCAATGGTGGTTTTCTCTTTATTTTCTGCTGGAAATTGATGTTAATGGAGGTTGGAGAAAGGAGAACGTGTGTTTTTGCTTGATTTGAATTTCAGTTTGAATTGGTAACTAATTATGAGAAATTTAAGGAGTTTGTTTATGTGGCCAACTTGGTTAGCCTTTAACCTTATCTCATAATTAAATTCCCAATCAATAATTAAACAAAACAAGAAGTGGGTCGACCCATCTTGGTCATGGCCGATTTGGGCTGGGTCGTGGGTGGTTCGGACCCGGTCGGACCATGGTTGGTCTTGGTCTTGTAATTTGCCCATTTAATTAATTACCCAATTAATCAAAGGCCCTATTTATCAAGTGGGCTACTTGATTAGATTTGGCCCAATTAATTAATCAACTTAATTAATTAGTCCAAAAGCACTTATTGAATTAATTGGGCTTAATTAACCATAATTTGGCCTTTAATTATTTAATCAATTAAACTTGGCCCATAAATTAATTAATTCTACTAATTAATTAATATATGTTTGGCCCAAAATTAATTAATTACAAAAACTGGGTCAAGCTCCAAATTGGGTTCAAGGCTTAATTATAACCTTGGTCGGATCACCTTTTGGGTCAAATTTGGTCCGATCTTATTCGACCCATTTACATTGATTGGGTTCGGTTCTCTTGCCATTTTTAGCTTGTCATCGAGCCGTCATACCTCGATTTGTCGAGGGTGATTTTTTGGGTACAAACAAATATATATGATGAAAACTAATAAAATAATATACTAGTCGGGATCCATGACATTAAATTTGAGATGTGAAGTGAAGACATGTATGTGTAAGATATTAAATACAACAACGATAAGCATGTATGCCTCACCAGTCACCACACGTGCATTTACATTTGAACTTGGACTTTTGGGTTCGGTCATGGCCCATTTACCCGGCAAAACCAGGCCCTACTTTACTATCCCCTCTCTGCTAATTTCTTCTCATCAACGTGGGCTTTCTCATACCACAATTAGTTCATATAATGTTTCTATATATATAATTCACCACACATTTTTTTCTCATCATTAACCATTATGTATAATATTCAATCCCATATATTTTAGTATGTTAAAAAATATAACAAATATTAAAACTGAAAAGTTTCATTTCATTAAATGCATTAAGGAAAAATAACTTGCACAAAATGTTATATAATTTGAATCATAGTGTACCAATAAAAAAATCAATTATTTTTTGTGCGTGTGTGCATGACGTTCAGTTGAGCGGATCTTAATCCAAATCCTATTTGAATTAGATCAAATTTATTAGAATTTTTAAAAGTTGAATTTTATGAAATAGAATAATGTCCGAAATCAAACCCAAATCGAGCAAACTTCAATGGACTCAAATATGAAAAGCTCAATCATTTGAACCGAGAAAGACGAATTTGTGCAATTGGACTTGAATTTAGATTGAGCCGGTCCTAACCCAACTTGTTCGCAATCGTGCTTTATTTTTTGATTTGATAGATGTCGTTAGGGTTGTTAATGGGTCGGAATCGTATTGAATCGGGCTTGACCCTGATCCATTTACGACTCAATCAGATATCAGATATTTTTTTCGCTTCAATAAATTTTTATTTTTCAAAATTTTAACCAGTATTTTTTCCTAAAACAAGTTTGAGAATTTTACAATTTTATTAAATTTAGCTCAGATGTTTAAACTTTCTTAACTATTATCATCTTTCATCTTAAACTAATGATAAAATATTATTAATATTATTTTAATAAAATATTATGTATATATAATTATTTTATTTATTATCGAATATGAATCTCTAATTGAATAAAAAAAAATTATATTATCAAATCTGATCGAACCGGATTAAAATCCGTCCCATTGACAGTCCTAGTGCCGTGTATGTTGCGTTGTAAACGAAGCTTTGTTAAAAAAACACTAACACAGCACATGATTGTGTGGCCCACATTACTAACATAAAAAATGGATGCAGACAGTTGGGCTTGTATAGAAAACAAGGCCCAATTATTCTCATATATCTATGGGTGTAATTTATCTCTTAAAATATTTAGCAAACAATTATTAAATTTTTATTTTGCTTATTATATACACTCATGATAGAACTCAACAATATTTAAACTTAATTTCTTACTACTTTTCACTTTTCGAGTGTTTCATGTTCACATTTGGATTTGGTTTTGGTATTTTATTTATTTATCAAATTCAAGCTTCGCATGATTTTAGGGTAAGTAATGAAACCACTCATATATGTATAAATTATTGAAATGGCCAAAATACTCCTTTTGATTCTTGTATTATCGATAATATAAGAATTAATTTTCAAGAAAAAGGTTGAAGATTAGGGAGCATAGTGAGGTACTAATTAAAAATCTCTCCATATGGTAACGCTAAGTCTATTGCCATTTATGAGTCCTGATAATTGCTTGACCATATCATATTTGAGTCGTGTACATGTTAAATACATCTTCTATGTATGTTTTATTTTTTCGATTACATTTTTTATGTAAGGTGCACCAAATTATTTGTGCCGGAGATGCAGGAAATATTATTACTAACTAAATCGGACCTACCCGAGGCTCGATACCTTGACCAATATATTTGAGTTGAACCCCATTAAATGTGAACTGAACTGAGTTGAGTTGCTTGAGGAAATTATGAGTTGGGTGTGATTATAATAAAGATTAATCATCAGTCTTGATAAAGTCCGACTCATTCATTAAGTGCTTATTTTTAAAAGCAGTAAAGAAAATAAAAACAACCTACTCGTTTGATCTTAGAGGTAATATTGTCTGGGAAAACACAAAAAAAAAACAGACAAGCGCACGAGATGGATTGAATACGATGCTGAATTATGCATGTACTATTTTCTATATCGTGGTTGATTTCTTTTAATATTAATTAATTAATGTTGTCAAATAGTTATCAAGTAGTCGTTGTTACAATTACTCTTGTGTCTTTAGTCGTGTTCTGGTGTGTAAACTCAATAATTTAGTGATTAGACTTTGTGTGTTTTTCATTTCATTCATTCACTTGTCAATTCATTTTGGGTTTCTTCGTATATTATGTATTATACAATGCTTTATTTACTTGGCTATTATTTATCTTGCAAGGAGGGAAATTAAAGTGGATTTATATTTGATAGAAGCATGATAATGTGCATCTAACACAAGACTTATCCTACAGGTTTTCCCAACATAACCTACCGAAAAAATTACTTATTAAGCAAAAAATTCATCCCATAAGCATTGACACAGAACAAGATTCTGATTTATTAATAATTGTTTATCGTTATTGAATAAGTTACTCTCAGTCGAGACTGAATTTAAAGTACATGTTGAGGCGCAAGCCTATACAAATTGTATAAAGTTAACAAATATAACATTCGCCTCCTGAACGGAACAACAATGTAAATGCCAAAACCTCATCATAGTTTATTAGGTCACAAACTAGTAATCACTGCACATTTGCGTTTTACAGCCCCTCTCCATTTCTTTTCATCATCAGATGGCTGCAGAAGATAGAACAGGATTGTATTAAGTTGAATATTAGCTAAGTAGTTTAAATTTAATTGACTATTTTACATAATTTTAATGTATTATTATGTCCTTAACACAGATAGACATCATGATTTACTCAATATCCAAGGAAATGGGGTCATTCCAAACACAAGCAATGCATCCTGCTTCTCAACTGCCATTTTCTAAATACACCGTGAGAAGATAAAAAAGAATAATATATACCTGACTGCTGTATACGTACGGAAGTCGAACTCTTTTGGAGCCTGAAGGACAGTGATTTTCTACAACAGAAAAGTCACCATACACCTGCAAAATAATATGAAAATTTCAAATGGTGTTAGCTAATCTAAGTTTGGATAAGCTAAAATCTTCTTTGAATGACAATGGAGATCTTAGTTTTGCAGTTACCTGAGTCTCAATAGTTTTGACCAGCATGCCTTTACAATCGGATGCATGCACGCTTTCTAAATTGGGACATTGAAGTAGTAGTCTCTCTGTGTCAAATGAAGTACATAACCAATCTTTAGTCTTTTTTTTAATAAATAAATCTTAAGTTCAAAGATAACATTCTGGTAACTTAAATAGAGTTGGAAGTTTTATTATCATACCTGGATGTAAATTAGTACAGGAGTTGAGGTTCAGATCATTAAGATGAGGGCAATTCAAGTATAGTGCCTGTATTAAATTTCATATTCAGTACATAAAATAAATCCAGTTTCAAATAAGAATTTGCGATATTTAAATACGATAATCTTACATCCAAGCTGGAACAACCCCATAAGCTTAGCTTTTTCAACCGACTGTGCTTGATAATTAGCTTCTGATGTATAAGGTTAAACTTGCTGTGGTGTGTTCTCTGTAATTCACATGCATTATCCTCTTCATCATTAGAATTTTCAGAAGTGGGATCACATATAGTCATTCCACAGTCCATAAGTTCCAGATGAGGCAGCTGGGCTGCAGCAAATTGAATGCCACCTACAGATATAGAAGGCATACCAAAAGTTTAACAAAATGACAAAACAACATTGAATTAAATGTGATGGTCCAAATACAGGATATGAAGATTACTTGGAGTGATGTTTGGACAAAGAGCGAGTAGAAGTTTTGATAGTGTCTCAGGAAAAACATTGCATATCATTCCAATGCCACTGTCACTGATGCTAGACCTAAAATAAAGGAAATGTTCATCAGTCATACTCCATGAGCAAATAGTAGAAGAAAATTGAAAACAGAGCAAGGGCCTTAAAGATACCCGCTTAGATCAAGTAATTCCAGCTTTGAAAAGCTTGAAGCAATAGCTGCAACTGATGCATCAGTTATCTCTGACCCAAGAACAAGAGAAAGCATCCGCAATCCCCTAAACATAAGCACATGTATATTATCATCAAGCTCAAAACCATTTCAAGAAATCAAATTCTCCGGTCACATAAACAAATTCTAACCTCAGATTGGCAGCTGCGAGAGCTAACACTGCAGTGTGTGAAAGTTGCATTGAAGCAATGTGGATGTTCTGAAGCTTAGGGCAGCTTCTTCCGAGAGAATCCACAGCAGCAATAAGGTCAGTGCTATCATTTTCATGGCGAGAAAAATCCAATGATATTTCCTTCAGATTGGGGCAGTTAAATATCTATGCAAGATAATGTAGAAGGAAGAATGTTAGTTGATGCAAGTGGACATGATCAACTGGGCACAGTGAATTTGAAGAGCAATTACCATCTTAGAGAGGGAGTAAAGATCTGAAAGCCAAATAGTAGACAGACTGGTTGAAGAAAATATAATACCACCAAGGTTACTACAACCTTCCAGCTTCAGACTGGTTAGGCACCTTTTCTCAGCAATAAAGCGACTCAACTCGTCCCTGAATGAGTCAATAAGGTTAAGTTACTTTTAAAAATCTTTATAAAAGAATAGGCAATCTCTGTCAAAATGTGGATGTACGGGATCGTGTATAGAATCTTAACAGTATCAGACGCAACCATAATTGAAGCAAGAAACATTAGTAAATAACTTGGAAACAAGATTGAGTTCCACTTGCCACAACTGAAGTAGCCTTAAACTTAAAATCTATCAATGATGAAAGAAAATAACATTACAGAGCATCACACACATAGGCAGAAAAGTATAACGTTTACATCAAGTGTGTGTAATATGAAATAAACGTTTGAATGTCTATCCAGAACTATCTAGACTAGCAACCAACATGACGCAACATTCAAACTTGACATATATCTATATGTAAGGGTGGTAAAGAATCTTTTAAAGACACAAATTTTGGTTATAAATATGTGTACTGGATGAATGGATCAAGTTATATAAACTGTGCAGCACTCGCGACAAAAAATAGATTAGTTAAATTCATTCTAACATTAGATTTTCTACATTTTCTACGACAACATATTAATGACAATAACAAGACAAAACAAATTTATGAGAACTGAAAATGCGACTGTGGATAAAATATTGAAGAATTAAATTGTGTACCCCGTAATCCGATTGACAGAAGAATCAGACGTAGTGATCTCCAGCGACTGCAAATTATAGCATGAGAAGGCAATACAAGCGAGTACTGTTGAATCAACATCACTGCAAAACCAAAAGCAGAAACAAATTAAGATCTAAACAGTGTTCCTGTAAAATAAAATTCTAATTAGTCGTATTATTACCAATAGATATCATTTTCACAAAATTCCAACCTAAGTGCATCTATGAAACAAAATTTTCAGATCCAATAATTTATTAAAATCATTGAATTCCTATTCAATCATCCGATTCTTAGTTAGCATTCTTTCGCAAACTTAATGGATTAATTTTCTTTATTAAAAATCTTGAGATTCTTTTAAGTTAATCATAATTCCTCAAAAAAACACTGATTATTAATTTTTTATTAGTATATTTGAAATATCACTAGATCCACTCCATAAAACCCTAGATCCAATCAATAACCTCTGAAACCCTAACCTCTCCATTCTAAGCGACAATTTTACGAGCCCAGGACATTTCTGCAACACGGATCCAACAAATTCAATTGGCGCCTTCGCCGGCACCCTAAGCCGGAGCTCCTCCGCCGCCCTCCAAACCTTCCTCGTCGTTTCCCTCCACCCCCTACACACCTTCGCCGCCTCCAGCAATCCCGCCGGCGGCAATCTCCTCAAAACCTCCCACAAACATTTCACCGGCAACTTTCCCAACTCCAAATCTACCTCCGAATCAATCAGATCCATCTCCAGCTCCTCCTCATCCTCAGCCAAGTTAACATCGTCAAATGAAAGAGCTCTCCGTCGCTTCGACGGAGGCAGATATCGGACGGCCGACACCGCCGCAGCCGAGACGGAGCTGACGCTTGTAACGGCGGAGGAATCGGCGGCTCCGGAGGGTTTGGAAACAGGAGTGGAGATGACGTCATCTTTAGTGAAATTACATTTATGCCCCTTCTTAGGCAAGCCACATCGACCACAGCTGTAGTTTCCCCGCTTATGTCCGCGTTTGATTAGGAAAGCATCGTCGGAGATTGGGGTAGCGGGGTGAGGTTGGTGGCCGTGCATGTTGGTGCTTGTACCTTGTGCTGTCAAACTAGTACAGTATACTTAGAGTAGAAGGTGAAAGTGAAAGTTCGAGTGAGTGAAGGTAGAAATAAAGGGCGGGGGAGCGGCGGGGAAAGGAGCGGGAGAAATGAACAGAATTGGCGCCTCAGCTTTTGAAAACAAACGATTTTTGTTTTTTAATTGTGGGGACCGGGAGCGTTTTGCTTGAAGCGTGATTTCGATTTTCCACTTGTTTTGTGAGGCACGTGCCAATCTTTGACCTAACAGTAATACCATTTAATGCTGTCTTAATTTATTCTTATCGATTTTGGTAATTAAATTAACTGGGATTTCCTACTTTTTGTCAATGCGTTCGAGAAATTAATACTTTACTTTAATTGGTTGGTTGGTTGGTTTAACTATAATTGCTGTTTTTAACTTTCTTTTTTATCGATTATTATGGTAGGATTTTGAATTAATTTTAGGAGAATATATTTCTTTAATTAGTTCCATCCAATTCAATAAGGGCTGTTCAGTTTGTCCAACAAGATTAGACTAGATTGCATATTGCACCTAAATTGGGCTGATTATTAGAAAATGGTGTTTGGTTACAAATTTGGCCCAATATTACAATCAATCCATTAATAAAAAAAATTAAAAAAATGTTCTATTGATATAATTATGTCCAACAGTCCAAGATTATAGAATTTGACAAAAATTACTCTATCTAGATTTGGCATTGAGTCTAATTTCTTATTAAATTGGAGAATACAAATGTAAAGTGAAAATCTTATTTTGGATAAATCACAGTGGGGAGTCACAATTACAATTGCTCCAAATAAGGGAGATCGACCACTTTTTCGAGCGGGCCCGAGCTGTAAGGCCATCTCCAGCCGAAGGGGGGAGGCAAGCAACAGCCCCCCCTTCGGCTGGAGAAGAGCTCCCCCCCGGAGCTGGCAGGCAGGCAACCGGGGGGAGTTGCTTGCCTGCGGGCAGGCAGGCTGCCAGCCTGCCAGCAGCTTCACGCTCCATTCTTTGTTTTTTTTTAATTTTTTTGTTTTTGTATTTGTCTTATTGGTTGATGCTGGCTCATTTCTTCTTCCTTTTCCTTTTTTTTTCTTTTGTTTTGTTGTTTACCTTGTTGTTGCTGCCGTGTCTTTCTTTTCTTTTCTTTTTTTTTCCTTTTAAAAGTTATAAGTTAATTTTAGGATAAATTTATAAGTTATAAGTTATAAGTCCTGCAATAATATGATTTAAATGTATAAAAAAGACATAAGTTAATTCACTATAAGTTTCGTTTGACAAATTTAATTCACTATTATTAATTTTTTAAGTTGAACGTTTATTGTGATATTTAACGTAATTAAATTCTTACTCCATTAGATTATATTAAAATTTTATTTTAATTCTTTAAAAGTTATGTAATTAAGTTTACTTTAACAAAAATGAACAAGATCTAAATTTAAAAATACAATTTAAAGATCAATTAAACAACTTAACAGATGCGATTACTAAGAAACACGCAATTCTAAAATAACCCTGTATTTCCCACGAGTGTTCGACTATATCTTTATTCAATTGGCTATTGAGTTCTTTATTTCGAACGTTGACACGGCGCATCAAATATGATTTCATATTGATGTAAACTGATCTTGTGGATAATTCTACGGTGTAGTAGTTTTTATTCCATTATTATTATTATTATTATTATTATTATTCTATTATTAATTATTACTACTACTATTATTATTGTTGTTGTTGTTATAGTTAAGTGAGAGTGGGGAAAGTTTGAGATTGAAATAAATATTTTGAATTGTTGGTTCGGTTGGAGATGACTAACTTGGCAAGGCAAGCAGGCAAGTAGGCAGGCATGCAGGCAAGCAAGCATGAGGGGGCTGTTGCCTGCTTCGGCTGGAGATGGCCTAATCTTGCAAACCGAACAACTAATATAGGCATGATTATATTTTTAATCCAGCCTCATTAGTTAAACCAAACGGTCCCTAAATATACAATTACTTATTTAAAACTAGACCAAAATCATGTTTTGCACATGTGAACTTGCCGTTGAGTGATTCCGGCGACCTTTTGAAACAATGGACCAAAATTATAAAAGACTATCTGTAGTCGTAGAAAAAAAAATGTCACCAAAATTACAACCTAGTTTAAATTAAAGGAAGAAAAATATCCAATTTTAGCATGTATAAAAAAGATGGTGTAAAGTAGATTTCCAAACAAAAGAACCTATTCGCAAGTAGCATGGGTAAAAATAAAACAAGCAGTTATCTCTTAGTTGCCATTTTATCTTTGATAAAAAAAAAAAATTACTTTTGTCCTTTCTCTATTTATATTCGATCAATTTATCAAAAATTTGGGTTATTTGAAAATATTCCATGGGTTTATTCAGATTGGATATTTTTTTATTTTTTATAATTAACAAACATATTTTCGCATTTACGGCTATTCATGCTATAACGTAATGTAGACGCAACGAGCACAATCCTCCTTTTTTTTGGGGCAACAAATCCTTCATGTATTTATTTGGAATGGTCTCTGCGTGTCCACTTTATATTATCAAATGCATAATAATCTATATGAATCTGATCATATATTCTCTTAGAAACAAAATAGTGTACACTTTATTTTTTACATTAAAATAAATCATTTATTGATTGCCTTCTTCACAATAGAATCATAAATATATTACATTACTTGTGTCCATGTACATTCTATGAAATACTAAATTTAAACTAATCTGGAGTATATGTAATAATTATCAATGACTAATTGCATATAAGTTTTTTATTGAAATACTAGAAATACATAGTTACAAATACTAAAGACTATGAGCCTGTTTGTTTGGCGTTTCCCAAAAAAATTTCGTGTTTGGGAAATGCCAAACAAACATGTTTTCTATTTTCTGAAATAAATTTTCATCTCTTAATTTTTTCAAACTACTCTCTCAAAATCCAAACAAACAACAATTTTTTTATCTCTAAACAAAATATATTCAAACTCTACTATGATTTGACATAAAGTAACATATCTCTTATATAATTTATCTCACAACAAACATGATTTGACATAAAATCTTATACATCTTACATCTATAACCCAACTCTTCAAAAAAAAAACCTATACCCACTTTATTTATCAAACCACTCTCTCAAAACCCAAACAAAGAACATTACGCAAATCGAGATTATTTCACAAACTTCCACTACTCTCCCAAACTACTTTCCCAAACACCAAACAAACAGGCCCTATATATTCACCGAAAAATATAACATGAATGAATAGCATTTTTGGCCCTCTTAGAGGTCAAATTTTGCACTTTTGTCCCTCTTAAATTTTTTGTAGCAGATTCGTCCCTTTTATCAATTTAGTGTAACATATTCGTCCCTCTTATAACAAATTCGCACCTCTTAAATTTTTTGTAGCAAATTCATCCATCTTATCAATGTAGTGTAACACATTCGTCCCTCTTAAATACAATATACATCAACTTTCGTCCATTTTAGAATACATTTGGATTTAAGAGGGACGAATCCGCTATGAAAAACTTAAGAGGGACTAACATGATACACTAGATTGATAAGAAGGACTAATATGCCACACTATATTGATAAGAGGGACGAAAGTGCAAAAGTTAACCCATAAGAAGGACCAAAAGTGTGATTTACTCATATTACATAAACCTATTAAAATACTAATATATATTGTAAATTTTGCAGCAAAAATAAAAAGACCATTTTCGTTCTAAGTTCTAACTGACTTATTGAAGCATCACCAGTGGTGTACCCAATTGGGATCCCAAATAAGTTTAGGTCCAAAATTTACTAAAAACACCTAGGGAAGTACAAAATGCACCCAAACCCATTTACTTTCAATTGAGCCCTCAAGATTGTTGAAACCATTTCAACGTCCAATCATAAATTCACATGTATATGATGTGGGAAGGAAAATAAAAATCTTATTGAAAATCTCATCATCTAATCATAAATTGACACGCATATAAAAATCTCATGAATTGCATTTTTCATGTCAATCTTTTATATATTTTAGACATTTAGTACCAAATCTTAAAAAATGACACATTTAATACAAAAATTAAAAAATCATTTTCGCATTTTCTTCTCCGTCAATTCCTGAGGGCCAAATTTTGCTTTCTTTATAGGCCGAAGAGCTTTCTAGTGGTACAAGTTTCATTTCATGAAACGTAATAAATAAGCCACATAAAATTAACAATATTTCGGGATATTAATCAAAATTAGATCACATCTCATAATCTACAAGGAATCATGTCACAATAATTTTCAGATATGATATAGGGCACATAAGCATGCTATGGTAAAAAATTTGGAGCATAATTTTAAGCATACCAAAAATCACCATTAAAGCTCAAGCAAATGTGAAGATAAAAAGTCCTTTAATTTTGATATTAAATGTGTCTTTTTTCGTAAATTTGATACCACATGTCTAAAGTAGGTACAAATTTGGTATGAAAAATGAAGTTGACTCTTTAGATAATTATCCTAATTAGACATCCTATTTCAACTCGGACCAACATGAGCATTTGCGGACCCAGTAAGGGACTAGGGGGCCCCTCAATTTTTTTATTTTTATAAAATAGTATTAATTTTTTTTTATTAAAAGATTCAATAAATTGGTCCAATTCGAAATTTCCAACCCAGATAAAATTTTAGTCCAATTAATAACATATCTCACTCTGATATTACATCATATTACCCAACTCTCAAGCCCAATTAAAAAAAAACTCTATTATTCTCTACTCTCAACATATTCAAACCCTAATCATAGCCACCACCATTGCAACCTCCTACCTCCAACCGCATATTTTGAGACTTTTGACAAATAAAAACTTGTTTGTCTTGCCAAAGTTTATCCAAATGACTTCTTTTTTCTTGAGCTATTGCCCTTTCCAATTAACTTGAAAATTATACTTATTAGAGATGTTCGATCAAGTGATGATTTTTCTAGCTTGTAAGGGATTTGTGATCTTGCTAAGAAAATGGTTGCGACTAAAAAAGGCATGTCACGTTCTCGATGGTTCACAAACTTGTGACATTGACACTTATTCTACCCGCTGCAACTGCATCAGTGGAGAGAGCTTTTTCAGCTATGAAGATAGTAAAAAATCGACTTCGTAACAATGACTATCAATGGCCAAATGATAGTTTAGTTGTCTTTATAAAGAGAGACATATTTAGTAGTGTTAGCCAAATGATTAGTGATTAACAAACAACTTGATATTTGAGCTTGTTTATTGAGTTTAATCTTAATAGGAATTATTGAGAAGCTCATTATTTGAAGAAAGAGGCTCATTTACGAATAAAGCTTAATTGAGAAGAAAAGGCCCAACAAAGATCTTACAAGTCCATCAATGAAGAAAGGCCAAATCGAAGAATAGTTTGAAGACCCACGCACCCTTGGAAGGGCCCAATTTTTTATACAAGAAAATTGAGGTCATGTAAGTATCAAATGTCTCAAACTATTAAGAGCAAGAAAATTCCTAGCCCAATCTTTTTAAATACTTTTGGCCCAACATTTTTCACCCTTTCCTAAAGTTTGTTTCTTATCAAAGTACATGCCTACCTATTTTAAAAAAAAATGGCCGTAGCACTTGATTATTAATAGCTGAAAAACATTTTTTAATTATGCCTAAATTACTCTTGAAAAACTTAATTACTTTAGCCATTAAATTTGAATTCTAAATCAAATCATTTTTTGAAGGGAAGATTTCTTTCAAATCCCTTGACTTAGCTAGCAAAACAATTTGTCTCCAATTTGTCTAGCTAAATATCTTACCCTTGTTTCTAAAATCAATTTTTTTTGGAAAGATTTCTTCTCCACCTAATTACTAAAACTTGTCCACATTCATTGGAAAATTAGTCACATTGTTTAATCTTGCAACATCTTTTTAAATGTGACAAAATCATTTTTGAATTTCAAAATCTTTCCTAAACTATCCAATTTCTCCACCTATAAATTGAGCTCTCTTAAATCATTTTACACACCAACTTTGAGAGAAAAATAGAGCTTTACTTTGAGAAAATTATTCTTGCTTTTTCATGCTTTAATTTGTGAAAATCTTTTGAAAAGCAAAATTCGTTTTTGAATTACACTTGCGAAAATATTTTGTGAAAAACGAAAATCTTTTTTAACCCTTGCTCTTGAGAACTTTGAGATATTTTGAAAGGTTAAAAGAAATACTAGTGAGCATACTTTTGTACATCTTACTCGAGAGGAGTGTTCATTGTACTACTTTAAAATCATATTGTAATAGTGCGATATGAAGTGTCCTAGCAAGCACAGTTGTTTAGTGCGATAGGTTGTTTACCTAGCAAGCACATATTTGGTGCGATAGAACAAAGAGTTCTAGCAAGCACATGTTAGTGCGATAGGCCGAGGTCTAGCAAGCACATTGTTGGAGCGATAGGAGGTGTCCTAGCAAGCTCGTATCGAGAGAAAGAATTGATATCTTGTAATCTCGAGTGGCGAAGGTTTGTCCTGCAAGCCACGATATATTAGTGAATTTTACCCAGGGGTGCTGGAAGAGAGGAAGTAGGCCGTTGGGGCGCGAACCTCTATAAATTGTGTTTGCTCTATTCTCCTTTTATTATTTGCACTTTACTTCATATCGTAACTTTAATCTCAAAATCATTGGAACAATCAACTCTTATTTAAAGTTACTGGAACTATTTATTAATTGTCTTCTGGGAAATAAACTCATTGAAAAAGTTATATACCTAATTCACCCCCCCTCTTCGGTATCAAGTAGTATTTCAAACGACGCTATCATGAACCGATTTCAAAAGATGCAAAATCGTCGTGATCAATTATCAAAGTAAATACGTAGATATTTTGAGTTCTTTTGGGACTATAACGGAAAATCATATGTAATTAAGGTATATCGTGGTGTTTATTTTTGTCAACTTCACCTCTTCCATTTATGTATTGCGTCATATATTTTCTCGTCAATAATATAAGCTTTAAGTTTAATTGTTTAATTTTTTTTTATTTTTTTTATATTTATAAGTTTAGCTCCCGATCAAAAATCCTTGACCCGCCCCTGAATGTGAGTCATGTATATTTAAAAGAAAGAGTTACGTACATATATCATACTCTTACAAGTAGAATATTCATGATATTATGCAAAGAAAATTCAAATGAAATAGCTAAGTTACCAAATCACAAATGCTCATTAGCATAATTTAATCAAATTGACCTTTACCTAATTTTGATATATTAAAAGCTCTGTTAAACTTGTTCATATAAATTGATTATGACGTGTACTCCTGCCTCTTGCTGTATTCATAGCAAGTGGGTACCATATTCCAATTTCCAAGTGTGAACTGACTATAATCAATTAAGTCATCAAATATATATTTTATTCTATTGTCCGAAAATAGAGAAAACGTTTAAGAATGAATTTTGACAGGTTGCAGCTTCTAGGTTGTTTGGCTCATGACCTAACAACAACACTCCGTCGTGGAACCTAACAAGTAATACCAACATTTCCCTCCATGACTCCATCTAATTTATCATTGACCTTCATAAAATAAACAAACACGTGATTGATCTAATAGAAAAAAATAGTAATTACAAAGTAACAAATTCAATCCATAGTTGGCACTTGGTCTCATATTAATATAACATTCACATTAGTCCTTTTTAATTAAGTATGAGTTAGTGTTTATTTCATTAGTTAACCGCAATTAAAAAAAAAAAAATCCTAGTTTCCCACGTTCTCACACTTGTGTGAAGTTATGCCATTCAACTTCTTCAAATAAAAATCATTGAACAAATTTGATTATGCAAATTACTTTCAGAAAAAGAAATCTCTAAATTGTAGAGACAGTTATTGAAGAAATCTTGTACCAATTAACAGTGAAGAAACCTACGTACAAATATAATTCTGCAAATTACTTTCAGGAAATGAAATTTGCAAATTGTAGAGACATTGAAGAAACCTTGAATAAATTTATTTCTACAAATTACTTTGATGTGGATATATAAATCATAAGGGTATTTTAGTAATTACCAAATTTCATAATTAATCAAGATTTACATTTATGACATTCATTAGAATGACCATCTCGCCCCTATTCAATTTTGAGTTTAGTAGGAGACTTTTCCTCTCCACCTAATTGATGGTGGCTTCTCATCTCCCACCATTAATAAGGGGACTCTTCACCTCCTCATTTTTACCTATAAATACTACCTCATTGTCATTTGGAAAGGGGGGTGGCAGAAGTGTAGAGAATAGCTGAATAGTTTCCTCGAAGTTCGTCCCGTGACGTCAGAACGAGAGGGGAAAATGATCAAGATAGGAGGAGATCATCCTGAAGATACCCTTGATCATTTTCACGCAACATCATTTTTGGCGCCGTCTGTGGGAAATTTCTGATTGGCACGTTGAGATGGCGGACGAGAATGAGGAAAACCGATGGATGGAAGAACTAGAGGGACCACCTGAAGGAGGTGAAGACGTGGTAGAAGGCGCACTAGATCCAACATATATCCCGGAAGCAACCCCTGATGCGGCACCCGTAGCACCCACAATTCAAATGACTCAGGAGAGGCTCGATGCAATGGCAGCAACAATTGTCGTACGAGCAGTCGCACAGTATGTGGCTGAACAGCGACGGACACGCACTTCACCCGTATTCCATCACAGGGAATCAGGAGCAGCAACCAGAGAAGAACAAAGACCGAGAGAGCAGCAGACTTCAGGACAAACTTGGAATGAAGAAGGAGCTGATGGCAGAGATATAGCAGGAGAAGAGGAGGCCTTTAGAGAACCCCGTTTGGGAATTAACCGAGATGCTGCTCCAGCAGAAAATGAAGGAAGAAGGGAACGTGAGGAGCAGAACTATGAGCAACCGAGGCGGGGAGAAGTAGGAGAACAATTCACAACCGCAATTCCAATGAGAAGAAGTCCCTTTGCTCCGACAGTCCTTTTAGAATCCTTACCACAAGGGTTCAGAATCCCAAGCCTCACAGAGTATGATTTAACGGGAGATCCCCAAGAACATTTGGATAAGTTTGCGGCCAAGACAGACTTATATGCAATGACCGCCGCAACCACCTGCAAAACTTTCCGCACTACTTTAGCCAAAATTGCCCTTACATGGTTTAACCAACTACCAACAGGCACAATTACCAATTTTGAGCAAATGAGTCAGCGCTTCCTTCACCACTTCTCAATGAATAGGAAGACTCAGAAGACTGCAGCGTATTTGTTCACCGTGAAACAAAAAGCGGGAAAATCGCTGAGAGAATACATACAACGCTTTACTAATGCAGTGTTAGAAGTACCTTAGGTGGATCCAGAGCTCCTCGCCAGTATACTCCAGCCAACATGGTTGGATGAGCGACTGAAGGAGTCCTTAGCAAGAAAACCCCCAACAACTCTTGATGTACTCTTAGCCCGAGCAGAGAAATTCAGCAGGATTGAAGAAGCATCAAAGGTGAAAATGGAGAAATGAGGCAAAAGAAAGGTTAGAGAAGAGGAATAAATGGAAGAGACATTGCACCAGCCAACTCACATTCTGGAAGAAACCCTCCACAGGAACGTAGTGGAAGGCAAGAGCCTAAGAGACATTGCACCAGCCAACTCACATTCTGGAAGAAACCCTCCACAAGAACGTAGTGGAAGGCAAGAGCCTAACAGAAACAGCTCAGTACAAGGAAGATGTGATGAGAATATGCCTGGAGCAGGCGTTATCAACAGTGTTTTGAAAACCGGACCGGACCGGCCGGTCAACCCGGTTTAACCGCTAACCGGAGGCCTGTCCGGTCCGAATCGACCCCCAAAACCAGATGTGTAAAAAACCAGTTCGAACCGGCTAGAACCGGTCAAAAACCGGTGAAACCGGCGGCCCGCCCGACCGGATGAACCAGCGGTTCTTCTATTTTGCCAAAAAAAAAAAAAAAAAAAAAAATTTACCCTTAAACATTCACAGCGAATTGTTTGAAGAAATAAAGATGAAAGGCGGCTGCAGAGGATAATGAAATCAATTCTAATAATTAATTTGAGAAAACCATATTTACAGTAAAAAGAAAAGATGAAAGAATGAAAGAAAGAACTAATAGGAGAAGAGAAAGAAATGGCAGGGATGGTTTGAAGAAATGAAGATGAAAGCGGCTGCAGAGGAATTTTCAGATTAGGGTTCTCCTTTTAATTATAGTTTGACTGGGGTGGAAGTGGGCCTTGGGTAAGGTCAAGCCCATTCAACAAATATTTTCTGCAATTGAAAATATGTGCAATTCTTGTGAAAAAATTATTTGAGACACTTTAATTATTTGTATGAAACAATTTGAATTTATATTGATAAAGAATTAACAATTTTTTTTAATTATAATTATATTTTAAATAGTCTAAATATACATATATATTATTATTATATAATAATTACGTCACACCGGTTATTCCGATCGAACCAGTGGTCGAACCGATCTAACCGATCGAACCAGTAACCAGTAGAGCTTCCGGTTTTAAGGCCGGTCCGCTTTTGAAAACACTGGTTATCAACGTAATATCAGGAGGACCAGCTGGAGGAGATTCAGCTAGTGTTAGAAAAGCTCTGGTAAGGGCAGCAAAAGCATTTTCAGAACTTCCACCACAACCCGAGCATAATATTCAGCAAGCTGCAGAAAACATTCACTCTATAACATTTGATGATTTAGAGAATGGGCAGTTACCTATTCAAAATGATGCTCTAGTGATCTCTGCTACACTTGCGAACTACTGGGTAAAGAAAATATTGGTGGATAGCGGAAGTTCTGCTGATGTAATCTTTTACAATGCCTTCAAGCAGCTGAACATTAACAACGCCGAATTTAAGAGAGTTAATACTCAGGAGAAACATTAGAAGCATTAGGAGAGGTCGTGTTGCCTATTTCATTAGGAAGTTTTCCGATAAGGGTCACGAGAATGGTCAAGTTCTCGGTGGTTAAAGCGCCTTCCGCTTATAACATAATATTGGGAATGCCTAGCTTAAACCTCTTCAAAGCGGCAATCTCCACTTATTACATGAAGATGAAATTCCCCACGACAGACGGAGTGGGAGAGGTAATAACAGATCAAATGATGGCTCGCGAATACTACGCCAATCTCCTCAGAAATGGTAGCAAAAGAGGAAGACCTCAAATAGATCCCATTGATATACAGAACAAATACCGAATGAGAAATCCATCATCAAAGAAGAGAAGGTCAAAAACAAAAAAAGAAAATCAAAGGATCTACAAGTGGATGTAGAGAAAACAAAATTATCATGATGCATAATTGCTAAGATTCAGCCATAAAAGTTGTCATTATCATGTACCGATCAATAAAAGATCAATGAGATCTACTGGCAGATCCCATTTTTACTCAAGAATGTACCTGATTTTGTCTACTCTTTTGAAGAAAAATAAGAAAAGAAGAAGAGTCAGATTTTCAATATTTGATGTATCGAAAGAGAAGAACTACACCTCTAAAAAGGGTCAGATTCAAAAAGTCTCAATTAAGAGCATTACACCTCTAAAAGGGGTCAGATTCAAAAAGTCTCAATAAAGAGCATTACACCTCTAAAAGGGGTCAGATTCAAAAAGTCTCAATAAAGAGCATTACACCTCTAAAAAGAGGTCAAATTAAGGAAGCACCTCCATACCGAAGGTAGAATAAACTGCCCAGTATAAGAGCATTACACCTCTAAAAAGAGGTCAAAAAACTTTAGCTTTATAAAGCAAAATAATATGAATAGAGCATTACAGATAAATAACTCTTCCGAAGCCTAACATCAATAAAAGAAGACAAATTAAATAGCAAAACGATTCCCATATAAAGAGAAAGTACTATGCAAAGCATTTAAAGTAAGACATCAAAAGAAATCTAGCAATAGTCAAAGTAAACAAACAAAGTCTTCCAACAAAAATAAGAAATGTGAAAGGGAAATGATGATTACATAATAATCAACTTATTAAATATCTATCGATAAAGTAAGTGAAAATAACTATTTCTCTCCATCAGCGAGAATCGAAAATTCTTCCTCTCCCAAGTCAGATTCTTCGGAGACATCAGCATCCAAGAATATAAAGTCTTCACCAGGATAACGCCCAGATTCCCTAAGAACCCTGCGGCAATTGCGGATAGTGCGATCATACACTAGGAGAGACTCTTTCATTAAGTCTTCTCTATAAGTATCAGAATTCTTGTAGTTGCTAACTACCTCTTTCTCCACAGAACTTTGGTGCTTGGTAACCAACTCCTTCTCTAAAGTACTGAAGTATATCTTCCCTTCTTCAGACTTTTTGAATTTGTCTCCAGTCTGAACTTCATGTTTCAAGTCCTTAGAAAGTCGGGCATTCTCCTTTTCCAGCTTCTGCATTTGAATAGTCATCTGAGCAAGTTTCTCCTGAGCAGTCTTAGCTTCCCCCTCAAAATGGTGGGAAGGTTGACTAAGTAAATGAGACATTAGTGGAATCTGCATAATAAAGGGAGAAAATTAATAATATATACATATATACAATAATAGATAAGTATTATTGAATGCGAGTAAATTTTTACCCGAGCCAAGTTAGCGCAAAGCATCTGATCTAAGGTGCTAGAAGAAAATTGGTCAAAACGAGCAGCGTCATATGAAGATATGAGAGCCCTTGTTTTCTCATACCCTATATCGAGATCAGCTGAATCCCAAAAAGAGTTAACGCCTTGATCTCTGTTAAGTCCATATATAAAAAGTCATTTTCCTGCACCAGGACGAGGAGAAACCTCACTCAAATGCTCCCTAGGACGCTTATACGGAAGGGAAGACGAACGATTCTTTTCAGGAGTCACAATGCTACCAAATGTTTTTGTAGGACTGCTTTGTGATGCACGAAGCAGGGCTCCTTCATTTTCTCTCTTAGAGGAATTCCCTCTCAGTTGGCTGACTGGATTTCCTCTTGGGGAGAGAGGAAGACGATGAGAACCAGAACGATGGGCCTGAGCTTCAGAACGATTAGATTGAGTTTTTCTTGCAGCACGAAGCTCACTAACGGATAAACCTTTACCTGCTTCAAAAGGAAAAACGAATCAGTAAAAAAAAAAAAAAAAAAAAAAAAATTTGAAATGAAGAAAGGTAATTATACCCTTAGAAAAAATATGAGACACATCAAAGTTATTCCTAAAAAGGCCAGCATACTCAAACATCTCATAAATATCATCTACATCCATGGAAGGATCATCAGAAAAGAAATTCTCATTCCAGCTATCACTCCACTCGGTCAAGAAATCCCACCCATCGTTTCTCACATAAAAGAACTTAGATTTCCAAGGACATTTCCCTATAGTACAACCTTCTAAGAATTTACATGTTTTCTGAGGAAAAAAGTGAAAGTATAATTGATTCGCGACCCTTCTCAGATTAAATAGAGTCCTAAAGGAAGTCAATGTAGGAGAAATGTTCAAGTTAGCACAACATTGCAGGAATCCCTCGTAGTACATAAATGAGGTTGGAGTAAGTTGGCTAATGCAGATATTGAAACTCCGAAGAATTTTCACCAAAAGAGGATCCGGAGGAATTGAGAAACCGCAGTGAAAATACTCTTTATAAACGGTAAAATACCCTGAGGGAGGGGACCTAATTCTCTGACCCTCACGGGGAAGCAGAAATTCATGGGAAAGAGATAACCTTATGCTACTTTTCAAATTTTCTAACTCCCTAAAAGGCATCTCACTGTTTGCAATATTAATGTTCACTGTCCGACTTTTACGTTTAGAAAGTTGGACAACCCCTTCATCTTCGTCCATCACCCAGTTACTTGTCTCATCAGGCCTAGTGCCTAAAGAAAAAGGGGGACACATCAGAAACAAATTCATCATAAAATAAAACATCAGAAAATTCTAAGAGTAATTCACGAATAGCTCTAGCAACTTCTTCCTCAGTAGGAAGATCAAATCTTGAATCAAAATCCAAAAATCAGCTAACGCATGGAAATAAAGACTATTAATTCAAACTAAAAAATTCAACCTAACCTTGGTTGAACCAAGCCAAGACAAGGCTACCTTGGCGGAACTCTGCCAAGGCAGCGGCACCTCGGCAGAACTCTGCCGAGGCATAGCACCTCGGCAGAACTCTGCCGAGGCAGCGACACCTCGGCAGAACTCTGCCGAGGCATAGCACCTCGGCAGAACTCTGCCAAGGCAGCGACACCTCGGCAGAACTCTGCCGAGACATAGCACCTGGGCAGAACTCTGCCGAGGTAGTAACACCTCGGCAGAACTCTGCCGAAGCATAGCACCTCGGCAGAACTCTCCGAGGCAGCAGCACCTCGGCGAACTCTGCCGAGGCATAGGCGCCCTGGCAGAACTCTGCCGAGGCAGAGATGCCCTAGCAGAACTTTGCCGGGACAGGGATGCCTCGGTAGAATTCGATCGAAACAAGATCTCGGCTATTTAATAAAATATATATTTTTAAAAGATGTTTTATGCAGTCCAAAAAATGAGGGAATAATGATAATACTTCATACCTCGCGAAGACATTCTTGGAATTGAGCTCTTGAAATATTGTATATTTAAAAGATTTTAAAAGTTTGATTAAAGCAAATGTATAGGAAGCCTATATATACCTCATACAAAATTTTAATTATGGAAGTGTGAGATCCCTAAGGAGAATAATCCTCCCTAAAGATTTCTCCAAAATTAATGTGCAATCTTAAAATAAATATTTTTATTCTTAATTATGGAATGATCCCATGAAAACGATTATTAAATTCCACAATTGAATATCTCTAGATATTCATTTATGGAATTGGGGGGCTTATGATGTGGATATATAAATCATAAGGGTATTTTAGTAATTACCAAATTTCATAATTAATCAAGATTTACATTTATGACATTCATTAGAATGACCATCTCGCCCCTATTCAATTTTGAGTTTAGTAGGAGACTTTTCCTCTCCACCTAATTGATGGTGGCTTCTCATCTCCCACCATTAATAAGGGGACTCTTCACCTCCTCATTTTTACCTATAAATACTACCTCATTGTCATTTGGAAAGGGGGGTGGCAGAAGTGTAGAGAATAGCTGAATAGTTTCCTCGAAGTTCGTCCCGTGACGTCAGAACGAGAGGGGAAAATGATCAAGATAGGAGGAGATCATCCTGAAGATACCCTTGATCATTTTCACGCAACATCATACTTTTAGAAAAAGAAATTTGCAAATTGTAGAGACTTTAAACCCAATTCAATTATACTATTCATTAGATAAATTCCATTAGTCCTAAAGTTCAAGAAATACCTAATAATTGATAAACCCACGAAAAATCAAGCTTTAAGTCTAATCCTAAAGAAATGAAAATAAGAATAAAAATTTAAGTAACCAATATTTGAAAATAATAATAAACCTCGAGAGAAAATATCAGAGAAACTTTGTAGAATTTGAACTGCTATAGTAGATCAGAAAAGACGAGGAAGAAGACGTGTGACTAGAAAAATTGGGAATTTTTTTTTTTTAAAAAAACTGAGGTTAAATTTAATTAAATCAACTTTAACCCATGCTTAATTAAAAAGGACAGATGGCAATGTTACATTAATATGGCATAATTAAAAAAGATTTTATCCTCCTACTTTTAATAATTGCTAAACCTTTAGGGGGGAAAAAAGGGGTTGCATGATTTGATATCGCATGTGAGACATGCATAGATATATATATATGAATAAATAAATATGCATACTGGAAATGTACAAAGCATCAACATATTTAACTATTTTATTTCACATTATTAACTTAGTTCAACCCAATTTCATCAGCCCATACAATAATTAATGGCTACTTCTCTCTCAAACTCATCTCTTACCTTCACAAAAACACTCACCCACCCACAAAACCACTTTCCTTTCCCGGTAATTTCAACCCGAAAATTCCAGCCTTCAAACCCGGAATATCTCAATCGGATCACCCCACCTCGTGTCTTATCCGAGACTAATAAATCTCTATCCCCCATCACGACAAAGCCCGGGAAAAACAACCAAAACGAGACACAATTACAAGACCGCTGGCGCGAAATTCTCGGCGAAGATGAATGGGCCGGATTACTCGACCCGATCGACCCGTTGCTCCGAAACGAGCTGATCCGATACGGCGTCATGGCTCAAGCCTGCTACGACGCATTCGACTTCGACCCGTATTCAAAATACTGCGGCAGCTGCAGATTCACGCGCCGCACCTTCTTCGACTGCCTTGGCATGTCGGATTCCGGCTACGATATCACGCGTTACCTCTACGCTACCTCCAATATCAATTTGCCGAACTTCTTCAACAAATCCAGATGGCCAAAAGTATGGAGTAAAAATGCTAATTGGATCGGGTACATATCCGTTTCAAACGACGAAACTTCCAGGAAATTAGGCCGACGAGACATCTGCGTAGCGTGGCGCGGCACCGTCACGCGCCTCGAGTGGGTAGCCGATTTAATGGATTTCTTAAGGCCCATCTCCAGCGACAAAATCCCCTGCCCCGACCCGACAGTCAGAGTCGAATCGGGTTTCCTCGATCTGTACACAGATAAGGACCCCAGTTGCAAATACTGTAAATTCTCCGCTAGGGAACAAATTATAACGGAACTCAACCGATTAATTAACGAAGTGTACCCGAATGAAGAAATTAGTATTACGATAACAGGGCACAGTTTGGGTGGGGCTTTGGCGTTGTTGAGTGGATACGACATCGTAGAGACGGGGATGAATGTTCGGGCCGATAGTACGGCGGTTCCGGTGTGTGTTTTCACGTTTGCCGGGCCGAGAGTTGGGAATGGGAGGTTTAAGAAACGGCTTGATTTGTTGGGGTTGAAAGTTTTGAGAGTTGTGAATGTTCGTGATATTGTGCCTAAAGCGCCGGGTTTTTTCTTTAATGAGAAAGCGCATCCGGTTTTGATGAAAGTTGGGGAGAGTTTGCCTTGGAGTTATTCACATGTAGGTGTGGAGCTTGCTTTGGATCATAAGAATTCGCCATTTTTAAGACCAGATGGAGATTTGGCCTGCGCGCATAATTTGGAAGCTCTTCTCCACTTGCTTGATGGGTTAGTAACTTTATATACTCCGATCCTCTTTCTTTATAAACTTGAGAAAAATAAATCCATATATTAATTAAACGAAAATAGTATAATATTATTGATTAATTATTTTGTAAAATATATAATGCTCGTAATAATAGTTTAGAGTTTAGACTCAACTCAATTCAGTCGAACTTATAAACGGAGTAATATTAGTTTTATAATTTTAATTTGTAACTGAGTAGCTAGTAGCTAGCCTACAATCAACTAGGACTAAACTATAAAATTTCATAAATAGATCTATATCTAGAATGTTGTTATCTAAGTTATAATTTTTTTTTATTTTTTGACAATGTCATTACCTTATATAATGATTCTACCCAAAAAAAAAAAAAAAAAAAGTTATGGTAGCTAATATGGTGTGGAATTGCTAGAATAATACACATGTTTTACAGACATCATGATAAAATTCTTATATGAATTGATTTTGGCGACACTCGTCCAAATACAAAGATAAGTGTATTGTATATGTCTTGAGATTAATATTCAATAACAAGGATGACTTGTCTTGTGACTGGATCATGATAATTAAATAGATTATAAAAAGCTTATGTTATGATCATATCTTAATCATTTTTAGTGATTTAAACTATTAGAAATTTAAGCTGAGATCATCACAATCACTTAAATAGTGCATATTAAATTATATTTAAGTTAGATAATAATTAGGAGAGAATCAATCCAAAAGTGTAATAAGGATGCTTAAAATTGAATTGATATAGTCAATTGGACTTTCTGAGTGCTTGTTATTAGTGTCGTCATTGTGTTTTGAGATTTTCACCATGTTTATTTAACATTTCTTTCGTCAGAATTAATATATTTAATTTAATTAGTAGAGTAGTAGACAAAAATTTCATTGACTTTTGGAAATGGGAATATTTAAACCACAGATACCAAGGAAGAGGCGAGAGATTTGTGTTAGCAAATGGAAGAGATTACGCATTGGTTAATAAAGCATGTGATTTCTTGAAAGATGAATATGAAATCCCACCAAATTGGAGGCAAGACCATAACAAAGGAATGGTCAGGAACAAAGAGGGTCGATGGGTGCAGGAAGACCGTGCCTTACACGATGATCACCTCTAGTACCTATATATCTATATGTATACCTTTTTTCCTTTTTTTTTTTTACCCCTTATCCATATGTATCTAGCTAGATTAATAAGGGGAAAAGATTTGCTCGTCTGTAGTGTTAATTTGAGGGAGGATGACGAGATAATGTTGATAAATTGCTTTCATGTTATAGTTATACATCTAGAAATTATTTATCAAAAAAATTAAATAAGCCATCTAGGAATGTTATTATCAATATAATTAATCTCATAAATGGTCCAGAATAATTTCATAAAAATGACGATATTTTTTCATAGTATTCATAGTTATTACCAATTAACAAAAATATGTAATATAGTACAGTATATCTATTCTCCTACATATACATAAGCGTTATTGCAAATAAAAAAAAATAACTAACAACATGCAAGTACTATATTTTATTTTAGGGAAACAATTTTTATATATTATTATCCTAATATAAATAACTAATGGGAGTAGAAAATAAAATACACAAAAGTGGCATAATGATTTTTCAGATTTTACATTTTCTTTTACAAATACGTAATGAAGATACTATAGTCTTCTTGTAATATAATTAAGTAAAATTTATAGCTAAAAAAATCTAAAATCACGGTTTGATCATTTTACCAACATACAAAAAATGACAGGTTCGATCTTAGACAACCAAAAAAGTAGATTGGCGAGTTGAGGAGCACCTCAAAGTTATACTCCCTCCGTCTATTTAGTTTGACTTTTATTTTTTGGATATTTTTAAAAAACATATATATTTTCCAAACTTAAATTATTTTTCTCAGAAAATATACATTCTACATATCTAAAATTCTCACTTTTTCTGAAATTACCTCTTAATTTTATGGAAAAAGAAGGACGGGGTATTTAATATTCCTATTTATCCTATATGTAATTTTATGGTGCAAATTGAATAACAATTCTTTTGAGGGTTCAATATGCAATTCAACACCTCAACTCAAACTTTTTAGACAACTTTAGAAAACTAAATATATTTATGGTCCCCCGTATATAAAGTATTTTACACCTATGTCCCATTTGTTAAAAAAATTACGCTTAAGTCCTTCTTACTTAAATAAGGGTTACACCAATCCTTTTTTGGCGAAATAAAAACATGTGTAAATCACGTGATATTTTGTAAGGGTCTTTTGGTGATTTTCTACGTGAATACCACTTACCATTTTCTTTACATGCATTTTCTAAGAAGATCAAGTCTAAATTATAGGACCTAGAAATTCGAAAATATCCTTACCAAAAGTCACATGGTTTGTATGTGATTGCATTTTCGTCGAAAAAGTGAACAATGTAATACTTTTTATATAAAAGACACTTAACTGTAATTTTTTTTGGCAAAAAGCATATAAGTGTAAAACACTCAATATTTTGGAGAATACAAGTTTGAGTGTAATTTGGCCCACATTTAAATTTAGGAAATTAAGAGACAAAAGTCTACGACATGTTCACAAATCCGGCTTTATTTATATCGGATTGAATTATGTCGAATTCGGATCTTGTTTGGATTGTGCTCGGATCTATATTTTTTTAATCCAATGTATCTTGGTCGGATTTGGCTGGATATTAGATTTTTTTCAGATCCAATAAAATTTTTATTTAAAAATTACATTAATAAGATTTCCTAAAATAAGTTTATTAACTTTACAATTTTATTTAATTTTAGCTCACATGTTCAAACATCTTTTATTAATATTCATATTTTTAGATGAAAATAATGGTTTCAATAAATTTATAAATAAGTTATAAATTACTATCTTCTTAAATTGATAGTGATATATATATATATATATATATATATATATCATTTTTTTATTTTTTATCGGATACAAATTTTTAACGGATCGGATCGATCTAAATCCAAATTCGCTCCATGTGTTTCAAATTACCGATCCTTATAATTGGGTCATGTCAATAGAATCTCTAATCGAATAATTATCCTAATAAATCAAATCCAATTTGAACGGATCCGGATTGAAATCCGCCCCGTTGACAGCCCTAAAGGACAGATGGAGGCCCATCCAAAGGGCTAAGAGCCCATGTTTTTCAAAAAGAGAAATGAAACCCGGTAAAAAGGCCGAATGTTCGGAATCTCTCAATTTATGCCCTTTTGCTAAAACCCTGCAATTGGAAAAACCCTAATTCATCTCAGCCTCTCCTCTTCTCACTTCTCCGTCGCCGAACTGCCGGTAATCCTCGTCATATGATATCTCATATTTATTCACGATTCTGGTTTATTATTATTTGATGATAAAGTCATCTGAAATTTAGCTTTGTTTCTGCATTTGGTTTTTGTGATCTATATGTGTTTACGTGGAATGATTTAATTTAGCATTTTCAACAGCATGTACACATGTTAAGATGGAATAATTCCGTTAATTATTTTGTATAGAAATCATTTCTGATTGATTTCTCAGTCTTAGAGATGATGAGCTTGATCTCTCAAAATGCTCCAAGTAAGGATCAAGTCAAGAAGAAAAAGAAGAAGGATAAAAAAGATGAAGGGAAAGAAGCTGTTGAAGATGGAAATGAGCTCAATGTAGATGCTATAAGGATTCAGAAGAGAAAGAGAGGTCGAAAAGAAAATGAAGATTTAATAGAAATCGAACTGGAGAAGGAGATGAATAAACTGGAGAACTTTTTATTTGGTTCCTTGTACACTCCTGTTGAATTTGGGAGAAATGATGATCATGAAGAAGCTATATCTGAGGTTGATAACACTTCTGCGTTGTTCTTCACTGATAGGTCCGGAAACAGTGTACTTCCTGTGTACGAAGAGGACATGGAATCAGGAGAAGAAAGTACAGATGAAGTGGAAAATAAGCCAAGGAAACCTGTATGGACAGACGAAGAAGAGGAGAAAACCAGTATTAATATAGCTAAAGTCAACAAATTGCGCAAGTTGAGGAAGGAAGAGGATGAAAGTGTTATATCTGGCTCCGCATATGTCTCGCGACTGAGGGCTCAGCATATTAAGATGAACCCATGTACCGATTGGGCTAGACCCGATGCCCAGCTTAGAGATTATAGTTCTAACGATGAAAATTCGGACGAAGAAAATTATAATGATATCCTTAAAACAAATGAAGACCTTGTTTTTAAGCGAGGTGTAAAATTGTTACCGGGGCTTCTTGAGTATTCAATATTAGTGGATGCAAATGTTAAGGATCCTTCAAATGGTCCCGTAAATTCTGTTCAGTTCCACAAGAATGCACAATTGCTCCTTGTTGGTGGATTGGATAGAACATTAAGATTCTTTCAAGTAGATGGCAAAAAGAACGATAAAATACAGAGCATCTTCCTTGAAGATTGTCCTATTCGAAAGGCTTCTTTCTTACCTGATGGGTCCCGAGTTATCATATCAGGAAGAAGACAGTTTGCTTATAGCTTCGACTTGGTCAATGCCAGGGTAGATAAAATAAGCCCTCTTTCCGGAAGGGATGAGAAGAGCTTAGAAGCTTTTGAGGTTTCTCCCGATTCTAGTACCATTGCTTTTCTTGGAAATGAAGGGTATATTTTGTTAGTATCATCTAAAACGAAGGAACTAATAGGAACACTTAAAATGAATGGAACTGTAAGATCTTTGGCATTTACTAATGATGGCTTTATTAAGCTCTGGTGGGGATGGACAAATTTATAACTGGGATTTGAGAACAAGGTCTTGTTTTCACGTAGGTGTTGATGAAGGTTGCATTAATGGTACCGCGCGTTGTACTTCTCCAGTTGGAAATTTATTTGCAGCTGGTTCGGATAGTGGGATTGTGAATGTATACGATAGAGAAGAATTCTTAGGTGGGAAGAGGAAACCACTCAAAGCTATTGAGAATTTGAGTACTAGGGTTGATTTTGTGAAATTTAATCATGATGCTCAAATTTTGGCCATCAGTTCGAGTATGAAGAAGAATAGCTTAAAGCTGATTCATGTTTCTTCGTTTAATGTTTTCTCAAACTGGCCTCCGTCTAATAGGGCCTTACAGTATCCGAGCTGCATGGATTTTAGTCCTCATGGAGGTTTTATGGCACTCGGAAATTCTGCTGGTAAAGTGTTGTTGTATAAGCTGCATCACTACAATCAGGCATAGTGAGCGTGGATTGAAATTCCGTTTCCTTGATATCTTTCGATCAGCTAACTATTATAGATTTTTTGAGAATTTTCTGTAGAGATTTGGAAAGATTGGAAACATTATAAATTAAAGAAAAACGTTGAAGTATAAACTATTACAAATTTTCAATTGACTGAAAAGCATAAATGTTTTCATGTTTTTGGTGGATACACATGGAAATTCTAATGCATGATAGTACTTCTATTTTTTTTATTTGTCGCTCTGGCAAAATTTTTTTGTTTGCTTTTATTTGTCGCTTTAAGATTTCAATGTTATTTTACCAATTTTAACCTTCTTACTAGTATTTGTCATTAATGCTAAGCTTATTTGATTAAAAGGGTATTTTGGTTTTTTTCTTAAAAAAAGTGATTATTTATGACATTTCTTAGTTTGTGAGCAATTCTCCAAAGCGACAATAAAAAATAATGGAGGGAGTATGTGTGTGTTATTCATTTTAATTGTCGTTCTAGGCTTTTGCACATGTATTAAGAAAGCTAATAATTAGCGTAAATTTTAGGAAAAAGTTGGAGTTGTGTCTAAAATACGCCTCTTCTCTCCATAATCTTATTTTTCTCCTATAATTTATGATATTTTATTATATCTCCTTCAGTTGGTTAGAATAGAAAAGAGAGAAAAACAAGACATAAATAAAGATAAAATTGGAAGCTATGTAATTAATACTGTATTTGAATCATAAGCGACAATTAATTGGAACAGGAAAAAATCTCTAGAAAGACAATTAAAATGAAATAGAGTGAGTAATTTGATAATGTGATTGCATAGGAGTTTTCCATAAAGTTTGAGGTTTTATTCAATACTGTAATATCAATATCGTTTTATTATAATGTGAAGTGCCAAATTATTTAAAATAAGTGGAATATTTATGTTGTGAGTTAATCTTTTTCATGCCAGAGCTGGTAAATTATGGAAACAATTTAAATACATAAATTAAACTGAATGAAAATTTAACATTAACTAACATACTATACCTTAGGAATATTGATGGGAATGTTTGAAATATAGATTTTTCTTCTCTCTATCAAATGAAAATACAAATTTCATGCAGTCCAAAAGACATCATTATTCATCCAATGGATTCGAAATTCCCATACTCACACAAAATTCTAATCCAATTAATGGATTTAATTTCGAATCTAGCCTAATTCAGCACGTTCCCAATGAAGAACCAAAGCTTATTTTGTACCTTTTACATGATTAGGGTTATTAATGAAGCGACTTAAGATCATGCTTGGGTCTAAATTTTTTGAGTTTATCGAATTTTATTCGGATTCGATATTTAAATATCAAATCTTTTTTCAATTCAATAGAATTTTCATTTTAAAATATCATGCCAATATTTTCTTACTAAAAAAAAAAAAAACAAATTTGTTAACAGCTTAACTTTACAATTCCTTTAATCTTTGACAAATCTAATCAACCTATATTTATAATCACTCTACCTATTTCAAGTTACAAATCTTTATAATAGGATTGCTAATAAAAGAAAAAAAAAAGTATTCTAATAAAATAAATCGACTGTGGCGCAGTCAAACAATTTCGTAAATTTTAATAAGTAACTTATGAAACATGATGAGTATTGAGCATTTCTACGCTATACATATTTTCTGATAAACATAAAATGATTAAACTAAGAAACAAACTTTGCAGAGTTTGTAAAAAACCTCAGATCCATTGGCCACATAATAATATCATCCATCTTATTCTTATATTATGTCATACCCACCATGAAACTGGACCTAATCCATCAGCATCAAGGGATCCCTGTCACAAAATCCAGACGACTTAATCAATCTGGGAATATTAATTCAATTCTCGCCCTTCAAAAATATAACGACACAAGTAAACGATCGCAAACCAGTACATGAAAAGAAATAGTGGAATCGGTACCGAATCATCCTAACATTCTTGCAGAATTTAGCTTGAGCAAATACTATAATAAGTAAATCTATGTACCAGCAAACAAAAATATCTACATATAAAAAAAGCCATGGATAGTTACTGACGAAAAAACATCAAATAATGACTTACTATGACCACCATAGGGGCAAACGGTTTTGATTCTTTTTGCTTTGAATCTTGTTTTTCCGATTCTTGTTTTTCTGAATCTTTTTTATCTGAATCTTGTTCATCTGAATCTCTTCCATGCTCTAAAGGTATAGGTGGATAATTTATAGTATGAACTCGGAACCTTATCTGCAGTAAAAAACAGAAGCTCTCCAGCATTAAATCACATTTTTCCTAAAAATAGTTACAGGAATGGACAAATACAAATAGTTACAGGAATGGACAAATAGCAACCTCATCTGTCCCGTCAATTGGGAAATTTCCCCCTTCCCAATCCCAGATCCACCTAATTCCATTCCTGAGAAATCAAGGAAACACTAAGACACTCATTAGCAACTGTGAGAGCTTATGTTTTAATAATGTAGACTAAATTCAAAATTTGATGGAACAGAGATGCTTACTTATGTTCTGGATCAGGTTCAGTATGATTTGGGCTGGGCAACAAAGGGACAGGTACATAGATGTCCTCAAAAAATCCAAGCGACACTGCCAAGGATACATTTCAAAATTCATTCCAGAAACACCAACATGTCTAAAGTAGCCCTATTTTATTGTTCTATAGTTCCGCAAAATTAAACCTCTTTGTAGGCTAAGATAATATGCATAAAATGGTGTCGTAAAGTATCCCAGTAAGCTGTAGAAACAGATCTAAGATAAACTACTCCTTAATATTGATCAGTGTAAATAAGAAACATTAATGTATTCCTAACTAAAACAATTTATACATGAAAAACCATAGCACTCGTTCCATTAAAATTGCATGTACTAGCAAAGAGAATTTGAAATCAAAGAACTTGATATCATTTATCAAACTCAGCAGTGTCACAGATTTTTGCAACTTGTAATCTACTAAGCAAATTTGAATAGCAGATGAAACAATAACTTATTTTTCTGACACCAGAAGAACACCAGAATTATGACTTAGCATGGTCTAGTGTGAATTTTCTAGTGTACCCTCTGAAAGAGCGGGGAAAAATGCATCCTAATGGAGACAATATTTTAGATCTGATGACGTATAATGGAAAATAGAAGACGACCATTCATATAATCAACCTCATATAAGCAAGACAAATGGTTGAACTGAGTTTTCATCTAAAAATAGTATAGAACTTCAACCACTAGATCAAAGTAGTAAAGAAAGTCATTCGAAAGCAACTTAAAAAAGAAAAAAAATTGGAAGTATCTAATAACTTGTAAGACATACATCGTAAACCATCTTTATTAGACTCCTTTAGTGTAGCTGATATAACTTCCCCCACAAATGGGCGAAACATTACTAGTCTGAATCTTACCTGCAGAAGATCACATAGTTTCATCATCATAAAGAGCAAGGTTGGGTTAATAACATCAGCTCTTTTTTATGTTATCGAAAATGACATACAAAATTTGTTTACAGCTAATGGTTAAAGTTAAAAACGATAAGGAGGCAGAAACCACACAAAAGCGGTGATCAAGCTACATCTTGACAAGTTTTCAACCTTAACACAAGTTCGTCCATATATCATACAGCGACCATCACCAGTGGTACTTGCACAAATAACTTCTTTTGAGTGTAATGGTTAATTACTTAATTTTAAGATGCATTGTTTAATTGCAATTGAGTTTGAATTACTTTGAAGATGAGAAAATTAATTCGAGCCGTTGTTTTCTTTCAAGCAAAAGAAAACAAAGTTTTAAATAACAACTTATACCAATATACTGTTCTTTCATGTAAGAATACTTCGCTAGCATAACAATACATAAAAACAAAAAGTAGATGAAAAAGAATTCACATGTTGTCATCAAGTGCAAACAAAACTACTACATAAAAAGAAACAAAAGAAGAAACAATGTACCGTATAGGTGGAAGCCCCATCTCCTGCAGAGATAAACCCACCATCGATAGATCGAATATCATAAACGCTTACACACAAACCCTGTTTATCAATCACCTAGAAATAATCCAATAACAAATATTTTTAGTCAAAAATTAGCAAATAAAAGAAAAGTAATATACACACAGAAAGAGAGAGAGAGAGAGAGTGACCTTGTCTAAGAAGAGAGAGTCGAGCTCTACTTTAATGGCTTCATTAAGGGGTCGATTTAAAAGATAAGGGGGCAATCTCAGAGTGTGCTCTATTTCATTCAACATGAACATTTTTTTTCCAACAAAATTAAACAATTTCTGGAAGAGGAGAGCGGAAGCGGAGGCGGAGGCGGAGGCGGAGGCGGAAGGTAACAGTGGCACTGTCAAATAGAAATAACTGCTTAAATAGATTTTCACGGAAATTATGTGCCTACCCCGGTATTGAATGAGCTACAAATGTGTATGAGATGACAACTTTTTGTCCTCTTATGCACATGTGTTTATCATCTAACTCTAAAGATATAATCCACCGGCATAGGATGAATGTAACCGATTTTCACAGGTCTGATTATAAACTAGATTATCACTTTATTAGTAATAATTTATTCAGTTACTTTTCCTTGTCAAACAACTCGTATTGTTTTCAGGGCCGGCCTGACATATTACGGGACCCTAGGCGATATTTAAAATCGGGGCCCTCTTTTACAAATTAGCTGATACTTTTTAGACTCAATCGTAATATATTTTTATGACGTTTCATTCTTAAACTTTCTCTTAACAAAAGCAATATATATATATATATATATATATATATATATATATATATATATATATATATATATATATATGTTGAAAATTCAAGTATCGTGAATTTAGTTATATAACAAATGCACAAACATATAATTGTTATGTATCATATGAATTAATGCAGCATAAGAATATTCAACCAAGTACATTAAACTCCACAGACATCTTATATTATATACACAACAAAAGCTTTTTTTTTCTCGAGGTCTGAATCCGTACACTTGAAAATTTCAAAATAACTTGGCTGAGCTTGCAAATTCATTCATCATTGAATAGTTTTCTTTAGTTCAAATCCAAGTATTCTTGACAACTTAAAGTTTATCAATATGCTTATTTTTAAATAAATGACTACAATATATAGAACATAGATAAGAAGTTAGTATTCGGTAAGATAAAAGAAAGATAACAACTATTGAATTCAAATACTTTTTAACTTTTTTTCTTTTTGGTAAATAGATTGAATATGAAAGTATATTATTTCTGCTCACACTACTATCTTAGGTAGGGCTGTGCAAATGGTAGAACCGAAAAGTACCAAATTTCATTATATAGGCTGGTTCGGTATTTTCAAATCTTGTACCGTTTGCCAAACAGAAAATTTCGGTTTAGTTCAGTAAATTACCGATTCAGTAGGGTTCAATTTGATTCGGTACAAAAAAAAACTATTTACAATTTTAATAGCCTAATGTACAAATTCCTAAGCATGCCTTATCCTGACTCTTGAGCAGAGTGAGAGTCAGGATAGACTTCCCGTTCTTTTTATTAAATCAATACTCAGAACATTCAATGTACGATGTATGGATGATGTGATACAACATGTGAATGATATTTATCGAAAAATTATTGAATCAAAAATAATTTGTCTTGAATACATATGTAAATACTAATATGCTTCCTACCACTCTAACCACTAACCATCCAATGAAGTTGAATAGAAATTATAAATAATACATCAGAGACCCCCTATCCTCAGTCCCCTCTCCAAAAATTACTTTAGCATCATTCAAGTTTTGGGTTTTAAATGCAATTAGAACCCAATTTATTAAGAGAAAATCATAAAAAGAATAAAATTGGGCATTTAGAATTTGAACTGTACCTCTGTAAATTACAAACCTGGGCCGAGAGAGATGGTGGAGGCGCGATGGGGGTAGGTGATGGGGCGGCGCGGTGGGATTAGAATTGAAGAAGAAGAAGAAGATTTGGGTTTTGCTCTAGGGCAGTCCGTAGAAGAAGTGAGAAAGTGAAGTGAAGCTTGGATTGGAAATCTGGAAAAGCTTGGATTTGGGTTTTGCTCTAGGGCAGTCTGTAGAAGTAGTGAGAAGTGAGAACGCTGTCTTCACCTTTTAAGAATTGGGATTAAAAAAAAAAAAGGTATACTGGATCGGTTGGGTTCGGTAAGGTAAATCTACTAGCAATACCGAAAATCGAATTTTTTTAATGGTTCGGTAACGAAGCTCATTCAGTATATAGAATTGTGATTTTAGTTCAGTATACGATGGTTTACTAGATCGTGCACAACATTAATATTAGTGGTTTGTTGTCGTCGCCGCATTTAATATAACTGAACCATACCAATTTTGATATCTAGTTTGACGCGGTAGTTCAAAATTTGTACATTACAAAAAATCGAACTATTTGGTTTGATCATCAAACAGTTCAGTCTGCTACAAAAAAACTGAGACATGTATGCAGTGTTTTAAAAATCGGACCGGACCGACCGGTTCGACCGGTTTAATCGGTAACCAGTTGTCAATTCGGTCCGGTTAATCCTTCAAAACTAGCTTTGTTCCTGATCAGTTTGAACCGAAAAAAACGGGTCAAAAATCGGTAAAACCAATGAACCAGTGAACCGATTGAACCACTGGTTCACTTATAAAAATAAAAAGTTTACGCTACGGATTTTTATTTTTCTTCCGCGATCTTTAAACTTCAACAATACTCTCACATCTCTTCTTCTATTTTTCACTTTGAAATAAACAAAATCAACAAGAAACAAAAATAAGTTATATAAATATATTGGAGTATCAAATTCATTAGAAAAGTCATTTTTTTCACAAACTTCAAGTACTTTTATTTTTTTATATAATTCAATGACAAAATTCATCAATAATTTCTCTTTTTCATAGGTGATTAGTAATAAAAATTATTGTTTTTGATATGGTGTTTATTATAATTTGAATTATTGCGTTGATATCATGTTATTAAACTTGTTATTTTGTTGCTATCATTCATTCTTAACTCAAATTTTGTAGGAAAAATAATTGGTCATGAGATAAACATTTAATTTATGGAAATAAACTTGAAAAAATGAATAATATATTTTTTTAAATAGTTGATTACATGTATTAAAATTAAAATTAAAATATTATATTGTAATGATGTCATACCGGTTGGACCAATGGTTAAAACGGTTAAACCGATCTAACCAGTAACCAGTGAGACTACCGGTTCGATGTCCGGTCCGATTTTTAAAACATTGCGTGTATGTAGTTTGAGTATTCTTTATAATAAATTAATATTAAAAATTATAGTTTGATTCAAACTCTTTGAATCTAAGTTACATCAAATTCGAATTTATTAATACAAAACAACAATATTATAATATTTTTTTTCCAAAATAATAAGGCACAATATAACAACTTGTACTATCAATTATCATATTCTTTCTTCATTTTTTTATTCACTTTGGAGGATTGAAGATGGAATTTAAGAATTATAATAAATTGCTAATTTTTTTAAATAAAAGTCTCAAAACACCATTTTAATCAAATAATCATAGCATTAATAAGAAGGGTAAAATTGGTACAAAAAATTAATTCTACATTTAAATTCTAAAACGATAAATAAAAAAAACCGGATGGAGTAATCTTCATCATTTGACACCGATAATATAAATTAATCATTTGAACATAAATTAAATCAACGGATCTTACATAACAAACACAATGAGAATTTCAATAGAATGTGTAATTTTAATCGAAAATTTAATTTGATAGATTAAATCTATTTTAATGTCGCACTACGATCATTGTCCAACGCATCTTAATCAATACATGACACATTAATATTACTATAATATGATGCAGGGGCAGACATAGCAGAAACATATATTACTCCACAAAAATATCTAGGGCATTTTAATTTTTTTATATATGCATGGTTATAGATTATGAAGTAAAGCGTTCTAGACAAGGATATATGAAAAGCCTCTAGAGTATCACTTTTAACCACTAGATCAAGTTGATTTTCACCGTTTGTTTAAGAATGTGGTTATATAAATAGGGCAAGAACTTATTTTAAAATTTTCATTCTTACGTCTTATTTGACAAAAAAAAAATCATCATATAGAAAAAAAGAGATACATATACAATAACAAACAAAATAATTGAGGCCCCTCTACAGTTGGGGCCCTAGGCGATGGCCTAAATTGCCTAACTATAGGGCCGACCTTGATTGTTTTTATTTAATTTAATTAAAAGAGTAGTTCATTATTTTTTTTTTTTTTTTTTTTTTTTTTTTTTTTTGATAACCCGGGTGTACAAGCTTGAGTAGTTCATTATTCATCGAGGAGGAGATCTAGTGGCTAAAAGTGATGCTCTGGGGCTTTTCCATGTATACTTGTCTAGAGCGTTTTACTTCATAATCTAAAACCATGTATATACAAAAAGAATGTCCAAGATATATTTGTGAACTAATAAAATATATAGACTTCGAGGGCAAAAAACAATAAAATATATAGAACCTGCTGTAGAAATAATGTTGCAAAAAATTTGAGGAACCTGGAGGTTGAGGTGCGTACCGTGGCGGTCCGAGATGAGTTAACGGCGGTGTCGCGGTAGGGTGAGGACTGAGAGAGAGAAAGTAACTAGACCGCAGGAGGGACGAAGAATTGGTTTTTTTTTTTTAATTGAGTTTTAGGTTTAATAATTTAGTATTGGACGGGTCCTATCTAGGATCCTGACCCGAGTTATCACCAACACATCGGGTTAATACTGTCGTACTGATTTTTTAACTTTTTTTTTGCATGCAAAGGTTCGAATCCTTTTACTCAAGATTATGAACACCCGATCGGCTTGGTCTCGCTCCCTTCTCGCACTATTCCTCCCCACTAAAAAAAGTCAAATCTCTTTATAATTTCTTCTATCTAGGGAAGAAATTGTGTTCTAAAAGGAATTAATTTGTTGGTTGTTCTTATGTGAACAAGAGAGTGTTTAATAGAGATATCTCTAAGCTGAGATTCTAGAGATAATTATATTTCCATAAGAAGATTTAACATAAAATTAGGAGAGATTTTGTTAGGTTTTACGTGGAAAGAATTTAGAGAGACTCTCCTTCTTTCTCCAATCGTATGACTCCTCTCTCAGGCCTTTCGTGCCCCCCAAATGATCGGTGCGGCGGTTAGGCATCCTTAGACGAAAGAGTGGTTAATCTGTTTCGACAATACAATATCTCCTTCTCCCCCGTTTTGTTTATTAGAATGACATTAGTCTTGCGAAAATTACTTTCAATATATTTGAAATTCTAAAGTGTAAAATATTTAATAACTCTTAATTTGGGAAACAAGATTAAATAAACCACCCACCCATGTACCAATTCATTTAATTATTTAAATCTATATTTATATCTATATCTATACTACTACTAAAAGTGTGAATGTTTTAAGTTTTTTTCTTTTTTTGTGAAGACAAAAATGCCCTTATTAAAATTGTTAATTATATTAATAAAATGTAATTAGACATAAATTTTCCTTAAATTTTTTCATCAAAATTTTGGTATGAAAATATTATACTACTACTAAAAGTGTGAATGTTTTAAGTTTTTTTCTTTTTTTGTGAAGACAAAAATGCCCTTATTAAAATTGTTAATTATATTAATAAAATGTAATTAGACATAAATTTTCCTTAAATTTTTTCATCAAAATTTTGGTATGAAAATATTTTAAGAAAATTTGTGACTTCCTTTCTTTCTAACCAAGCACAATGAATATGGAACAAAAAAATATATATTCAAATTAGAGGGAAAAATGCATATTTAGTCACCCAAGTTTAACTCCAAACACATAATAATCACTCAACTTTCAGGAATAATATATATAGTCACTCAAGTTACAATTAATAACATCACTTATCACTAACTCTAGGACATTTGACAGACAAGTAACGGAGTATCATCACGAGACAGACACAAGTATTAAAACCAAATGATAAGGTAAGTGAAATAATTTGAGATACACTCAAAAGTAATTGAAGATGTATAATTATTTGAATTGAAAATTCGGTAAATACAGGTTGAATCATTGAGTGAAAACATGTAAAAATTGGTAACCATATTCAAATTGTTAAGTTTATTAATAATAATCACTCAACTTTCAGGAATAATATATATAGTCACTCAAGTTACAATTAATAACATCACTTATCACTAACTCTAGGACATTTGACGGACAAGTAACGGAGTATCATCACGAGACAGACACAAGCATTAAAACCAAATGATAAGGTAAGTGAAATAATTTGAGATACACTCAAAAGTAATTGAAGATGTATAATTATTTGAGTTGAAAATTCGGTAAATACATGTTGAATCATTTAGTGAAAACATGTGAAAATTGGTAACCATATTCAAATTGTTAAGTATATTAATAAAATGTAATTATACATGAATTTTTCTTAAATTTTATCAAAAATTTGGTAAGAAAATATTTTAAGAAAATTTGTGACTTCCTTTCTTTTTAACCAAGCACAATGAATATGGAACAAAAAAATATATATTCAAATTAGAGGGAAAAATGCATATTTAGTCACCCAAATTTAACTCTAAACACATAATAGTCACTCAACTTTCAGGAATAATATATATATAGTCACTCAAGTTACAATTAATAACATCACTCATCACTAACTCTATGACATTTGACGGACAAGTAACGTAGTATCATCACGAGATAGGTACAAGCATTAAAACCAAATGATAAGGTAAGTGAAATAATTTGAGATACACTTAAAAGTAATTGAAGATGTATAATTATTTGAGTTGAAAATTCGGTAAATACAGGTGAAATCATTGAGTGAAAACATGTGAAAATTGAATAAATGAGTGAAATCAATAAAATGATGAAAGTTCAACCAACCAAAATAATGTCAAACCATTAGAAAAATGGTTTAAACCGAAAAAACTAAAGAAATCGATAAATACACATGATGAAGTCAATAAATTGAATAACATTCATTGATATGATAATTATGACATAATGGAATTAATTTTATTCTGATTTTCAATAAAATACAACTGAAATTAAATAAACACTTATAATATATGTACACTTTAAACCGGTGGAAAAAAAATGTGAAATCTAAATACATTTGAAATCAATAAAAAAAAATCGGGTAAAATTTATGAAAAATAGATGAAAACGGGTAAACGTGTCAAAAAATGTAAAATCGATGAAAATTAATTCGAATAAAATTTCTAAGAAAAATGATGAAACCAGTGAAATCCAGTCAAATTGGTAAAGCTGGTGAAAAAAGAGTAAAATCGGTCAAAAACAAAAAGTTTGTAAGAACATATGAAAAATAGGTAAAACGGGTTAAAATGGTAAAAACGAGTGAAATCGATTAAAAGAGTTTAATCAGTAAAAAAAAGTTTAAACTGAAGAAAAAACGAAAGAAATCGACCAAAAACAAGAAAACAATGAAAAATGTTATAACCGATAAAAAAAAGGAAAAAGTTTCTAAAATAAAATAAATCGGTAAAAAAAGTTTAAGCAGTGAGAACATATGAATCAATTAAAGTTTGAGTGAAATTTGTGTAGAATCGGATAAAATCAGTCCAAAAAACTTGAAGTCAGTGAAAATATATCTAATCAATGAAAAATTTAGGTAAATATGTGAAATCAGTGAAATAGGTGGAAATGAGTTAAACTTTAACCGACAAAAACAAGGTGAAATGGGAAGAAAATAGTTTAAATTGAAAAAAAATCGACGAAACATGGAAAAACAATGAAAAATATTATAATCGATTAAAAAGTGAAAAAAATTGATAAAAAAAAATTAAACAGTGAAAAACATATGAATCGATGAAAATTCGAAAGAAATTGGCAAAAACTGGTGAAACCAGTAAGAAATAAAGTTCGTGAAATAGATGAAAGTTCGGGTGAAATTTATGAAGAAAAGGGTTAAACATGTGACATCGGTGAATAATGGATAAACTTGACATGAAAATTACTATGATGGAATGAACTAAATAATGTTCTTATAATCTTATTTTAGAATCAATGTTATAAGATTTAATGACTAAATCAGTCCTTATTTTATATTTTATTACAACTATTCAAAGCAATCTTTTTTTTATAAATCAATAATAATTAATAAAAATAAATTTCTCAAAAAATAAATTGACCATTCATAGATATATGATATATTTTACTCTAATTTATGAAAATTACACATAAAATTAAAACTAGACACGTACAACGTACGTGCACTTTTCCAGTAAAATAAAAAGAAAAACACCATAATCCAACCACCACGCCAAAATCAACCCCATCCTTGATCTTTGTCGCAAGGCCGACAACTCCATAGCTAATCATCATGAGATGATTATTGGACGACGTCCCTCAAAAAATCGTGTCAACTACTCGTGCAGTCGTTGTGAACGGTCTTTTGGTGAACATCGGCTTCTTTAAGTTTGATAGGTAAAAACGTCGAATATATATAATTTCATGTGCATATATTAATTATATAAAGCCATATATCTTCATCTGTTTTAGAATGCAATGACTTTAAAATTTCACCATTATAGGTACACTCCCTTCATGCTTGTTGTTAGTCACAAAAATGGTATTTTATCCTAAAATCTGATCAGAGGAAAAGCCAAATTGAACTAGGGCAAGAATTAGCACTCCATTTCATTAAAAAATCTGGAATGGCATCATATTTGCCTTCAGACAACTAGAGACAAGCCGTCATAGTTATAAGTTATTGAAACTTCAGGTAGGAGTCGTGCAGGTAAAGATCAACGAGTCCCAACAGAGAGTGTTGATCGAGCCATTTTGCCAACAACATTCATTTTTTTAATATCCTCTCAAGAACCTTCAAGAAACAGACTTGAGCAACGATTAGAAATCAACATATTGTAGAGGAACCAGAAAATGATCACAATAAAATCAGGTGTTTACAGACACAGAATCGACATACTTTTACACAAAATAAGACTAAAAATATTAAAATTTTATCCATGTCCCTATAATATATATTGATTCAAAGGGACAATCCTGACTCCTCATCCTCTTCAAGGTCGGAAGTGTAGGTAAAGTAAAGAGCCCAAATCAAACCAAACACACCCAAAAGAAGCCAACCCAACAAATTGTTGCTCAGTCCAAAGGGCAGCCCAGTTCCTTCTGTGCTCATTCTTTCATCCACAAGAGCCATGGCTTCGGGGCTTGACATGGCTGCAGCGCATGCCGCCGCCATTAGTGAAGCACCCATCCCCAATTTTGAGTCATTCTCTTCTGGCTTTCCCTCCATGGAACACTTCACTTTCCCCATACTTTTCGACAACGATGGCAACCCTGTAACAGAACACGAGAAAAATTTATGGTTCTTGTATTCAAAAGCAAAAATAGGAGACATCATTTTGGTTAGTGTATGCTTTCCAAAAGGACAAATATTGACTATACCATTATGCAAAAACACCCTCCGCGTTTTAATTTATCTAATCGGAAAAGAAATCGTATCATTTGTTATTTTAATTAGTAGAAACTCTCTGCATTAATTAATAAGTCATTGACATTAAAATCCCTCTAGTCCACAGTGTGCTTTATTCAGCATAAGTGCAGGTGTTTTTTTCCGTTATTTGCTAGGAAAGTGACAATTATACTACTCCAGAAATTACTTTTTCTTTGGAATAAAATGCAAAAAGATGCATGATCACTCAAAAAAAAAAAAAAAAAAAAAAAAGGGAAAATGGCAATAACTTCCTGTTAACTTAAAAAATACTCACAAAAATCCCCAGCTTATTAATTTATGATGGTATATATTCTTGTCTCGTCTATTTAGCTAACACATGCATTTTATTCAACAAACATTAGCAACTTCATGAGAACTGACAAATTTGACCATTTTCTGATCTACTTATTAAAACAAAGAAGAAATTAATGCTACTAATTAAGACATTCATACTCTATTTAAGATTGATTGATATATACAACTTAAAAGCTAGTTAAGTTGAGCTACACAAATATAAACTTCTATATTCAATACTTAAATCCAAACACCATATGAATGTATGATCAAATTAACTTGAAATCCCAAGTTGCGGTACGGAGATACTTACCAAGGATAGGAGAGGGCCGGACGGCGGAGGGCTTTTGCACGAGGGCGGCGCGTGCAATTGAAGAAGTTGAGGTGCAAGCGGAGATTGTTGCCATCTTAATTTCAGTTGAGACTAAACTAGCTAGTTGATCAACTCAATACAACAAACAGGTAGAAGAAGTTCAGTTGAGTTCGTGAGTTATTGTTCTGAATTATTAATATCTCTCTATGAAAGTAAGCAAAACGAGCCACACAGCTAGGATTAGATAGATAGCCCCTCATCTTTAACAAACCAACCATATTTGGCCACGTCACACATCATCCTTAGGAGCCACTAATGAGATTGATTGATACGTGCGTGCCAGCCAAAGCCCTAAGATAGATATAAACAGTATTGTATTGTATCAACCCCGCAGTTAATTATTTAAGATCAAACTTACGAACAAGAGCGGATTCAGGAATTTTGGTCAGGACTAAACTTATACACAAAAAAAAAAACTATCAAACAGTTAAATATAAAGTTTAAATTATTCACGTAAAAATCAAAAATATCTACATATTTACTTTAACTAGGAAAGTGCACGTACGTTGTACGTGTCTAGTTAATTTTATGGGTGTCTTTTGTAAATAAGAGTAAAATTAATTTTTTATGTCATAAAATAAAGCAAATTAATCCGTTTTCACCTATTTTTAGTTTAATTAATTTTTCACCGGTTTAATCATTTTAATTTTTTCACTGTTTTATCCTTTTTTTTATCCGTTATAACTTATTTTATCGTTTTTAAGATTTTGTCCCATTATTTTTTCAGTTTTAAACCATTTTTCTACCGGTTGTCAATTAAACTCTTTTGTTTTAACTGATTTTCACACATTTTTATCATATTAACCTGTTTCCACCTATTTTGAACATTTTTTTCCTGATTTCACATGTTCTTTTCACCAACTTGAATTTTCATCAATCTGAAATATTACCGACTTTATTTATTTTTCACCGATTTCACCAACTTTTCATTGATGTTGTCGTTTCACCGGTTTCATCATTTTTTTTTTGAATTTGATCCGAATTTTCATCGATTTCACATGTGCTTATCAATTTCGGGGGCACTTTTTTACCGGTTTCGCCCAAATTTTCACCAACTTCGCCAGTGTTCACCAATTGTGCTCGAACTTTCATCGATTTCACATATTTTAAAGATTTCTTTTTTTTTTTTTTATCGATTTTACCCTTTTTCACCAATTTCACGAAAAATACTACATGAAAATTCAAGTTTATGCATGTCTTGATATTATTGAATATTCTTTATATTTTTCTATTCTAATCAAAGTAAAATTACGTAATTAGCCATGCCATAAGGATTTTTTATTCTATCATAGTAAGATACGATTAAATTTTAATTTTGTTTTGTAACATCAAGATATTTAAGAATATTTCATCTTAAATTTTTATATTTAGAATGTTTACGACTTATGTTGTACTAAAAGTTTAAATTAATATTTTCTTGTTTAAATAAATATTGATGCTATAATATAATAATGTTCATCTATTATTTAGGGACTATTTAAAATAATAGTGTATTTTTATGGTTTGTTTTTATCTATTACAAGAGAAGACTAAAATAACAAAAAATGATGTAAGAGATAATTTATAAATTTTAGGATTATATGTAGAAGATAAATACAATAAGATTTTGTGTCTAATTATACCTCTTCAATTACTTTTATATATTTATCATTTAATTAAATAATAATTCGAAAAAGGGTATTTAAGTCCGCACAAAAAAGTTAAGAAATATTCATGCTTTTATAATAGTATAGATATAGATTTATAATAGTATAGATATAGATAATTGACCACGACAATTTTTTATCTTTTGAAACCGGTCCATGATAGCATCGTTTGAAATACTACTAAATATGTCTCTCTCTATAAAGACAATTATACTATCATTTAGCCATTGATCGCCCATTCGGTTACAAGTCGATTATTTACTATCTTCATAGCCGAAAAAGCTCTCTCACTGATGTAGCTGCAACGGGTAGAATAAGCGCCAATGTTACAAGTTTGTAAACCATCGAGAATGTGACATGTCTTTTAGTTGCAACCATCTTCTTAGCAAGATCACCAATCTCTTTCAAACTAGAAAAATCATCACTTGATCGAACATCCCTAATATATTTTTCAAGTTGATTGGGAAGAGCCGAGAGCTCAAGAAAAGAAAAGTCATTTGAATAAAATTCAGCAAGACGAACAAGTTTTGCTTTGTCAAAAGCTTCAAAGTCATTGAATGGGTTCAAGCATGCAACACGAAGAAGTTACTCCGTGTCTACTTCATTGACACGGTTGTTCAACTCTTGGGTTTGGAGATATTGGGAGTAGAGAAAAATTGGGGCTTACAATTGAATAGAGTAAGATATTATTAAAATGAGTTGTGTATATTAATTGAGATATTGGGAGTAGAGAAAAATTGGGGCTTACAATTGAATAGAGTAAGATATTATTAAAATGAGTTGTGTATATTAATTGAACTAAAGTTATATTCGGGCTGAAAATTCATATTTGGCTAATATATTAAATTTTTTGTAAAAAAAAAATTACAACCTACCTATATAAAAATAAAAATAAAAAATTCCCCCTATCTCGGTCCGCCTATGCTTATGACCAAGTAAAAATGGTATAGTCCACCAATACAGTTATCAACTGTGAATATCGAAATTTGTTTCCTTCAATAGAGACTCAGATTTGATCACAGTTAACTTTTAACAATAAGCTAAAAATTACAAACAAAACATATATCAACTATATTAGTTTATTTGTTCATTTAAAAATCAATTTAAGTTTTAAAAAGAAAATCCCAAAATTCAATATAAAACTAGACCAAAGTTGTCCTATATGTTAATCTTTTCTACTCGCTCTATTACCACCTATTTACGTACCGGAAAATTCTTGTTTAAATTAGCTTTGGTCGAACTCATCCAATCATAAGTCAAGTGTAAAAACACTTGCTTTTTAATTGATTAAGTGTTATCCGATCCCAAAGCAAGTGTATTTCATTTGCTATGTGAATTTTTTGGGTTCGATTGAAACCCGATTTGTGTAAGAATTACCCATACTAGTGTGATACGTATGTTATACTTTGGGTAATGAAATTTAACAACCAACTATATGCACATGAACCAAAACTCCAAAAGTCAAACATCGTAATGCTGGATTATATGTTACCAACACATTCTATCTTTCTAAAATTTACCATTGGACAATAGTAGCTCCAGATGAATCACATGAACAGATTCCCCCAAAACAACCAAATGGCTTCACTAAATTTGGCTCGTTATTGCTAAAATAGATTTGGCTTCTAAATCATTATTGGCCAAACAAAAATAGGGTTCAAAATTTACATGTAAAAATTGTAGAAAAATGAGAAAGAATGGATTAGAGAAATAATACAGTTCCTACATGATGTAAGATGTATGACAGATATAGAATTTCTTTTCGAGTCTGTTTGGGTCTAACTATCTATTCATGTATATTGCACTGTTGCAAGTAGGGATGCTCAAACTTGACATGTTTCCTCCAAAACTGCTTATACTTTTCAATCCCAATATCTAACCATGGTTTCAGAATTCCATCAAAATGTATGACTGCAGCCTCATCTATGTCCTCCTGCCTAACATCAGGGTCATAACCTAACCCGAGCACGTGCCATTTCTTATCTATAGCTACCGTGTGTTTGTAAAATGTGATCCAGCCAATGGGCAAGCTTCCTGCTTTGAACAGTGGCCTCTTAATGCCCTGCAAGAAGCATGGAATTATTAGTTTGTGCGGATATAATCGCATACATTTTTTGGCAACAATAGAACAATATCTTAAAGACCATATGTTAGTACATGATGCAGCTTACATGTGAAAGCAATTTCCAGAATGAAGAATCCCCCTTACATGTAACTAATATTGCACTTGACCCCTAACCATTTTGCGTTTACCCTAGCCCCCTTCAGCTTTACATGTATATTTGGTCATTCATTAAGTGCACATGTTGAGAAATGAAGTACAATACGGCTAAAAATTAGAGGGTAAAATGGAATTTGAGTTGATAGTTAGTATCAACTATCATCCGGATATTTGTAACCACAGCCGAACAGCCAAAGGTTGCAAACTGCTGTAATACAAAAACTTGAGGGGGCAAGTGCAAATGTGCAAAATGGTTAGACTTTAGAGAGAAATGAAAAATGGTTTAAAGTTAAGGGGGCAATGTACAATTTTCCCTATCCAGAATAACAATAAGTACCATAAAATGAACAAGAAATTACTTACCAAGTGAAGGTATTTGTGATAGAGCCCGATCAAATTTTGTCGTCTCCACTCTTTAAGATTAAATATATTCATCCCAAAAGCCCATGTGCATGCCTTGGCATCAAATCTATTTGCTATTATGGGGTCTGTGAAATTGACAAACATATCCATACGTCGAAATGAAGGTTCCCCTTCTTTACAGGTCTGCACTGCACCATTTACTTTGCCCCTAATGTTGATACTCCAAAGCTTTGTTAGATCCCTTTGCACCACCACATCATGATCAAGAAGAACAATTTTATTCAAACGAGGAAAGATATCCGGCAAGTAAAAACGAAGGTGGTTCAGCTCAGAAATATATCTTGGATCAACAGAGCCTTCCTTCTGCAGAGTAACATCATATTTTGTGGATAACCATTGGAAGTTGTCAATACTCTCCACATTGACTGTAGCTCTGCCCACAGGATTTAATAAGAACCACATTGTCATTGCTGGGAAGTTGATAGAATCAGTCACTATATGAAATACAATTCTCTCGGGTTCCTGTCAAGTAAAGAAAAAATAAAAAACAGTTTATTGTTTGATTCGTATGTACCATTGGGAAAAAGGTAATAAAAGGACAGCAACTTACACTAGCACTTGAAATAGTTGAGTTTACAACAACTGCACAAGCCAATATATTGTCAGAGAAAACTGCAAAGTGGTAATGATCAGGATAATGAAGTTTATGTTTGTTAGGGAGCTCCCGTTCTTTAGGCTCCGGGGCAAAATATTCAGATGTTAATCTCATAGAGAGACAGTGAAGGCCTTTTGGAATTGTTCTTGCACCAAGATCTTTAAGGAAAATTTCTTGAGTCCTTTGAGATCGGACTTGCTCTTCAGCAGTATAAGTCATAGCACGTAGTTTTTTCACCATGGCAGCACAATCAGGGTAAATACGGCTGGCTTTATACAAGGTAGACTCCATGGCTTTCATCCTCTGCAGAGCACTGAAGAAGTAGAGGTTTATAGATATATGCAATTACAATAAAGTTTTAAGATCAGTATTTTGTTCAACCACCACAATATAAACCTAAAATCTAGAGCTCCCTGATGAAGGGACTAAACAATTATTTATTAAATTACTTGGACATCATCAGGACAAGAAACTAATATATCCCTGGCTGGGCAAGAAAGGAACACCAATTAACACTCTTGCCTAGAAAATTAAGAAAAAACTAAGAAAAAAGAATGAGATAACCCTACAAGTAATCATCTATAGTTATGGATTTGCTCAAGGAGATTTTGATTCACGTTAAGCATCAAACTTCTATCAGAAATTTAAGAGGTGCCAACAGGAAGCTTATGGTCAATTCTGGATAAAAACAAAAGAATGATACCATTTAATTCAACAGAAACTAGCAGCACTATGGACTTGGAGACAAAACACTTCTAACACTATATCAGAGGATTATGATCGTCAGTTACCACCAATTCACATGATCTTTACTGGTTTAGTTCTCTCAAAGGTTCAAGGCACATATTAGAAATAAAGAATAAAGATTATCATATAAAAAGGCTTTACCTCTTAGATAGACGAGAACCTCTGTTGGACTGACTTATAGCTCGTTCAAGCTCTTTAATTCGAAGTTTCAACTCTTTCACAAAATGAGAAGTGCTATTTGTTGGTGTAAAGTTTATGTATGCTTTGGCCCTAATAACTTGGTCTTTCATCTCTTTTACCTTCTCATCCAGGGTTCTCCTTGACATGGTATGTACATCTTGATCATGTCGAGCCCCGACTCTTTGGGACTCTGCCTTCATTGAACCAAAAGAATACACTTAGCAGAACATCTACAAGCAAAAGAACAAGATAAAAGAAGGGAAACGGAAAGGGAAAGGCAAAAGAAAATGAACAAAAAGAAACAGCTTCGGCATCAACTTTGAACTATGGGCACCTGGTATATAAAATATGCACTTCCTCATATGATTCCAAAAATCAGAGAAGAAGAAATAGAACGGAGAGGTTATTAAACTTCTATATATCCTGGTATATATAGTATGGATGCACTCCCTCATGACCACACATGAAAGAACCAGAAAAAAAAAAAAATTGATTGAATTCCGAATAATTTTATTAGTACTTTATATGAGCACGAGAAATCTGAACAGTTAACAAATATAAGCTCAAAAGTAGAAATACCAGAGCAGGCTCTGTACCATCTTAGCAACAAAAATATTATTTCCCGTATCTCCCAGTGAAAGTCTATTTATACACTAACATATTTCACAATTGTAGGGACATTAATGTACCAGTGCAATATATTGCAAGTTTACATTTTAATATAACAGTTAGATTACTCAATTCGCTGTTTCAACTCATCCAAATAGATTAAATCCGAGTAAAACTAGTAAACATGATTGTCATCCTAGATATGTAAATCCAATCACTTATATCAATCAATTAAAGCTGTAAATTTGTGTAAATGTTTTATTTTTAATGCAATTAATTGAACATCAACGTTCAACACTCAAAACATCCAACAAAACTTAAATATGTAATTCTCTATAACCAATCACGAGCATTCCTATATGCAGAGATTTTATCGTAAAATTTATAGTGAATCTGAAGGTTAAGAAAAAAGAACCAAAAGAATCACAAAACTGATGTCATTTATAGCGATCAGAATAGCATACCTTTACCCCAGACACAAGCAACTTATCTTCCTGCCATCTTTGCTGGCCATCATCATTTCTGTCATATCCAGTTGCTGAATATAGAATAAGGGCAGAGGAAAATGAGCTGGAAATTACTTCGCAAAAAACAAATATTGAAGTAAATGGATACAAATAATACCTACCATTACTCTCCAACATGTGACCACCATCTGTAAATTCAACTGCAGAATTAGAGGCATCGTCTTTAAACACAACCAGGGGAGGTTCTTGCAAACCTTCACTTTTTTCCTAATAACAAAATTACACAACTCAAAACATGAAAATCATAAGGAGTAATATAATACAAATTCCAACAAAAGTATCCATCTATCTGGTTACCTGCTCTAGTGCACTAAGTGTTTGAGCTTCTGTTCTGTGTTTCTGTACAAGAAAGAAATATGCAAGCTTTCAAAACTTATTTCATGATCAAAATAACATGTGTACTAATGAACATGTCATACATCTGATAATCAGATAAAATATAGAAAACAAATCAAAAGATCAAAGCATTTGAGAAGAGCCAATCCAAGCTTAGACAACAACTCTTTCGATACACAATCTTATAATACACCAAATCAAAAGGAAAAACGAGTGTGTTCAATATCAGCTAATCAACTAGTATTACAATCACTTAGACACCAACCAAAACAAACAGTGCTGACAATAGGTTCCACACATTAGCTAAGGAACACATTAAAGAGAGAGAGATTCATACGATGATTGATAAATCTTCAACGAAATCTTTTGATACTGCATCAAGAGACGAACAAATATAAATTAGATTCAACTAAATAAAATTTACTCAGACGTGCACAAAAAGAAAGTGAAGAGTGAAATGACTTACCATCGGAATTATATTTGAGCCTATGCGACAATAGAAAATAAGGAACAACTACAGAAACGCAAAGTAAACAGAGGATCAAAATCCTCGAGCATTTACGAAATGCCCTCATCAATTCACCGTACACAAACAGGATAATCAACAATCATTCGCATCGAAGAACAAAACAGAAACGCGTTAGTTTCAATTTCCGATTTCCAAAACCTCGAAACTAAAAAGAAAGAAAAATTCAGATTTCCGACGAGGGGAGAAACTAGGGTTTTTCCTCGTAAACAAGATCTCGAGAGAGTAATTTTGTATACTGTCGTGTTTTTTTAATTTTTTTTATTTTGTTAATTGAAAGAGTAAATGAAAAGATGGTAAGTAGACGGTGAGGGCGGGGAAAAGAGAAGCACGTTCATTTCCTGGGAATGTGATTCCGGATTATTTAAATGGGTGTAAATGGAAATTTATAGATGTAAAAGTATTTGGAGATTTTTAATGTGGGCATAACGAGGCAATGATGGGGGATGGGATTGGTGGAGGGGGCATGTGATGAGGACATGTGGCATGATCCGAATAGCCATGAATGAACGATCAAGTGTATCGTACTCCATGATGTTAAATTCTACTAATTTGTAATTTGTAATTTGTAATTACATATTCTTTGATAAATTAATTCATTTTTTACAAACTATATTACGTAAATTAAATCTAGAATTATTGTCCAATTCTATAATATAAACTCTATCATGGCAATTCTTATCAAAATCAAATTTTTGAACAAAAACAAGATAATAATTCAACAAGTGTCCTATATTTACCTCGCTCACTCTAGAAAGAGAGTAAACCAATTATATGGTCAATATAATTGTTTGTGGTTAATGGAGTTTGACCATTGGAATTGTTCACATTATCATCGCTTTATGGAAATTCTATTCAACTCGATTTTGTCAACGTAATCTAATTAATATGCAAGTGTAATAATAGGGCATGTCGTATTGGTCAATACTTTTTTAGGAGTATTATATTGATCTTTTTATTTTTCATCTTTTCAACGTGAGTATGAGCTACAAAATAAACATGAGTGAACTAGACTAGGAGAATTTCGATGAAGCCCTTACGATGTTTAAATAAGAAAGAGTACAAACTGGGAATAGAGGCTTCAATTAATATTGGATATCTTTAGTTTTTTCGTCATTCCTTATTGGGAGTATGTATTTCCTCGTATGAATCGGCTGGAATTGTGTGACCAAATATTTTCCTTTTTCCATGTTTGATCATATGAGAAGTTAGTAATTAATCTTTTAATATACTCCTCCTCATTTGGTCGGATTTACTATCAACGATCTTGCTTTTAAATAGGAGTACATATCGATTAGTTTAACTGACTGATTGATCCAATAAAGTCGAGTTTTTCATAGCAGCTTTTGGTCGAGGTTGCCTCTATTAGATCACATGCATCCACTTTCTTAGCTTACTCTTAGATGCTTTTCGAGCTCGAATTTGTTCCATATCATTTATATTTGACATGTAAATATTTTCTGAAAGTATCATTTTATTTAAGTCACATGAGATTGCCTTTTGACCCCCTTGGTAGGCTAAGTGTTTTAATATCTTAATTTTGATGGACTTAAGTCATGATACAATGATGTTAGAAAGCTCAAGTGGTGGGTAATGACTAATGACTCATCACTCCATTTATATTTGAAATTTTTATAACAGTATTCTTTGTAAAAATGAAATAGTGACGACTATGAAATGGCTAGAAATAAACATTGTTTTGATTAAATCAACCTTGACCTTGAGGTTGGAATGTAAAAAATAAAGGTAATTTGAATAATCGATCGTAGCTACATATTGTCATAAAAATCAAATTAACTGCACCAACTAACCTCACTACCATTGTTATAATTAAAATATTGGATGCAGTCGTGTGACCATAGTCTTTGATTTTATTTCACTACTTGGAATAAATCTATTTGATTGGATCCCATCCGTAAGAATCAGCACAAACAAAGAAGTAATATTTTTTGCTTAAAAGAGATAAGTACTTTTATTTGTTTCAGATGGATGCAATTACTTTCTGATCAATTGACCTAGCTAATTTGAATTTTAGTATAACTTAATGAGCAACTGGCAAAATGGTAAGATCTAAACGCATCATATTTATTTCCAAATCCAGAAAACATAAGAAAAAATTATATGAGCACCTAAATTTAGCTTTATTTTGATGTATATATATAGTTAGGTTAATTTACTTTTGTTTTGTAATATGACTGATCAAATGTGTATTTATTTTTTTAAATTCTCAAACTGTCAAATAACTATATATTGAAAAGAAAAAGACAGTAAAATTTGAATATATGCAACATATGGTTTGCTAAGGATATGTTATGATTAAATTATAACTATGTTTGATTAAAGATATCAAATTAACTTATTTCACTAAATTTCAATGTCTGGTCAAAATTGTAGTTGGTATTTAATTTCACGTGATTTCAAATTTTCCAAAATAATGTGAACCCAAATAGAGTAAAAGAAGCCTGTATTTCAATTTTTCAAACTCTTTGTGCAGTATGCATTGCACATGACACATGGTCACGGGAGCAGCAGACGTAAATTAATCCACATCTTTAATTACACTGTTTAATTATAACGAGACAAAACCTGGCCGGTTTCCTTTGTTTCTTAGTACTTGAGATCGTAACAAAATAATGAAAAAAAATAACCAAGATCTCTCTCATGCATTCATTGGCACTCAAGCCCACGTGACAGTGTCGCGTTTGTCAAAAGTGTTAATTAAATGCGAAATAAAATGGAGTGAAGGCTTTAACATTGTCGAATCCTCGGACACGTCTTTGGGACCATCAAATTTCATGCGCTGTATACAACTAATCATTGGCTGTGTGTATGTGTGATGCTAATTAGTAAATCAATGCATTGGCATCATGTAATGTAATGGAATGTATGCAACTTTCTTTTCCAATTTTCCTTTTCCTTTTTAATCTCTTTCTGTACTTCGAACTTCATGTTTACTTGTTAAGTAGTGCATGGAATATGGTGCCTTTTCCCTTTACTTCAATATATTATTATTACTCGGTGGCTTTATTCTTCGAAACCACAAATTGATTTGAAATTCAAAAAAAGAAAATAGGAAAATAAGTGGGACGTGAATCAATTTATATATGTAGGCCCATTAATACATGAATAATGACGATCTAGGTCTTTGTTAAATTGGCAAATAATGTCAATCAAAATAATCTCATGATCATATGAACAAAGAAGAGCCTATTACAAAAGTAGGTGGTGCACTTTAACGTTAGACTTTGATAACAAGAATTCGAATTTGACTAATTCTCATAAGACTTGGAACTAACTCACATAAAAAATTATCCCAAGATGTGATGATTGTTCAATGTCTTATAAGATAAAGATAATCTTATTATTCAATCCATATTAGACAATCTAATCTGAATATATTAACCAACACATTGGTGGTTGTGATGCTCCGTGCTAGTACTTGGTCTTGGCCTATGTCTCGGTCATGTTCCAAGCCATTGGACATGTCAATTCCGTAATGGGCTAATAGTAATAGACTAATAGTAGGTCACTTTTTGTTTGCACATTTTGTGCGTGTGATAGGTTGGGTTAATTAATGAGTTAACGAAATTATTCAGCCCATTGATGTAAACTAATGTGAATATTTCAATTTAACTTATCAACATGTGATTGGTTTTATTGGAAGAAATTAGTACTCTTAAAATGGAAACCCAAATTTAAATACTTGTCGGGAGAGTTTCGCATATAATATGTTCGATGCGCCTTGAGAGAAATTAAACTGAAAAAAAAAATTATAAAATAAGGTTTTAGTTTCTAATGAGAACGTGGATCCAGTACATGAACTTATTTTTAAAATAACTTGAACCATACTGAACTTAGAAGTATAAATTTATTTAGATTTAAAAATTGGTTTAGAAATATGTCCATAAGCAATATTCAGATATAATTTAGTTTCATAAATTATCACAAAATATTAGATTTAATCAGGCCATTTCAAATTGGCATATATGAACGGACTGTGCAGACTACAAGAGTGAAATGCAAATACATCCCTTGTTATTCATAATTGATAGAAAACTCTATATATTTTTTTATTAACTAAAAACTCATCGTATTAAATCAAGTCAAAACATTTACCATCTTCGAGGATTACTAGCTTTAAGTGCACATATTCTCCATGATTTTCAGGGGTAGAGACAAATATATTCCTATATGTTTTTTTTTCTTTTGAATGAAATGATCAAACCTGATGATTCACTTAAAAATATTGACAATAATTCTCCATTAAACTTAATAAATTGACAATAACTCCTCTGTAAACTTAAAAATTAAATTGACAATTGCCACGTGGCCAACTCTAACTTTTAAATGGGTGTTAAAATGATAACATTGGGGATTTTACAGATAAAATATTAACACATGGATTTTCTGTTAATAAAAATAACATATGTTTTTTTTATAATTATGAATAATATATGGGATATTTTTGCATTTTGCTCGTACTACAGTTACGTGGATATTTTAAAATGATATATAGGACACATCCTATTCTTTGGGAAAAATTTATAAATATAAAATACCTAAAATGAAAAAAGAAAAGAATAATTGAAAAACTCGTATAGAATTTTGGTGCCTAAACTAAACTAAATTGAAGAAGTTGTAGCATTGAATGCCATGGGTCTTAAGTCCGTCCAAATGAATTATGGCCCAGACCGCTAAACCCTTGACGAACCATGTAGATTTACATGTGAGATTTACATTTCATATAGCTCAAAACATTTTTTATATAGTCCATTAAGTACAGTCTTAAATAAAATGTAAATCTCAGAAATTATGTAAGAACCCAGGGCCAGTTCTAGACATTGGCAAATTTCAAATTTGAGGCCCTTTATTATAATCAATCTATATTTTAAAGGCAAAAATATTAATTAAATATTAACATATTATTTTCTCTAACAAATTTATTTAATTTTTAAAAGATCCAACCATGAATTTTTTTGTATAACTTTTAATATTAAAAATATTATTTTAGCCGAACCAAATTTTACAAATATATGTACACCATTAACTCTATTTCATTCTTTTACAAATATCATAATTGATTGCTTGACTTTATTTAATTTTGTGACATTTTTAACTCTATTAATTATATATTATCATATATAGGAAAAGTTTCAAATTATATATAAAACTATACATATAAAAATATGGATGGGGCTTGACCAATTTTATTGGGGGTGAAATTATTTTTTGTAATTGAGAAGGTAATAAGCAGAAAAATCCTATTGTAAAGAAAAAAACCATAAGGAATATTTTTTTTAGAGTACCTATTAAGTAAAAAAATTGACAAGAAATCATTAAGTAAGGAAATAGATCAAAAAATAATTACTACGTAAAAAATAAAAAAGATGAACAATTATTACAAAAGAATAAAAGTTAAATAATATAAAACAATCAAAATATAAGAAAACAAACTCAATATTTGGATTTGAACCATAGATCTCCCATTTATCAAGAGAAAGTCTTATCAAGTGAGCCAAAATAAATATAATAAAAAGTATTTAATTTTTTTATTTTTCTAAAGACCTATATATAAATTTTGGGGCCTCCGAACTGGGGGCCCTAGGCGCCTAGATTGCACGGATACGGATACGGCAATACGTTATAATACGAAAGGTATACGTCGATACGGATTTTTAAAATTTATAGGATTCGATACGACAAAGATACGCATATAAAATAAAATAATTTTATATTATGCATAACAGTATAATTAATTTGATCCTTCTAATATACCACAAAAGCAAAAGATTATATTCAAAATATGTATTGTTTACTAGTTTAATTTCGGGTTGGACAACATCAAATAAAAGTTTTACACTAATATTTTCCAAGACCATTCAAAATACACAAAAGTTATATATCAAAAGTTAATAAAGTTAGACAAAACCCGTATTGATTTAAAATTTCCAAGTAAACATCACGAGTATTGATACCCATATCCAAGACCATTCAAAATTCACATCTATAACTTTGAAAAACTAACAAAAACACCCACTGCATATCCAAGACGTGTCCAAAACCTGCAGGATACTCCAAAAAAACGTATTGTACCCGTATCCGAATTATTTTTTATTTAATTTAATCAGGATACTCCAGATGGCGTACCGTACGCGTATCCCAAGCATATCGAACGCGTATCCGTATCCCCGAAGTACTGGATACTGCACGGGGCCATTTTCAGAGTATCCGTGCAACCGCCGCCAGCCTTAACACTTGGGCCGGCCCTGGAAGAACCTAATCCAAATAGGATTAAATGTTAGTGATACAATATTATCTTCGTAAAGATAGATAAAATGAATGTCTTCAATTTGTTCTGAAATCGTCCTACTAACAATCATGATAATTTTTTCAGCAAAACAATCTAATAGTTCTCAGAAGAAAAGAGCACACCAAGTCAACAACTAATAATAATATTAATAAATTAAAAGAAGCGAGTACAGTGAAAGAACCAAATTTACTTTATAATGCCATATATGTGTACAACAAAAAATAATATCTAAACTCAATTTACTACAGACTGATACATATAAGGGATCACTAAATCAAATAATTTCATGAAATAGTTGATAACTTTACCCCGTAAGTGGTATTTTTGGCAGTATCGCATGTTAAAAATCACAATCTCCTCATACAGTGAATTAGTGGACCTGATTTGATAATAAACCAAAAAAAAAAAAAAAAAGGGTAAGAAAAAGTAAAATATAGTGGAACTGAGATTCTATTTCAATAATCAAAATTTAAACTTGTTAGGTAGTTGATTGCAACGTTCTACCTTTAGTCACACAAAATTAGAACCTCAACACATTTAGTGTTTTATTTTATATTATTGTACCTTTAGATCAAATTTAGTAAAAGTTTTGTTTTCTTGGTCCACTCATTACAAAAAAAAAAATTTTAGCCGCAAGTTTTTTAAAATAATGTACTATAGATCTACAAGCAGTTAATTACTCGCTTACTTAATACTTTTAACACAATAGAACTGTCTCAATTTTGAACATTTGGTCTAAAAGAATTTGATGAGAACAAAAATATAAATATAAATTATAAATGAAGTGCAATTTTGTAATATGCAAGTTCAAAACATAATAGAATTGTCTCAATTTTACTATTGTTGATGACATTATAAATTAAGAAGTAATTGGTCTGGTGGTGAACTTATGTTCGAACCCCTATTTATAAAAGTTCCTATTGTTATGTACCAAAATAAATTAAATTAAGTTTTCGAAGAAAATAAATGGAGGAAGGTTGAGGGGGGAGGGGGGAGGGGGGATGCTACATTACAAATGAAATTAGCACACTGTAATTTAAAATAGCTTTCATGGTCACCAAATTTTCCAATATGATTTTAGCTGAAAAGTATTTTATAAAATTTATCTTTTGATTAACACCGCAGTTAGCAACTGCGATTCTTTTGAAAAATCGTAGTTGCAACTGTGATTTCAGATATAAGTACAAATTAGGGCTTCGAAAAATCACAGTTAACTATTGCGATTCTTTCGAAGAATTTCCTTTTGCGATATTAAGCATAAGACAGACAATGAGAAATAATTTATAGCTAAAGCCATATTGAGAAATATGTTTGTCAAGAAGACCATTTTGGAAGAAAAAAAAATCAACATTTTATCTGTTTAGGTCTCCTTTATTACTTACCTAAAAATAAATTTTGCACCTAGCAATCTATATCAAATAAGCCCCACAATCTGCCACCTCCTCAATCCATGCATATGCAGACACTGCCGCACGAAATGTTTCCAACACCAGTTACCATCAATGTCCCCTCTGCCCCATTCCAATCTCTTCTTTCTACCTAATTAATTCTAGTTTACCCTTCACTTGATGATAAACTTAACTTCCATTTCAAAAGATTGTGCTTTCTTGATTCATTGTGACTTGTTTGGGGTTAAAGAAATTAATTCATGGCACATGAGGAAGAAGATGGGTTGGTTGCGGAAACTCAAGTGTCTTCAATTAAGAAGAAAACTGCAATTGCAAGAAACTGGATACTTCTGGACAGTAGTGGGCAGGGGATAATCTTGGATTTGGATAAGTATGATATCATGAGAAGAGTGCCCATTAATGCTAGAGACCTTCGGATTCTTGACCCTCTGTTATCTTATCCTTCTGCAATTCTTGGTAGAGAAAAAGCAATTGTCCTCAATTTAGAGGTACTTAAAAAAAATCACATCTTTTTTAGCTTCTTTGCTCTGTATTAGTTTGTTCTGCTAATTGGTTTTTTTTTTTTTTTTTTTTTTTTGATATTTTTTAGCATATTAAAGCGATAATAACAACAGATGAGGTAATATTTAAGGTTCTTGCTTGCTCATGTGTAGTTGGGTATTTATTTTGCATGAATATCAGTTCAGTACCAAAGATGTTAATAAAATGAAAATAATTGTGGTGAATAAGGTATTACTAAGGGACCCTCTTGATGATGATGTTATCCCAGTTGTCGAAGAGTTCCAAAGGCGATTGCCTTTGGCTCTTGGCCGCGGCGGTGATGGTGAAGACGAGGAGTTGCCAGAATCGCGTAGTAATGAAGTTGGGATTGATGATGACACCGGTATAATTAATTAGTTTAGTTCCATTTTTTATATTCCAAATTCGTAACATTCATATGTAGCTTTGCACTAATTCTTGCTTTTAGCTCTTGAGTTAATGATTATTTGGAATTTGTAAAGTGATAGCATTTTAATTGTAGAGTTGCCATTTGAATTTCGAGCACTCGAAGTGGCATTAGAAGGTATATGTAATTCTCTTGATGCTCAAACTAGAGAATTAGAGGCTGCTGTTTATCCTGCTTTAGATGAGCTCACAGCTAAGGTAAGAAGTCCACCGTATTTTTGTTAGATATTTCATGTGCTTAAGACTTGTAATTAGCATTTTCAGTGAGCTCCCTCATTTCCATGTGCAAACACTTATCTTTTTGAATTGGTAGTTTGCCTTGAATGATGTTTATTCTTTATCTAACCGCGTTTCACTCCAAAGTGGTCTCTCTTAAATAAAAAGTCAAAGGTTAACAATGATTTTACTAGGCTGATTTGCCGTTCATCATCTGTAAATGAAGTTATGTTTTGTATGCAGATTAGCAGTCGGAATTTGGACCGTGTGCGTAAAATGAAGAGTTCAATGACAAGATTGACGAGTAGGGTCCAAAAAGTAGGCGTGTTTTAGAACTTCAGAACAGAAATTAAACTCCTCTAGTATTCTTGAATTTTCCTTCTCATAAGCACAAATCTTCTAATTTCAGATCAGAGATGAACTAGAACAACTTCTTGATGATGACGATGATATGTCAGATCTTTATTTAACAAGAAAAACCGCCATGTTAACTTCTCCGAACAGTGATTTACACCTTACAAAGTGGCGGCACGTAACAGCTGGTGAGTCCCCAACAATAGGGTCAAAGATATCAAGAAGTAGCAGCAGGACGAGTACTGCAGTAACCACTACGCACGAGGAAAATAATGTTGAAGAACTTGAAATGTTGCTTGAGGTTATTAAATAGATCAATACAAGTTTCCTAATTTTTATCTTATTACTAAATTATAACGTAAAGGTGTTCATTTTTCCTTTTCAGGCTTACTTTGTGCAAATTGAAAGCACTATGAATAAACTAACGACGGTAGATCCATGTCTATGCTTTTATCAGCACATTAACAGAAAAAAGAAAAAAAAATATTATCGGAGCCAAGAAATTAAATAACATTTTTCGTGTACTGAGCATTTCGATTTTCATTTTTTCCCGTTATTTCTATTATTTCAGTTGCGAGAATACATTGATGACACGGAGGACTACATCAATATTCAGGTACCAATACACATTTGGTATTTTACCACAGATTCCGAACCATGGCACAATGTACAAATCTGTCATTTCCAACAATCCAACCTATAGTTTAATCTATATAAATTTAGATCGATGTTTTAATGGATTCCTTGACAATTTCTTCTTTTTTTGTTCGTTAAACGAGCATTAAACATTGTTTTTGACAAAAATCGCTCTTCTTTGCAGCTAGACAATCATCGGAATCAACTGATTCAGGTTTGGAACAATGGTCTATGTATGCTGCATTTTATTACGTTAGTCTAAATTTACAGTTTAATTAGATGGATAATACTACACAGTATTTCATATATATTACATATTACGAAAATTCAAAAGAAACTATGTCACGATCTATATGATCAGGTCGTCGACACCTCGTTTATTTTTTTATTTTTTGTTCTTGATTAATTTACTATCGTGCAGCTGGAGCTGTTTCTAAGTTCAGGCACAGTGTGCCTGTCTATGTATTCTTTAGTTGCAGCTATTTTTGGAATGAACATACCATATCCATGGAGAGAATTCCATGGTTTCCTGTTTAAATGGGTATTTAATGTTTATGCTTTACATAAATATTCTATATTATTTATTTTTAATTAATGACATTTTATTTTTGTATATTATATGCAGGTGGTCATGCTTACTGCACTTGCTAGTGCATCCCTTTTTCTGTCAATAATTTCTTATGCTAGGCATAAGGGACTTGTTGGTTCTTGATGAAATATCTTGAGAAATTAGGGGCATAATAGGTAAACTATGCTATTGTATTACCATATACAACAATTGGTATTTTATACGACATTAGTCGAACTGGAAACATGACATAAACATTCTTAATGATATCTGAAATATTTTTGTAGTTGTGAGAGAATTGATTTTTATTTTTTTTTAATAATTTTGAGTGCATAAATATGTGTTTTTCTAATAGTACAACATTTTTTTAAGAAAAATGTAAATAATTGTGATTATAATTTTGAAAACTATTATACTTTTCATTTTGACTCGGCATATCTGATTGCACGACTATGACTTAATTTAACAGAGGGGTGTCAAAATGGGTTAAGACCCATTGGTTGACCTTGGACTTGACCGGCCCGCCCCAATTCAATTTATATGGTTTTTACTATTTATATTCCTAATACTCCCCCTTGGGCTGGGCTTTTGACTCGGAATTATTAGCCACAGCACAATTTCTTTGCTCTAATTTGAATTTCAAATTTTCATACCAAACAATAAATGCTAGAGAATGTCAATAATAATGTATTGATGGGGCACAGTTGTGGATATATCAAAAGGAGTCGTCATAAAATATTTACTATTTTAAATACCTATAATAATGTCAAATGAGTTGTCAATGAAGAATCTTCAATCTTAGGCAATATCACATAAATTTTATTCTTCTATTTGTCACGATTATCATAATATACCAAAACAACCAGGAAAGGCAGAGAAATTATGTGCCTACTCTGGTGGATTCGTGTAGGGATTTTTTTCTATAAATAACTATTTATAATTAATTCGAGCGAAATGTAGTCAAATTTACCCAAAATGCTCGATGCAAAGTAATATGTAAATACATATGTTAGTCTCAATTATATGTGATAACTAATATATTATTTATACTTCATAAACATTTAGAATCATAAAAATCCTATTCCATCTCTCAAGAAACATTGTTAAATCTATATTTAAAATAACTAAAGAACATACACATTTGACCTGTTTAGTTGACTTTTCACTTTTATTATTTTTTGAAAATGAAATAAATGCTATTTACTGAGATGGATGGAGAAAATTAAATGATAAAAGAATATACATATTCAATGGATTTGCATTATTATTATATAAAATAAGCGAATTGTTAGTTCAATACCTTACGTACAATTCCTGTACCCACAGGCAATAACCATGTTTCCCACGCTGTAATAGTAGTAATTTAGTACTGAAGAACCTCCTGAATTTTTTGAACAAAAACACCGCGGGTTTAGTCAATATGCACGGCACATGCTAACATGCACCCAAACTCGCAAAGTATATATAACTTAAAAGCTTCAATTAAATATTGAAAAATAAAATACAGAGTATTGTTTGTCTACTAAAATATTTACGATAAAATTTCAATTTTATTAATAATTAATTAATAAAGAGATCACGAGGACGGAACTTTTAATTCATGACATAATCCGCACCTCACACGAAAAATTTGCTATATTGTGTGCAAAGCACCAGCTCATGATTTATCCGGCCCCACACACCGCTCCCAGAAGGGCCGTTTCGGTATTTAATTTATCTATTTATAATTTCACCATGCAGGTAATTAGTAATAAATTAATAATTTTTGGTTGGTTTCTTTCATGCTAATTGAAACCTCTCTCATTCTTTTCCCCCAAATTCTTTGCTCTTCAGATTTACAGGTCAATTTATAACTCTAATCCCTTCCGCATCTCCGCGTATTATTTCTGCCTTTTTACTTGTTTATTATTACTAGCTGAATGCTATTTCTCACAGTAATTGATACAATAAAATAGAAGGAACAGAGGAATTGAATGGACGTAAAATTCACACTCCCCTTTGCGGTGGCGCTAGCATGCATCGCGTAGGTTTTTTGATATAGTTTTTTTTTTTTTGTTGATTTAGGTGAATTCGGGTTATACGATGTCGCATCAGGCGGTGAAGGTGAGGCGGGAAGCGGTGTTGCCATGCATGACATGCCCCCTTTGTCACGAACTCCTCCGCGACGCCACCACTATTATTGAATGCCTCCACACATGTGAGTGCCTCTCGTTCGAGCTCGATTTCGTTGTTAGTGTGATTTTGTGATCTGCTTCTGCGATTAATTTTTGTTGTGTGGATTACTCGTCAGTGATCTGAGTATTTTGATGTGTTTATGTGAGCTTAATTGATCTGAGTTGTTATGTGTTTTTGAAGGATTTTCTGTGTTTATGAATGACGGATTTTTCATTGTTGATTCTATCTCCTTGTGGTTTGATTAATTTCACCAGGGAGTTAAATCTTAGAAAATTTGGTTTAGAGATAATTGTTCAGTGATTGGAACTTCGAATAATGAGTCGGAGTCATGTGCTATTGCTTGTGTAGTAATAGTTCCATTAAGATCTAGAAAACGACTTAACAAATTTGACTAATAAGTTTACTGAGACCATAAATATTTATAGAAGTTGAGGTTAGTGGAGAATTGTTTAATATCTTCAATTGTGTGTTGCTTATCTCGTAACATTAAGCAATTTGACACTTTTGCTGTGTTAATGCTAAATTGCTAAGACTATTTTTTATCCTCTGCTGTTTTTTTCTGTCATGTTTGAAAGAGCTTAAATTAATTACTCTTGGTAGAAATCTTATGAAAATGTGAAGCCTTGATTAATGTTTTCATTCGGCAATTATTAATAGTTTTGGCTTGGGAATTTGATACTCTTTTCTATGAATATCATATAGTCTGCAGGAGCTGCATATACAAGAAGCTCTCAGATGAGGAAATGGAATGTTGTCCAATATGCAACATCGACTTGGGATGTGTTCCAGTGGAGAAGTTGAGGTCAGATCTTCTAGCTCCTTATTTTATTCTTGCTGTTAATAGCCGTTTCTTTTGTCTCTCTCCTAGATAGACAGATAAGCAAATCCAAGCGCTTTCACAAGCACATACCATATGGATAAGTTGTTTGTGCACGCTTCATCGTTCTTTTTCAGATGATAACATAGAATATAGGCAAAGGTTAATCTCGCTCTGTGCTTTAATCTCATTCTCCCAGTAGAATGCTAATTGAATGATACCTCAATAACCTTCTTAATATTGACTACTACAGGAGTATTAATATTTCATTTTTGCTCTAATCTCTTGTTTCTGACTGATCTTTTGTGGATTATTGCTAATTCATGGAGAGAAGCACTGGTAAAAGTAGTGTTGAGCTTAGTCTTTCTATGTACAATGTGCTTCCATTGGTCGTACGCAGTACCTCTAATGTGTTTGTGTTCAACTTCAGTCTCTACCCAACACACAGAAAAATAGGGCACTTATAGTTTTGAAGTTCTTCATGCAAAAAGAATAGGGAAAGTTTGGAGGGTGGTTTAGGAATATTGAGACCGTAATGCTCCAAACCAGGTTTAGCTTTTGCAGTATCTCATTAATATAAAATTATAGATATTAATTTCCATCTTTTCCGTCGAAAACATTGAAAAGTTTCCATTTTTGAATCAAGCGAAACGAAAACAAGATGTAGTTCCGAAACTATTTGTTTGCCTTAAACTCTGTTATTTTTCTAAATTTAGAAACTTTTTTTACAATTTTTCCATAAGTGTTTCCGAAACATTTTCGAAAAGTTTCCAATATTTGGCTGACCGAAGCATACCATCGAAACGAAATTTTGATCCATGTATAAAATATAAGGATTCATAATGCTCCTGTAACATGTTTATATGCATAAGGTGGACATCGCTTAGCTTTTCGTGTAACCCTGGACATATCTTTAAAAACTCAGTAATAAATGTGAATTGCAGCCCAGTTTGGCAACTTCTTTGGTGATAATCTTCTTTTGCACGTCTTGGCAATGTTTATAAGTTCGGAAGAATAAACTTAAATTTCCTTTAGCATGCCACTGATATTTTTTTATCAGGCCGGACCATAGTATGCAAGATGTAAGGGCTAAAATATTCCCTTGTAAGAGGATAAAGTTGAAGGCCCCTGAAGCTGTGACACCTATTACGTTACCTGCCAAGAGAAAGGAAAGATCTCTCTCTTCGTTGGTGGTTAGCACTCCGAGAGTATCATCACAGGGTGGAACGACCGGAAGGAGATCAAAATCTATTGCAAGAAAAGCAGCAAGAGGTTCCACTTTTACTGTTGAGAAACCTTTTAAAGATGACTCCATGGAGGACCATCCCGAGAGCTCTAGCTCCCCAGAGATGTTAAACAAATATACTCGGAATACGAGGCAGGTAAGGAGTGTAGTTCTGAAACCTCTTATGTGGACTTCTTAATCTTCTGCTTCTTACAAATGTCACCACCATGCTTACTTTCAATGTTGTTGCAGAACTCTTCTGCTAGTGATCCATCTGATCGCCCTAATCCTGATAAAGGAAAGCAGAGTGCTTCTGAGACTTGGGAAGGGAAAGTTGATCTTTGGAAACCTTTGAATTGTTTGGTGGAGGCAGCAAACATAAGCAAGTCTTCGAAATTTAACACCCAAGGATATGTTTCTAAATCAGAAGCTCTATATTCCCATGACAATGAGGGACTTCTCAGTAAAACCAAAAATAAGGAACACAGGCAGAAATGGAAAGTTCAAGATGAGAAGAATGGAAGTGACAATACCCCTCCAGAGTCAGTCAGGCCTAAGAAGTTGCGAAAAATTCGTCAGAACAAAGTACGGAATTTTGGAGACTTTAGGGTACCACCCCAGACGGTGCTAGATGCTGCCAGTGCAAAAATTGACAGAAGGAATTATCCAGTTTGGTTCTCATTAGTAGCCTCAGATGAAAAGTAAGTTTTTTTTATCCTCAAATAAATCCTTTCGAGGAATAGATCTATGGTTATGCATGTTTTGTACCTTTTTTCCCTTCTTCTGATTTCTGTAATATACTTTCAGGGAAGGAGATGGTACACCCTTGCCCCAGATTTCTACAAGTTACATAAGAATAAAGTAAGTCCTGGTTAACTTTTATAAGCTTTGGCTGGTGAATGATCAGAAATTTGAAACGAAGCAATTTTTCAGATGTTGCTTTCACATCATCTAGCAATAATGGCTTGCTTTAATTTCTTATTAGTTGTAACATCATTTTTTCAGTTGCTTATGTTACAGAAATCTATTGCTGCTGACTGAGTAATTTGTGCTTAATATAATCTGAATGTCCTATTTCTCACTTTGCCTCAACTGAGAGATTTGTTCATCTATAAATAATACTCTGATTGAGTAGTTTATTTTGATTCATTTATTCCATAATTGGTGATGCAGTAACCCATGCAATGGGTCGTTCTATGTGAGTTGGCTTTTCCTAATATAACAGTTAATTACAACTAGTTAGCCACTTTATCTGTTTGTCAACCTTTGTACCGTGATGTCAGTCCTAACAAACATTCGGCTGCTTAACAAAATTGCATTGGCTGCTTTTTTTTTTTTTTGCTTAAAGTAAAAGGTTTATGTCTATATTAATTGATGAATTCCATCACATTTGACTATTCGTTCGAAGTCACTTTGACGTTACATGTAGTCTGACTGAACCAAGTAACCAAAATTCAGTAGCAATGAAGTTATTAACTATTAAATTCTTTTAGCATATGACTGGATGATAGCTTTGCAACTATCCTATGAAAATCTAGTCCCGTTGTTGAATATTTTCTAATTTTATTTCAAAAAATGATTATTTTAGCTTTTGGGGTGTTGCTAATCACTTATAATAATTATCGTATCTGCTGTATCTTTAAGCATGAATATTATGCCTCATTGAAAGTGATTCTAGTTGATGCTCACGAGGTTTCTCAAGATGTAGGTACTTATTGCAGTTGCCGACCAACGGTTATAATTTTTGCTAACAGTCACCCATTATTCTGGACAGTTATTAGAATTGGGTTAGTCTAATATGCAACTGCTTTTGGGGCATGGGTTTGCTTTACTACGTGACTTGTGTTGCCAAGTTTTGATAGATACATGTATAAAATTTAGTTTGATGTATAATTATTATAAACTACTAGTTTGTACCTAAACTACCAAAAGTTTACAGATGATTTTTTGTAGGTTACATTTGATGAATAGTTACCCTCGTATGCTAGATGATACCACAATATAAACTTCATCTTTCAGTACATTATATTCTTATTCATTTTCATTTCATTCTTCACAGGGATGACAATATACCAGTTTCTTATATCCAAAAGTACATCAAGGCAAAGTTGGGTCTTGCGAGCGCAGACGAGGTAATCTAATCTCATGTTAGCTCTTATAGTCACTGTGCATGGTTTATGCAAGGAACTCTTTAGTGACATAAAATTTCCAATTCAATTTTGACATTATGATCATTTAGCTATCCAAGAAGTGGTTTTTGCATCAATGAGCTTATACGATGTATTTCCACTTATCATTTTGTAGGTTGAAATTAAATGCATGGGACAGACAGTAATACCCTCACTGACACTGCGTAATCTAGTCGACCTATGGCTTCAAACAACCACTACCGAGAGAGTTTCAGCCACCATTGGTTCATCAGCAAAGGACTTCATGATGGTATTGAGCTATGCTCGCAGAATCAATGCCTGATCCTTGTACACCCGCCACATTCTTTTTCTCTTCCCGAATAATCTCTACAGTATTTGTCGGTTCAAGTTGCTTTTGCCCTTCCTGGCTGTGTATGCCTGTTGTGAGCATGAGCGGAAATGTTGTCGCACTTTGGCGACTCGGAGCACATTATAACCAGTTACATGGAATTAATGATCTGAACATGTAATAATTACTTCTTCTAGGCGAGTTTACTATGTATTCCGTATGTGTCATGTTTTTGTGTTTGTTGCTAAGTGCATTTAAATTACTTGTGTCTATTTATGGTGAGATTGTAGACTTTGTGGATTATCAATTTTGCCTTTTAGACTTGGACAATGTATTGTTAATTCCATACTTCGTTTTGTTCCTAGTCATAAATTTGGTAGTGTTATACTATTATGATAAGAATTAGAGCCAACAAAATTGGTTCAAAGTATGAATCACGCTCATAGGAAATATATGAATTACTACAAACAATTTTCATAAGTGGGCAATCATCACGGGCGATTGGTAAGTCAAAATGTGAAGAGACAATTCAGTGTGAACTAAAAAATAAAGTAGGGAATTACACAAAAGAACATAACCCAAAGAAATTAAATGAGAACACATAAATTTATACATGGTGTTCACCTTTCCACAATTGAATTCCGACTGATCATGACTGAAAGAAATAGCATTATTGTGCCAACAAAGATGGAAGTTTACAAGAGATCGCCATTAGCAAACGATCTATTTAGTCAAATACTCACATCAATTGAAATTTGAAACAAATCATATAATGTCAATTATTTTCCAAAATTCAACATCTTCGAATACAAGGTATTGCATATAGTAATTTCAAATGTTAGATTTTAGATTCTGAAATCCAAAATAAACGACATTTCCCATTCTAATCGTTCTAAATTAAGGAGAAAAAAAAAAAAAAAAAAACTAATTAGTACTAAATCTTCTCTCAAACCCTAACCTAACTAGATCCAACAACAGAATGCAATCCGCCGTCAGAAATTTCATCTTCATCCAGAAACAAATCCTCCGTAACCCTAAACACCGCGTGCAAACCCACAATCGCCGCCCCAGTCAAAATGGATACCAAAACATTCAACCACACACTCGTTAGAATCAATCCCACAACCGTCACAACTCCGAGCACAATCAACACGATGCGATCATCCACCATCCGATTGAAAAACACGATAGGTTCATCACGGAAGAAGTAGAATATAAACCAAAATGCGAAGATAATCATAAACACTATCATCGAAATCGGATGGTACAGTAAGCTGAGGAATAAAATGAAAAGCACGATCATCGCGTAGTTGACACGAAAGTGATTGAGGTTGCTCTTGAGGCGAGACGCGAATTCGCTGAAGCTGTGGGGTATGGAGTAAGAGGCAGGGTGTGAGAGGAGCTCGCGCCAGGGGCGGCGCGTGGCGAAGAGCGATTGAGTGCGTGATTTTGCACGGAGGAACATTCCCGGACTGGAACTGCCGCCGCCGGTGGATAGCGGTAGACTTTGGTAGCCGGCCGACATATTGTTTGTTTTATTTTGATTTGGATGGATTTTTATCTAAAGAGAGAAGTTGGTAGTAGTTCCATACGTGGTCAAATGAAGAGCTAGCTAGCGTTTGAGAGTCTTTAGACCAGTAGGTGTGCATTAGTCAATCAAATGATATGCATTATCTTTAGAATTAATTATCAATAATAGCATGATCAAAATTTTGTTTAGTTTGTATGTTTCGATCAGTCAAATATTAAAAACTTTTCGAAACGTTTCGAAAAATTTTCGAAAATACTAAGAAAAAATTGTAATAAAAATTACTAAATTTAGATAGATAATAGAGTTTAAGACAAATAAATAATTTCGAAATTATATCTTATTTTCGTTTCGCTTGATTCAAAAACGAAAAATTTTCGATGTTTTCGAAGCAAAAGATGGAAATTTTGATCCATGAATAATAGATTTTAAAAATCATAATAGAAAATGTGGATACATATTATTAGAAAGCGATCCCATGTAGTAACATTAAATGCTTTACATGATGAATTAAATCTACGGGCACACGATTGCAAGACACTCATATTATACTCAATACAATACACGTTACTTTCATTATCCATAAAGCCTTGAGCATATTCAGATCATCATATATATATAACAAAACTAGTACAGTTCAGGTAATGAAAAAGACAGTGCCATTACATGCATTCACTCTGTACACACCATATGTAGCAGTCAGAGAACTTTTAAGTACATTAGCAGCAAAAAACTATACATTGTAACCTGATAGAACCTTAACTAATAGGTATTTGCAATACTTGGATGTCAACCGATACCTCCATATTAAATACAGCCCCCACAGCCTCCCTATAACAAGTAAACAAATTACAAGAAAACAATCGGGCATTTTATTTTCAAATGAAGCAAATAAATTTATCAACGAAAGGTTCTTACTTGAAGGCTTTATGAATTTCCTTGCTTTCTGGATCCAACCTCTTAGCCAGTGAGAATGCTTCAGAAGCCATAGAGTAATTCTTCATGCATATACAAAATTGACATTTATCAGACAAGAACTATATAAGTTCAAGTATAAGACATCGAAATTGATTTTGCATGCATACTTTCAGGAGCATCCAAGCTACTCCTTCTCTGTAATGTGCCTTTGGCCAATCAGGCCTAAATTTGACACAATCTTCAGCATCTTCTAAAGCGCGATCGCCATCATTCAAGTGTGCCCAACATAAACTCCTATTTGATAGCACTTTGGCATCACATTTATTAATAAAAAGTGCCTGTTATGCAAAATCAAAACAGAACATAAGAAAAAAATTTCAAAGTTGTTCATATGCAAAGACCATAGCTCTGAATTGGTATCCTGGCATTAATTCGATAAAATGCAAAATCAAAGTCTGAATCAGTAAACAATGTATTTATTACCTCAGTATAGCAAAACATTGCATTCAAGTAGTCCTTTCTCTTAAATGCTGCTTCTCCGCTATTTTTGGCCATTAAATGGTTCTCCACCAAATTCCGCGCTCTCTTAAAAAAAAAATCAGACAAGCTAAGTCAAATTTCTTCAGTAAATTATCTTGTATGTACATGAAGGAAAAAGAAAATAGCAAACACCCAATCTGCGGTAACTCAAATATTACCTAGTGCAAGTACTCCACTCAACATAACCACCAAAAAAGAAAAGATTTATGGACCAAAAAGGACATCCGCACCTGATTCTTTGCATCTTCAGATCGAACGTGACTCATAATTCCATGGAAGCTCCAGTCAGGGATAGATGGAATCCATGAAGTCAACGGTAACAAAAGCATTACCCCATCACGATTAGCCGCCAAGGCTGCAAACTCTAGTGGAGTCAATCCCGCCTGCAGTTTGTCATGTAGTTCTTTAAGTTAAATTAATTAATTTGATCAAGGGCACCTAAAAATTTAATACTTGAATTGAATAATGATGTAATATCATGCACACTTCACCACTATATCCTCAAGCCAAAAATGGTAAGTATTACTAAAAACCTAAATGCAAATGTTCATTATTCAAGCAGCACTTTAAACTCACTTGGTCAACTTCATCAGGATTAGCCCCGGCCTTCAGCAGGAGCTTCATATATTCAGTATCCTTTTCAGAGGCTGCACGAACTAATGGAGTCAGACCACACGACCTAGTGTTTGGATTAGCTCCAGCCTAGAAAGGGAAAAATGAACAATTAGAAAACGAGAGAATAACTTTACCAAGGATGCAGCGAGAATGAACTTTCACAGTACAATAGCTAATAGTCTATAGCACATTTGCGAAAAACTGTACTGGAACCATAACTACCATTCAATTAAAATAAACAAGCTCACACCTCCCCCAACCCTCAATTTAAATTATCCCAAAGTATAAGTACAAATTAATGATCATCCTTTAAATTTTTAACTAATTAGATAATTCAATTAGTTTAGCTTAATTTAAGCCTTGAGTAATGTACAATTATTGAATTGGAATTTAATCATATTTCCACAAATCTATAAAGGACATTTAAGGGATCAAAGCTAAAACCCAAGGTTGAATTAAAGATATTATACATCAGTAGTTGGCACGTAGCATAAGAACAAGAAATAACATGGTAAAGCGCACAGAATACCACTCAAATTAATTAAATTCACCCACTTTGACATCAAAAGAACACATATTCAGAACTCTGTCCTCAACTCCTTGTGATCAAATTGCAATTATAATGTAAATTCTCTACATAACATTGAAATGTTACTGCCACAACTAGAAATATTGATTATCCTGTGCTGGATTCAACTTAAAAAACCAAGAGGAAAAGATAATGACACAACCAAGAGCGATGGAAACAGCTATTGGATGCAAACAAAAAGAAGTTGAGGTAGAAATCGGAGAACTTAAGCAAAATAAATGATCACCTTAAGCAGCATATCCAGACATTCAATTGACTGACTTTGGATTGACAGCATAACTGGATTTAATGAAAGACGTGAAGCTGAATTGGGCTGTGAAAAAGAACACGGAATATATAAATCAAATACATAATGCTATCCAAGCCTCATAAGAAGCAGCTGATTGATATATATATATATATATATATATATATATATATATAGGGAAACCACTAGTTCGTGCGGTTAATATATTTCTTGAACACTAAGGCTTGAATTTGTCACTTGTCATTATTACAATTCAAGAGTCAATAATGCTGAACCTAAAGATTTCACTTTCATGAAATGAACTCAATTATGTTCAACATCTAACACAACACAACATTTCAGACCATTGTTCTTGACATGTCCCCACGAAAAAGCAGGGAAGACGCAAAATGTGTAAACTAGTTGAACCAAATTGTGCCCACAATACTAATAAAGATAAATAATTATTTTGGTAAAAAAGTGGGGCCACCCAAAATTATGACTCAAGCCATACAAAAGTGTTGATGCCTACATTGGCATTACGATCCAACAAAATCTTAACAGCTTCTTTCTTCCATCTAGATGCGGCAGCTAATAAAGGAGTTTTATAATCATAAACCGCCTCAATTTCAGCACCCTTTGAGATCAATAATCGAATAAGCGTCGGGTGTCCTACAAGATACCAAATTAAATTGATATAAACTGTTAAAATCATAATATAATATAACAAATTCCATAAACAATAAGACGGGCCATGAAATAACAAACTGCCAGAAAATAGAAAAAGCAACCAAAACTAGGGATAGCAGGCATCACAGACCATTTTCGGCAGCACAATGCAGTGGTGTCTTCCCCTTGAAATCACTCTCATTAACATCTACTCCCTGTTGGGTCAGATAAATTGCAGTATGGACGCAATCCACCTTGATAGCAAGTAACAAAGGAGTATCACCTGCGCAGTTAAGAATGGCAGCATGATGTACCACCATCAACATAATCAGACCATTAACATTGCAATATTGCATGTATTGAATGACCAACTCATCTAAAAGCTTAAGCTGTTAAAGAGAGGAATCATTTAATATATATCACTTAACACGCCCCCTCACGTATAGACGGTATTCATTTACTCAAGCCTTAACACGTGGAATTTAGAAATGGGTGGCGGAGGGATATATCACTTAACAGCATGCATATGCAAAGACTTAATCCAGACCTCGATCTTTTTCTACAAATGCTAATGCGCACTAATCAGAGACAGATTATTTTCAAGTCAAAAGAACAGGAAGATCAATCAGAGTATTAGGCCTACATTTGGCTAGTATCCAAAACTACTTTGCCTCATAGAATTAGAGGCACAATAAACAATTTATTTCCATACAAACGGCTTTTTGTTATAATAATAAATCTACATATCAAGGGTTATTAACAAATACAGCAACCAAAACACAAATACAACAGTTAATGTTTACCAAAAAAAATACATCGATTAATCAATATACCTTTATCAGTTTTGGCATTGATATTCACTTTGACATCCTCAATCAAAAACCTGCATATCCTAGTTTTTCCAACTACAGCTGCACGATGAAGCGCTGTCAGCCCTTGACAATCCTTAGCCCTTTCACATTTTTCCAGGAACCCTTCAGCATCAGCGACCGCTAATTCTGTAATTCATGACACATGATTTTCAATAAAAATAAAATGGCATAAAATTATTTCGTAAAATAAATCAAACACAAGGAAGTAGTTAGGCCTAAACACAATAAAAATCAGAAAATTACGCTGGAGGAGTTGGAGATTCCCGTCAGCAGCGGCCTTCAAAATTGAAATTTCTGTGAAATTAAACGTGTTAAAAAAGTACTCGCAACTTCAAAAAAAAAAAAAAACAGCTAAAATTCATGAAATGAAACAGCACGTGAGTAAACACAACGAACTCAAGTTTTTCGATTACGAAAATAAAGTACAAATAGGAACATATATGAATAATACATATCAATACACACAATATGAACACAAAGGGATAGCTATGTCTATGTGTAACTATATTGAACGAACCTGCAGGAGTATTCATGCCTCTTCAGACTTCACTGCTTTGAAAATTAAGGAGATAAAACTATGAGAAAATCAATAAGGATTTAATGAAATGAAGAAAGTGTAAGTCTGTTGAGAGTTAAAGAAGACTGCGAATGAAATTCGAAATTGCAATTTATGAAATCAAACAAACAGGGTTTTGTTCAGAATTACTCCCAGTATTTGATTGATAGATTAGACATGAAGTGGGGAAAGGGCGCGAAAGTAGAGAGGGTGGGTCCCAGAGAATGGCGGTAGAAACTGTTTAATTAACGTGTCATGGTAGTGAAAATATTTACAGATATGCATGAAACTTTATGCTGACAGTAAGATCTTTATATTTTCATTTCATTCAGTTTTTCCTTTTTTTTTTACTAATTCTGTTTCAAATTATCTGTCTTTCTAGAGAAAAAAATTTATTCCAAATTATCTGTTACTTTAGGATTTTAATACACATTAATTACATATTTTAGGTATTTTTATAGAAAAAATAAGAAAAATAGTGTAAAACTTGAATAACGTGTAAATAGCTAATGGTGGGATAAATAAATAATAAGAATATTTGAGGTATATAATTTATTTTTTCCATAAAAGTGAGGCTATGTAGTAGGTACCTTAAAAACATGTAAAATAACACTTAATTTGGGACAGATGGAGTAATAATTAAGCTTTCAAAACATAACTAATTTTTATAATAGAAAAAGAAAATTCTTGAGTTTAACTTGGTTAAACCAATTCAACCATCAAGAAAATGTATTGCATTTGCTTTGTGATTGGTCACTCTCTTGGGAGTTACATTCAATCCCAAATTAAGTGTATTGCACTTAGTTACTTTGAATTCGACCAAATCCAATATGGATAAGAATTTCCCAATAGAAAAACTAGTACAACTACACCATATTGAAATTAAAGAACTAAAAGAAAGTGTGCAAGATGATGAGATCAAATTTTGGGAGAAAAAAGGAAAAACAAATAAAGGAAGAAAATGGACTATTACACATAAATGTCCGCTACCACCTATCCCGATTGAGAGAAAATCCAAGTCACTTCTTCCAAGATCCACCACATTTAATATACACTATTTAATACAACTGTTTTTTCCAATAAAAGGAAGAAGAGAAAGTCGCACTTTTCGTCTTGTAGTACTATTTTTTGACCATTTTTCCGGCCAAATCAGTTTAGGGAGAAAGTACATGGTGAAAAGTGCAACAAGGATGTAAGTTCAAGGAAAAATGTGCTACTCGAATATAAGTTCAGGAAAAAAAGCGCAATTTTTTGATTGGAAGTATTATTTTCCTTTATATTTAATAAGTTTACCTCTTTATTATTCAAATGTTAATTATCATCTAAGAAATCCATTTTTAAATCCAAGATTTCAATCTTCAGATTGCCTAACATTCTTTTTCATACATATCTAACAACTTGAAACTTCATTTGAAGAGTGTAATGTAAAACTTGCAAAAAAATTGTGAAATATTTTTTAATAAAAAACTTTGTGAAATTTTTCAAAAAAAAATCAAGTTCGAATCCCTATTAGGAGAGTTCCCACTTTATGTGTCTGATACGCCTCGAAAGGAATTTTTTGAAATTGTTGAATAACCTTAGGTTGTAATCAACTTCAAACGTGGAAAATTTAGAGGAAAAAAATCAGTGTTCGTATCAAAGCACCAAAGTGAAATATTTTTATCAGCATGAGTGACGAAACTGCAATACATATTTCGTCCAATTCAAGTCAAATTATTAAACCAAACATACTATTACTAATAGTCACATGATTGTATTTTTTGTTGAAAATGTGTAGGGAAATTGATCGGTGGAACACATTTTATAAAAAGGGACTAAAGTGTAAATTTCATGGCAAGAAATATATAAGTAGAAAGGACTTTAAACTTGAGGGACTCACAATATCTGAAAGTAGAACTGATTATCTCAACGTGTCATCTTTTAGGGTCTTATTTTTTTCAAGGATATTCCTATTTAAAAACTAACTTAATCATTTTCAAACATTATAAAAAAATACAAGGCGATCTCCAATCAACAAGACAATTGGGCATGAGGGGGATTTGCTGACGGCATTCGGTTGGAGATGGCAAAAAGATGAGGGGGTGGGGGGATTGGGCGGTCACGGCGGGCATGGGGCTGTTGGGCAGGGGATTGGGCAATTGGGAAGTCAATTGCCTCTAGACATACGCACCCAGCGTATGCCTCGAGGTGGGTGGCCGCCAAGTAATTTTTGTTTTTTCTTTTTAGGTTAAATTTTTTTTTTTTGTAAATTAGTTTTATTAATTTTTAAAAAAATTGTATTTGTTTTAGAATTAAAAAAGTAATTAGATTAAAATATCTATATTCATATAATTCATACAAATAGAAGAATTAAATAAAGTAAAACAATTTTTGGTAGTTTTTATATTTATATCTTTAATTTTAAAACAAGAATTATTAGATTATGATAACGAAAAATATTGTCTTAAGTACATTTGTTAAACAAAAATACTTAATTTAAAAATATACAATAGAGCTTATTATTCTTATTAGTATTATCTCTACTATTATAAAAGCATGAATATTTCTTAACTTTTTTGTGCGGACTAAAATACCCTTATTTGGATTGTTATTTAAATCAGTGGTAAATATACAAAAGTAACTAAAGAGGTATAATTAAACATTAAGTCTATTATATTTATCTTCTACATAAACTCCTAAAAATTATAAATTCTCTCTTACATAATTTATAATTTTAATCTTCTCTTATAATAGATAAAAACATAAAAATTCACTATTATTTTAAATAGTCCCTAAATAATAGATAAAAACTATTATATTTTAGCATTAATATTTTTAAGTAAGATAATGTTAATTTAAAATATTAGTAAACCATAAATCATAAACACTTTAAATGTAAGAATTTAAAATGAAATTCTCTTAAATATCTTTATGTTTAAAAAAAAAAAGTTAAAATTGAATTGCATCTTACGAAAGAATAAAAAATACTTATGACTCAGCTAATTACGTAATTTTAGTTTGACAAAAATAGAAAATATAAAAAATATTTAATAATATCAAGACATGCATAAACTCAAATTTGGATGGAATTCCTTTTGTGAAAAATTGGTGAAATTGGTGAAAAATGGTGAAATCAATAAAAAAATCTATGAAATCATTAAAAATATGTGAAATCAATGAAAATTCGGGTGAAATTAATGAATACTGGTGAAGTTGGTGAAAATTTGGGTGAAACGGGTAAAAAGTGCCCCTGAAATCGATAACACATTTTAAATCGATGAAAATTCGGGTCAAATTCGTGAAAAAATGATGAAACAGGTGAAACGACAACATTAATGAAAAACAAGTGAAATCGGTGAAAAAATGAATAAAGTCGGTGAAAATGTATCATATCATGAAAATTCAGGTTGGTGAAAAGAACATGTGAAAAAAATGTGCAAAATAGGTAAAAACAGGTCAGTATGATAAAACGTGTGAAAAATAAGTAAAAAAAAAAGAGTTTAACTTACAAAATTAAGATGAAACCGGTAGAAAAATGGTTTAAAACGAAAAAGTAGAAGGACAAATCGTAATTAAATCATAGTAGTCAGAGGCGCATAGCGCAACGACGCGCAAAGGCTTCCGAGGCTATAGCGCATAGCGCAGCGCGATCGCGGCCTTTTTAAAAATGAAGCGCATAAATACAGGTTTTTTTAATATATATCAAGAATGCTACTAAATTTTGAAACTATAGAACATAAAAACTAACTTTAACACATAAAAACATAAAGCTAATAAGTACTCATAATATAGAGTATATTTCAGCCAACTTTAAGTTAATTTCACCTAATTTAAGTTAATTGTTGTATACCTAAAAAAACAAAGTTAATTGTTGTAAAATCTGCCAGCTAGCAGTCATTTCACTTAAATTTATGCTAATTTTGAGTAAATTCAGCCAAACTTTTCATTAAAATCCTTATTTAAATAACATAAGAAATGAGTGAAATATAAGGTAATTTTCATCTTAATTCAAGAAGATCAACAATTAAATTAATCAATCAATTTAAACTGATTTTAAGCAAAATATTTAAACCAAAATAAGGCAAATTTAATTTTAATTTAGGAATATCAGGAATTAACTAACTTAGTGTAAACAAGCTCCAAGAACACGAGGAAGGTGTGAACAATGGTATGCATGTTCCAAATTCGAGTTCCAAAGTAAACGTCCAAACATATCCAAATTTAAAATTTTTTAAGTTTCGTACCCAAAATCCGCAAAAGTTTGTAAATAAAAAAAAACCTTCTGAATTTGATCAACATGGTCGTGGAGATCAGCAGAAGTTTGATAATGGAGATCAGCTCTCAAGCTCTGAGATTAAGGAGTGTGATAATTTGTTCATACAAAGAATGAACCAAGATGAAGAAGATATAGATATATATCTTCCGGATTTAGAAGCCATATTTGCCAATCTATATGATGATGGAAATTATAAATTTCATATAAACATAGGGAAAATCAATTACATAAACCAACCAAATTTCTGCTAAATTAACCTAATGGTAAATTTCATTTGTATTAGGAAAACCAACCATTAATTCTGCAACCAAGTTACTAGATTTCACTAAGTTTTTTTTCTTCTTTTACTTTCTATTTTCCGATTTTCCTTAAATAGCGCACTATTTTGGCGCTATGGGTTGTTGCGCTATAGCCCAAATAGCGCAAATAGCGCAAATAGCGCGCTAAGTGATTGGCGCATGCGCGGGTGCAACGAGGCGAGGAAATCTCGCTATAGCGAAAAGCGCACTGAACGCTTTTCTCGCTTTTAACTACTATGAATTAAATACAGTGAAAATAAGTTATAACCAATAAAAAAAAGGTAAAACAGTGAAAAAAATCAAAGTGGTAAAAATGAATAAAATCGGCTAAAAAACAGGCTAAACCGGAGAAAAATTAATTAAATAGGTGAAAACGGATTAATTTGCTCTATTTTATGACATAATCAAATTAATTTTACCCTAAATCATAAAAAATATCCATGAAATTAACAAAACATGTACAACGTACGTGCACCTTCCTAGTTAAAATAAATGAGAGTGAGGAGAGTTGTGGAAGTTGTGAAATTAAATTAAATGGAGGTTGATTTCTCTTTGGTTGGAGAGTTTTTAATTGGACAAAAGGACAAATGGGGAAAGGCAATTTGACAATAAAGGGATCAAAGAGGCAATTGGACGTTGAGTTCGGTTGAATATGACCTTACATTAACACATCTCGTGTGGGAACTGGGAATCGAAGCTCATTCGCCATATTATGTGGCACTAAGGATTTGTTTGTCTTGTCTTTTTGCTGCTTTTAGTTTTAAAATAAATTTATCATTTTTCAATAACATATCCCTTATACTTATTTTGCAATTTGCATATCCCGTATACTAATTTTGCATAAATATGAATTATCATAAATTAACATATCTCTAACATTATTTATTTTCTTTCAATAATCTCCAAAGAAATATAAGAATTCCTAAAACATGTACCTACTTTTTATTTCATCACAAAAAACCTAAACAAAGAACATTGTAAAAATCAAGATATTTCCTAAAATCTCATTTATTTAACTACCCTCAGGAAAGCGAAGCAAACATGGCCTAATTCTTTATACTAGACCCACACTCGTACCTTTTCGGATCTTATTTCCTCAATCAAATGGAGAAAATACTTTCTCTAAATTTGATCTCACTAAAATCGAGTCAGGGCCACAGCAAGATGATAACCAATTTATGAAAATTAGCTGATAAGTGGATAAATTTGATTTTTGGGGAATTATTTAAAGGGTCTGGTTGAAATCCAATAACTTTTCATTGATCATATTATGCAGATTCCTTTGTGTAATCCAATCCTCAGTTCAGCTAATTATTTAAGAGCTTAATCTAACACCAGCTGTATGGATATCCATCCTTATTAGTAAACAGATACTCCTATTTGTTTGTTCTTATTATTAGAATTAATTAGACAAAACTAACTTAAAAACTAATCTGATATGCCTGAAATATCAGACTTAAAAAAAGCTCAAACTCCAAAAATCACATTAACCTTCCAAATCTTACAAAATTATCAGATTTGCATTCATGAGATGTGTCCATAATGAAGAGAAAAGGAGAATGTATTTACTCTATATAAGAATGCAACTATTTTAGGTGATATGCAATGCCTGGATGTTGTCTGATACCTCCATAGCAAATTCAGCCTCCACAGCCTCCCTATGACAAGTAAACAAATTACAAGGAAACAATCGCGCATTTTATTTTCAAATGAAACAAATCAATTTATCAACAAAAGGTTCTTACTTGAAGGCTTTATGAATTTCCTTGCTTTCTGGATCCAAACTCTTAGCCAGTGAGAATGCTTCAGAAGCCATAGAGTAATTCTTCATGCATATACAAAATTGATATTTATCAGACAAGAACTTTATAAGTTCAAGATTAAGACATCGAAATCGATTTTGCATGCATACTTTGAGGAGCATCCAAGCTACTCCTTCTCTATAATGGGCCTTTGACCAATCAGGCCTAAATTTGACACAATCTTCAGCATCTTTTAAAGCGCGATCCCCATCATTCAAGCGTGCCCAGCATAAACTCCTATTTGATAGCACTTTGGCATCACATGGATTAATAAAAAGTGCCTGTTAAACAAAATCGAAACAGGACATAAGATAAAATTTTCAAAATTATATGCTTTAATATTGGTATACAGGCACTAATTCGAAGAAAGCAAAATGATCGTCTAAATCAGTAAACAATGTATTTATTACCTCAGTATAGCAAAAAATTGCATTCAAGTAGTCCTTTCTCTTAAATGCTTCTTCTCCTCTTTTTTTGGCCATTAGAAAGTTCTCCTCCCTTTTCCGCTCTCTCTTAAACAAATAATCGGATAAGCTAAGTCAATATTCTCTGGTATACGTGGACAAATAAATTATCTTGTATGTACACAGAGGAATAAGATAATAGTGAGCACAGCACCCAACCTTCGAGAACTCAAATATTACCTACTGCAAATACTCCACTTAATATATCCACCGAAAAAGAAAAGATTTTAGAACCTTAAAAGACTAGAACACCTTTTCCTTTCCATCTTTAGATCGAACGTAATTCATAATTCCTTGGTAGCTCCAGTCAGGGATAGATGAAATCCGAGAAGTCAACGGTAACAAAAGCATAACCCCAGCATCATTAGCCGCCAAGGCTGCAAACTCTAATGGAGTCAATCCGGCCTGCAATTTGTCATTATAGTTCTCTAAGTTGAATTAACTAATTTGATCAAAAGCACCTAAAAATCAAACAGTTGAATCGAAACCAAATGCAGACAAGGATAGTGTTCATAGGCAACACTTAAAACTCACTTGGTCAACTACATCAGGATTAGCCCCGGCCTTCAGCAGGAGCTTCATATATTCAGTATCCTCTTCAGAGGCTGCACGAACTAAGGGAGTCAGACCTCCCGACCTAGTGTTTGGGTCAGCTCCAGCCTAGAAAGGAAAAAATGAACAATTAGAATATGAAAGAATAAATGTAATTTTTGAGGATGCAGCAGAAAGAACTTTTTCACAAGCAGTGCAATAGCTAAAAGTCTATAGTAGCACATTTGCAATAGCTGAAAGGACATTCTAGGGAACAAAGTTAAACCCATGTTTGGATCAAAGATATTATACATCAGTCGTAGCTGGTAGCATAAGAACAAGATATAACATAGTAAAGCACACAGTATACTAGTTAAAATTAATTAAATTCACCCACTCTGAGATAAAAAATAACACATTTTCAATATCTCGGTCCACAACTCCTTGTGATCAAAGTGCATTTACAAGGAAAAACTCTCCGTCACATTGAAATGTACTGCCATAACAAGAAATGTTGATTATCCTGTACTGAAGTTAACTTAAAGAACCAAGAGGAAAAAATCATTCAAAGGACTCTACCAATAGTGATGAAAACAGCTACTGGATGCGAACAAAAATAAGTTGAGCTAGAAATTGGAGATCTTAAGCAGAATAAATTATCACCTTGAGCAGCATATCCAGACATTCAATTGAGTGATCGAGGATTGACAGCATAACAGGATTTAATGAAAGGCATGAAGCTGAATTGGGCTGAGAAAAAGAACATTGAATATATTAAGCAATTACATAATGCTATCCAAAGCCTCATTAGAAGGCGATTAATATAAAAACAAATGTATTTCACGTTAACAACCACTAGCTCCTATTAGTGTGTAATGTATTTCTTAAACACTTAGGCATACCACAGCGACGAAGAAATCAACCTACATGTCAAGGAAAAATTAGAACTCGAAATTATCACCTCTCATTATTATAATTCAAGAGTCAAGTATGCTGAACATAAAAGATTTCACTTTCATGATATGAACTCAATTATGTTCAACATCTAACATAAACGCAACATTTCAGACCATTGTTCTTGACATGTCTCCAAGAAAAAGCTGAGAGGATGCAAAATGTGTAAACTAGTTAGACCAACTTGTGCCCACAATATTAAGCTAAATAATTATTTTGGTCGAACAGTTGAGCTACCCAAAATTACGATTCAGGAAACATAAAACCGTTGATGCCTACATTAGCATGATGATCCAACAATATCTTAACAGCTTCTTTCTTCCCTTTAGATGCGGCAGCTAATAAAGGCGTCTCATAATCATAAACCGCCTCAATTTCAGCACCCTTTGAGATCAATAACTGAATAAGCGTCGTGTGTCCTACAAGAGACCAGATTAAATTGACATGATTGTTAAAATCATAATATAATGAAACAAATTCCATAAACAATAAGAAGCCCCACAAATAACAAACTGCCAGAAAAAAAAGAAAAAGCAAACCAAAATAGGGATAGCAGGCATCACAGACCTTTTTCGGAAGCACAATGTAGTGGTGTCTTCCCCTTGAAATCGCTCTCATTAACATCTACACCATGTTGGGTGAGATAAATTGCAGTATTGGGGTGATCCGTCTTGATAGCAAGTAACAAAGGAGTGTCACCTGCGCAGTTAAAGATGGCAATTTAGTTACATGCGCCACCAACATAATGAGACCATTAAAATTGCATGCATATGTAACAACATAATCTTCTTCTATAAATGCTAATGCGCAGGAAACATAGGTATATTATTTTCCAGTAAAAAGACCAGGAAGATCAATCAGAACATTAGGCCTAACACAACAGCAGGAATATAAACTATTTTTTTTAATAATAAATGTCCATATCAAGGGTTACTAACAAATATAGCAACCAAAACACAAATACATCAGCTAATCAATCATCAATGTACCTTTATCAGTTTTAGCATTGATATTCACGTTGACATCCTCAATCAAAAACTTGCATATCTGAGTTTTTCCAACTACAGCTGCACGATGAAGCGCTGTCAGCCCATGACAATCCTTAGCCCTTTCACATTTTTCAAGGAACCCTTCAGCGTCGGCAGCTGCTAATTCTGTAATTTAAGACACATAATTTTCGATAAACAAAATCGCATAAAAGTATTTCATAAACAAAATCAAAAACAAGGAAAGAGTGAGCCCCAAACACAACAAAAATCAGAAAATTACGCTGGAGGAGCTGGAGATCACCATAAGCAGCAGCCTTCAAAATCGAAAATTCTTTGCACGTATACAAGTTAGAAAAGTATTCACAACTTACATAATAATATTAATGAAGTATAATCGCTTTTGATTAAACACAACAAAGGCATCCGAGTGTTTCGAAAACGAAAAATCAAGTGTAAATAGGAACATATACGAATACATATCTATACACCCTCAATATGAACACAGAGATAGATATAGTTCAGTTGTGTGTATGTATCGTGAACGAACCTGAAGGAGTATTCATGCTTCTTTAGTTCTGTGTAATTATGAGAAAATGAACACGTGAACACAGGGGAAAAAAAAAACCGCTACGCATTTAACAGGTGAAATAAAGGTCTGTTTGTTGAAATAGATTATTGTTGAGATTATAACGAAATTCGAAAGTGCATTTAATCGAAAACAAACAAACAAGGTTTTAAACAAATTGATTTGATTAAAATGCACGACGAGAGGAAAGGGCGGGAAAACAGATAGGGTTGTTTCTGGAAAATGCGGTATAAAATATAGCCATTTTTCAATTCCATGATATGGGGAAAATGCGCAATACAATTAAACTATTTTATAATTTTTTATTTTTTTTATTAAATTTTTTTGTACTTTCAAAAACCTTGCATAAAACACTACTTAAAAACAGTTAGCTAAATAAAGAAATTCATTTTAAATGAGAATGGTAAGAGAGATAATATGACATCCGCTTAAAAATGGACTCAAATTCATTTGATCAAAAACTAAAATTTTATTATTTTTTTGTTAAACAATGCAAAATATTTGAGCTAGATATTTAAAAAATAAAAACTAAGATTTATGATGTCACATTCACATTATAAATTTATGATGATTAAATAATTTTATATTTATTTAACAAATATGAAGACAAATGATAATAATTATTTTATTTTGCTGTAATTAAAAATATTTTAATACTTTATCTAATAGATTTATACTGGTTAAATAAAAAATTCGAAGGCTCGTTCAATGATTTGTATACTTTAAAACAAATAAACAAAACTCTTAAAATGAAACTTTATAACATGAAATGCACTAAATAATTTTTTTATTACCTTATCTTAGAACAAGCTTAATAAAATCTCATGACTTAATTATTTATCATTTTATATCTGATTACAATAATCTAAGCCCATTTTTCTAGTTAAACTAATGATTCTAGTAAAAAGTAAATTCATCAAAAAAAAATCGGAGTCATTAATACTTTCTATTTTTAGATAAAGTTAATTTTACTCAATTAAGGCGTAATTTTCTAGTAGCTTTAAAATGCTTTAATAGTGTGTTCAACTGTTTCAAGTAACAAAAAGGTTTGGCCCTTTCAATGACAGTTGCGCATGTTAGATTGTTAACAAATAACAAGTATTATATTTCAACATTTACACCATCATACAGACGTAGTATTATATTTCAACATTTACACCATCATACAGACGTCCAGTGCATTAGTAATGTTTTCATGTAGGAGTATATAGATTACAAAACCTTGGCATACCAATACATATCAATACATACTACTTACACCTAAAAAAAAAAAAAAGAATTAACACTAAAGCTACAATGAACATGTGACTTCAAAATATTTTGACACCATTACATTCGGTCAAAACTTCTTCCCTCCAAGATAACTCTCTAATCCCCACAAGTTGAAACCAACTTCAAAGCATCCCTGACATAGAAAACGAACATACAAATTAAAGGATTATATTGAACTCGCAAAATGAGTCACAACACGTGGCTCAGTCGATACACAAGACAAACTTAGATTTATTATTTTCGTTTGAGTTGTATTGAGTAAATAATCAACTAGTTGATCAGAACTCGACCTTTTTCCAACCCAACCCGGCTAAACCTGACTGGTCTCATAACGATTTTCTTCCCAATCAAGAGTTTACCCTTAAGTCACAAGGAAGCAAAACCAAACAAGTTTAGATAGTAGCCTAAAAAATACATACATGAGTTCTGCTTCAATTTCTTCATTATCAGGATTCAGCTTCAAAGCAACAGAAAATGCCATGGCAGCCATCGAGAAATTCTGCATGAAAAAATAATGTGTTGCAAAAATTGTAATGGAACATTGATCATAGATACAAAAAAAGAATTAGAGTTAAATGGAAGATCGTACTTTGAGTATTTTTAATGCTGCACCTCTCCTGTAGTGTCCTTTTGACCAATTAGGCTTCAATCTTACACAATCTTCAGCATCAGATAATGCCGGATGGCCCTTGTTCAACCGCGCCCAACAAAGGCTCCGATTAGATAACAACTTTTCATCATCTGGATCTACAAAGATGGCCTGCACCATAAAATTATAAATGAAGAATGGCTCATGGAATTTCACATGTACTGCCCAATCAAAACATTAATAACCAAGTTGATTTTCGGCTATCATGTCGATTTACTATCGAAATACGAGTACAATAAGTTAATCATCAAATAGAAATTGTGTTCACCTTACTGTACCAACATATTGCATTGAAATATTCTTTTTCAGCAAATGCCTCTTTGCCCTTTGTTTTTGAAAGCTGAAACATTTCTTTCCCCGTTGTCTCTCTCTGAAGCAATGTCAATGAAAGAGAGAAAGGGTCTTAGAAACATAAAACAATGGACACAATGAGAGAGTGCTATAAATCTTTCCACTATGGGCTGAAACATGAAAAACAATACTCTAACCAAATATTAACTAAAAACTTGGACAAATAAAACAGATTTATTAAGATCCAAACAATAAATAAAAGTAGACACATACAAAATACTGAATGTTCTAATCCTAATTTAAGAGCAAGTAATAGTTAGCGAATCACTCAAAGAAAAGAAGAAATGATGAGACAGAAAAAGAAGATAACTGGGACATCCATCTTCACAAAGTAAATAAAAGATATAAACAAAGGAATCAACACAAGATACAAGTCATCCAAATAAAGAGGTCAAATAATATAGCCGGTAAAAAGTTAAAACAAGTAACAAGCTCTCACAGAAAATTGAAGAAATATTTATTAATCCAATAGCTAAATGTATCAAACTATTAATGAGGATAACTATGAAGAAGAATTTTAGAAGATGGCTGAAACTCCCAGGGAAAAAACGAACAAAGTAATTTTTCTTTAAAAAATACGTTATATTGACCTGTGCTCTAGCTTCTTCAGAGTGAATATGCCTCATAATTCCCCTAATGCTCCATACTGGGTAAGACTGAATACAACGAGTCTGTGGAAACAGAATCCTCACACTTTCAAGGTCTTTTTTCAAAGCAGCATGTTCCAATGGTGTCAACCCGCTCTGCCAGAGATAACAGACCAAAGAAACGAGGAACTAGTTACCAAGCTATATTATATAGTAAATTTAATGACTTCTGAGATAACATCAAACCAATCACTTAATTCTGATTCATATACACTAGCATATATTTATAAATCTCAGCAGGAGGATTGAACTAAGTCTATACTTGAAAAGATGCTGCATGACGAACGTGATAATTTTGGAGGCCAAGGCAAGTAAAACGTGACACTGGTCAGTGTAGGTGTCTGATAACTGCTCCCCTACTTTGCAATTCATGAAAAGGGGTTCCAAAATTATGTGGAAAAAATTGGGCATACGTCAAATCTGACGAGCAATATTTGTAATTGTCAAAATCAACATCTTAATATTGAGTCTTCAAATATTGTATGTTGGGGGGAAATAGGAAATGTTAAAGTTACAGTGAAAGCACAATTAATGAAAAAACAACTTTCAATAAGTGTAACTATTTTGACAGCCACGGCTACTTACGATTTGCATAGAGCAATCTCATTAAACATTACATCTATTTAATATAGTTTTAGCAAAAGACAATAACAGCTTAACCACAACAGGATAGCCTTTTGAAATTTCAGACTCCCGTGGGTCAAAGACTCTTATCTGACTAACAATAAGAGAGGGGGGGGGGGGGGGGGGGGGGGTTGAGAGAGAATAATGGGTGCTCATAATTTAGAAAACATATATATCACATAAAGAATCCCAATGGTTAGAAAAATGAATTGAAAAACAACACACATACACACAAAAAAAACAAATCTCACAGAGTCAACAGCATTAGGGTCAGCACCGTAGTCCAACAAGTACCCAGCAATTCTTATAAGTCTGCCATCAACTGCTAGAGCAAGAGGAGTCACTGCACCAATATTTGGGTCAGCTCCAGCCTGCGAGGAGGAATGAATTTAAATCAGATAAAAGGTTTAAAAAAGATCAATTAATAAAGAACGCTTTTTACAAGTGAGATGACCTCCTCCATCATGGTACTGCCTCCCCTCCCTCCCCCCACCCTCCCAAACTTACACACCCCGAACCCACAAGCCCTCGATGTACCCAATACCGAAAGAAATGAAGAATAAAGAGATAGATTAAATTAAGGCAGCCAACAACCAACAACAAACATAAAATATGCTCAAACGACAGGTGACCGGTCTGCATGATCAGAAACTACCATCTTAAAAAATAACAGTTATGCTCCTAGTCAAAGAACAATCAATAGATGCACAACATATGATAAATCACACACGTCAAAAAGTTATAAGCGTATACATCCATACAAACACATGTTATAATAGAGGTTAACATGTCACATGACATGTAACAATTAAAAGTTACACAACTATCAGGCAAATCTATCATACAAAGGTAGAGATTAACATTAACCCTTATAAAAAATAAACAGACACCATGAAAAACAAAGGATGAGTTACCGTACCTCTAGCAACAGTAGCAAGCACTCAGGAGATTCAGCAAGTATTGACAGAAGAAGTGGAGTGAAAAACTGATGTGAAACCACGTTTGTCTGCATCAAAAACCACAGGAAAAATACATGATTGAATTAATATAATTGATTATCTTTTATATAAATTAGAGTCCAATGACTTGGATCACCAAAATTATTTCTATTACAAGGCACTTTAGGGGAATCTTTTGTCCTAAAAATTATTATTTCTCCAATATTTATCTCCACAGCATGAAAATTAGACGAATTAATATGATTTAGATAAGATTGTCGAGCATATCCGGATAAGTTAACTTCAATACATTATTCTACTTATTTTCCTTTAATAGAGACAGATGCAGTATTCATGGTAACAGTTTTATACTAGAATCTATGGCAATATTCTATATTGAGCTAAAGATTTTTTGTCCGGATTGAAGGAGCAACATATAGTAGAGCATTAAAAGAATCTTACCCCCAGATTTCAAAAACTCACATCTCTACATATAGCAAACATGAAAACATGTGCTACCTTCCTCGCAACCAAAAACTTTCAGAGCATCATTTTTTTCTACTGAACAACAAAAGACTCATTTCCCATATCATGAAGCAATTTGATATATAAACAATTCCACAATACAAAAGTCAAGTATGCTGCACCTAAAGATTTCACTTTCATGGTATTAACTCATGTTCAACATCTAACACAACAGAACATTTCAGACCATTTCTTGACATGTCTCCACAAAAAGTCAGAGAAGATGCAAAATGTGTAAACTAGTTAAAATTGTGCTGAAATATTAATAAGATTAAGACTTAGATTTCGATTTACCGTAAAAAAACAAAGATAAAGAATTATTTGGTAAAAGAGTGGAGCCACACAAAATTATGATTCAAGCCACATAAAACTGTTGATGCCTACATTAGCATTATGATCCAACAAAATCTTAACAGCTTCTTTCTTCCCTTTAGATGCGGCAGCTAATAAAGGCGTCCCATAATCATAATGTGCCTCAATTTCAGCACCCTTTGAGATCAATAACTGAATAAGCGTCGGGCATCCTACAAGAGACCAAATTAAATTGACATGAACTGTTAAGATCATAATACTATAATATAACAAATTCCATAAACAGTAAGGAGCCCCAAGAAATAACAAACTGCAGAATAAAGAAAAACCAAACCAAACTAGAGATAGCAGGTATCGCCTACCTTTTTCGGCAGCACAATACAGTGGTGTCTTCCCCTCATAATCACTCTCATTAACATCTACCCCATGTTGGGTCATATAAATAGCAGTACGGAGGTTATCTGCCTTGATAGCAAGTAACAGAGGAGTGTCACCTGCACAGTTAAGAATGGCAGTAGCATGTACCACCATCAATATAATCAGACCATTAACATTGCATGCATGTGAAATAACTTAATCCAGACCCTGAACCTTATCGAGAAATGCTGATGCGCACAGAACAGAGATCAATTATATTCCAGTCAATAGAACAAGAAAATCGATCAAAACATTAGGCCTAACTTTACCTAATATCCAAAAGTACTTTGCCTCATAGAATTTATGGCACAACACACAATAAACAATTTATTTACATATAAATTTATTATTATTTTCAATAATAAATCTGCATATAGAAGGTTATTAACTAATACAGCAACCAAAACACAAATTCATTGTTCAATCAAACTACCTTCATCAGCTTTAGAATTGATATTAACTTTGACATCCTCAATTAAAAACTTGCATATCGGAGTTTTTCCAACTACAGCTGCACGATGAAGCGCTGTGAGCCCTTGGCAATCCTTAGCCCTTTCACATTTTTCAAGGAATCCTTCGGGATCAGCAGCCGCTAATTCTGTAATTGTAAGACAGTTGATGTTCAATAAACAAAATCGCATAAAAATATTTGATTAACAAAATCAAAAACAAGGAAAGAGTGAGCCTCAAACACATCAATAATCAGAAAATTACGCTGGAGGAGTTGAAGATCCCCATCAGCAGCGGCCTTCAAAATTGAAAATTCTGCGCACGTATACAAGTTAGAAAGTATTCACAACTTCAATACATAGCAATTAGCATAGTTGAAATAAAATAGCAAACACAACAAAAGCATGCAAGTTTTTCGAAAAACGAAAATAGGAACATATACGCATACATATGAGATAGAGAAAGCTGTGTGAAAGTAACGAACGAACCTGCAGGATTATTCATGCCTCTTCGATTTTTCGAAAGCGCGAGAAAACTGAATACGTGAATACAGAGAAAAAACCTCTACGCATTTAGCATAGTGAAAGTTAAGTAAAGGACTGTTTGTTGAATTGAGTTTTGTTAAGATACAAGTGAAATTCGAGATTGCATTTAATCGAAAACAAACAAACATGGTTTTATTCATATATAGTAATAAGTATATTAATTTGGGGAAAGGGCGCGAAAACATAGAGGATTGTGCCAGAGAATGCGGCAGATACAGCTTAGCGTGTTACAGTGAAGAAAATATCTACAGATAAGGATCAATCAAACTGTATTCTCAGCATTTTCTTTTTAACTCCCGATTCGATTTGATGTGACATATTCCTTTTTTCACATATTTTTTATTCTTTAATATTTACCTTTTAATGATATTTTCTCTTTCTTTAAGATCCAAAGATATTGGTAAAAAAGACCCAAATAGCTCTAATATTCAATGTTATTAAAACCGGACCGGACCGGCCGGTCCGATCGGTTCGACCGCGAACCGGATATCGATCCGGTCCGGTTTACCCATTAAAACCAGTATCTCCAAAAACCAGTTTGGACCGGGTTGAACCGGTCCAAAACCGGTGAACCGGCGAACCGGTATGGACCGGTTCAACCCGGTTCTGATTTTTCTTTTTTTTTTTGATTTTTTTAATATTAAAAATAAACTAGAAATTCTTGTACAAGGTGGGATTTGAACACCTAACCTCTAGGATGAAACATGACTTCCTTACCATTTGAGCTACACCATTTTTTTGAAATTTTAGTACAAATTAAAATTTATAAATTATAAAAACTTGTAACCAAATTTATTTATAAATTAGATAATTAACTTAAATAAATATTTCACACATTATGAATGAAAATTAATACTCAAATAATAGTTTTTTATTAAAATTTATTCTATAAAATATTCTTTTCAATATTATTTTTAGGATAAAGAGTCAAATCGATATAATATGCAAATTTAACTTTGAATATTAGACTTTTATACATAACCATATTTAAAAATCTATGAATATCTTAGTTTATTGTATTTTTAACTTACACTTTTAAATTTTTAAAAAGAAATATAATCATATTATATTTATATGAGCATACAAATTAGTACCATATTACTGTTATGATATAAGTTAGATAAATATTATATGCTTTAATTTTATCATATTATAATTTTTTTATATTTTTAGTCAATTGTATGATAATGTTTAAATTTTATGCATATTACATATACTTTAAAATTAAATATATTTATTACATTATTATTACGTCATCCGGTTCGACCAGTGGTCCGACCGGTTCGACCAATAAAACCACTAACCAGTTGGCTCACCGGTTCACTGTCCGGTCCGGTTTTGAAAACATTGCTAATATTTTTAACAGGCGGCGCCCAATCTTGTTAAATGAACTGATTTGTACCCAATCAATCCAGAACATTTTTTACTGAGGAAACTCCCTAGCTGGAATTGATTTATTATGCAGAGGGATTTTTGTAACTTTTTTATTTTCTTTGTTAATAAAAATGAATTTCCTGATTTAAAAAAAAACCCTGAGAAAACAACAAAATAAGATGTCTTTTCAAAAGAATTTTTTTTTTATTAAAATGGTTCTCACATAAAACAATTTAACAACACTAATTATATCTAAAAATTATAATTTATAACTCTTACTCATGACACTGCATCAAAAATCTAAGATACAAAAGTAAAAGGATATGTGTAGTTTTGATATGAATTAAAAAGTGAGATTTCATATACTTCGGTGTTGGTTGAGCTTCACATGGTTATAGTTTGAAAAAAAGTTGGTTTAAGTAGTCTTGATAAATCTTTGAAACATTATGTAATGTAGATAAAATTTGAGAAGGTAATGTAGATAATAAACAAATATGTTTCAAATCAATAAAATCTAAATCATAATTATGTAATAAATGTTAAATAAATGTAAATTATGTATTTGAATAAATGTTTCATGGAACTCATATATTTATCCTCGTCCATGCATAAATACAAATAGCCAACATAAACCTGGAAAACTATGTAATGCAATTTAGCCAAAACAAAAGTAAGTATCTATGAACTGAATTTGAAACCATATCATTAAGTTCAATGATATTTGAATATGGAAAAATTCTGGTCCAAGTCCGGATTGATCAACTCATACAATCACAAAACAAATGTATTGATTACTCTACTAGAAGTTTTATCCAATCACAAAGCAAGTTTCATAGTAGTCAATAGCGCAAATAACGAGCGCTAAAGTACGCAGTTCAACATAGCTTAGATATATTGCAGCCTGTGCAGCCGCTATACAATTAGCGTGCACTATAGCGCAATAAGCGAGTCGACAATTTAAGTGCACTTTAGTCTTCCTGCCTTCAAAAGGCATAAATCAAAACTAAAAAAAAAAACGTGATCTAGCTTTATCCCTGATTCAACTTTAAACCTATTTTACTTTTTCAGAAAAGGAAAAAAAAAAAAAGGCACTCAACCAAATTAGGTTAAAAATTAAAATCATCATTCGCCTTCTCTCCGTCTCTTCCCCCAACTTTGTGCCTCTCACACCAACTCTACTTCCGGCGATTGCTCTAAATTTAAACTATCTAATTCTAGCGAAGAATCTAAAGATGGAGAATCTAGTGATGGTGAGATTGATGTTTAATGTTTAGGCTTTAGTGTTCAAATACATATTGTTGGGTCAATAATTGTTGAATGTCCTAGATTTCTAGTACTTTAACTATTAGTTTAGTTGCTTGTTTTTTGATATTTAGGACTTGTATTGAAATCAATGAACTAAGATGTTTTGATTTTATAGTTTTTATATACCTTAATTAAAATTTATTATTATTATTCCAAAAGATAAATAAATGTTCTTCATTTTCAAAAACTCGCGCTATGTCGCTTCGCTATGCGCTATAGCCCCATAAGCATACGCGCATCGTTGCGCTATACGCCTATGACTACTATGACAAATGTATAACACTTTGCATTTGTTACTTTAGGTTCGACTCCGACTAAGAATTTCCGTCGAACATGAGCTATAAATTAAACACCGACTCCAAAGACTCAAATCAAGAGACAATCCATTAGTATTGTTTCTAATACAAAAAATGTGCAATGCTCTGTCTTTTGCATGCTGAAATATTTTCAGTTACAAACAATCCTCATTGTGGCAAAGAAAAATGAACTGTAAAGTACAGAAATTTTCAGTTCATTTTGCCATACAACAGGGAGGAAACTCTTCTGGAAAATCGTTGATTCTACACAAAAATGTACTTGGCTACAGCAAAGAAAAATGATGCGCTACTTATCAAAAGATTCATATATCTTGTGCGCCTCCAACGGATGCTTTGCCTCCATTTCGCTATATTCACGAGCAACAGCATCTCTGTCAAAAGAGGAAAAATAGTTAAATAGAGGCAAAGAAAAGATGTATGAGAAAATAAGACTGATTCTTAAAATCAAGAATTACCTAAATGCGTATTCAATTTCCAGGTTCTCAGGATCCAATCTCAATGCCTTTGAAAATGCTTCAGCTGCCATGTGATAATTCTTCATACAAATATTAATTGGAGTTAATTTCATCAGATCAAAGCCTCTTCTCAAACTTAATTTCAAATTAAGAATGATAAATATTTGCATACTTGATGTAGCCTCCAAGCAACGCCTTCTCTGAAGTGACCCTCAGCCCAGTCGTCCCTTAGTTTAACACACGCCTCAGCATCGGCTAAAGCAAAAGGAGCTTCACGCAACTTAGCCCAACATAAGCTTCGATTCGATAGCATTGTTGCATCTGTTGAATCAAAATCAATTGCCTCACTATACCATTTGATTGCACTAAAATAGTCCTTCCTCTCAACTGCTTGTTTGGCTTTCGCTTTCACCGAGTGAAAACGAGCATTGCTCATACGCTTTCTCTGCATCAAACGGTTGTCACAAAATGTCACCACGGTAAATAAAGTAGCTAGAAAGAGCACACCCGTTTTTCATAATAAAAACTGCATAACATCGAGATCCAAAATCGAAAACCAAACAAGAATACTCTTAACTCTAGCAACATGTATAACAAGGATCTATGAGCATTGTGTACTGCAATCAATCAGCTAATGATGTATGGCATGACTATAAAGTAAATAGAAGAAAAGAATCAGAAACTCACTACACCGGTTGAGCTAGAATTGGCACCACACGAGACCAACGACCTTATATCCGGTTCACCATCACTCTGGAACGAAAAACATAACACAAGTCGTGAAAAATTTCAGAAATTTGAAATATATATCAGCAAAAAACATGTATGGAGATTTGTGTTTCCGTACTTGTGCACCATGATCCAACAGATACTTAACAGACTCATCACAACCATGCGATGCTGCGTATTGCAAGGGAGTACCATACATCGATTTTGCCTCAATGTTAGCGCCTTTTAATAGCAACAATCGCATAATCTCCTTGTTCGCTGTAATTACGCCAAATTAATGATGAATTTTAAATATAGTAATAAATCTTCTAAAGACATTGGTTGTAAAATGAACTATCTATAAGTATCACCTACCTTTTATAGCAGCATAGTGCAAGGAAGTGACACCCTTACAATCAGAACACTTGATATCAGCACCTTTGATTATAAGATACTTTGTGGTAATGAAATGTCCCTTCTCCGAAGCAAGAACCAAAGGGCTCTTACCTGAGGAAATCATGTATACCAAATTACTAATATTAAATCAGAATGATTAAAAACATACTGTAAGACACCAATAAAGCAATTTCATCGATGTAACACGACAAAGGCATATTAAGTCACTAATTAAGTCCACTTAGAAACATTTTCTCAGGAATAATTAAAGCACAATGAAAATCAAGAAACCGTTGTTCAATGTTTAGTAATCGGCATTTGCAAACAATAAATATACCATTTCGGCACTTAAGCACTTTTGCATCCTCATATTACATTTGATTTGCACCCACTAGGGTGCAAAATTCCACAATTACTCCCTAATTATATAAGCTTTGAGATAAGTAGGACATTAAATAACCATCATCAAAAGAAACAATGCAAAATACAAATTAATTCTCAAGATCTTTAACCAATTAACGATGTCAACATGAAAATCCATTAAGCACCAAAATCTTTTCTAGGAAATGAAATCAAAAGAAGAACTATTTGGTTATTGAAGATTACCCCTTAGTGCTTTGACATCAACAGGGACTTTTAATTTCTCGATCAAAAATCTGCAAATCTGAAAATGCCCATCCTTAGCCGCAAGATGTAAAGGTGTCCGGCCTTGACAATCTTGAACTATCTCACATCTTTTCCGAAACCCTTCATAATCGTCACTATTCAATGCCAACTCTGTTTTCATTAACAACCATTTTCTTAAAACCCAACTCCAAAAAAAAAAAAATTATTCAAAGAAATAAAAAATAAAAAACAGAGGAGGAGGAGTTACCCTTGAAGAATAGGAGGTCTCCACTAGAAGCAGCTTTAAGAATCCGAATATCTGCAAAATTAGGTACTCCAAAGTTAGAATTAAACCGATGGATATGTTGAAGACCTTATTTTCTATTTCGGCAAGAAAAATTACTAACGAAGAAACATTCAAATGACTGTAACTTAACAACAAACACATGATCTTATTTTTGTGGAGTTTATATGTTCACGTAAAGAAAGATGCATGAATAACGAAAGAATTAATAACAAGGTAAATTAAAGTTGTATAATATTGTAGAAGAAAAAGAAAAGAAAAAGATGAATATTCATACCGTCTTGAGAAGGAGAATACATGGCGGTTCAGTTTCTAACAATACAGGGGTCAGGGTGGAAGTGTGAGGTGAAGTTGAAGACTGGAGTGGTTAAAAGGTAGTAAATTTTGTTTTAGGTCATGTTTGTCGCGCGCAACTGAAATTGATTTTAGAAATTTTCCAATTTTTGTAATTTTATTTACTTTTTGATGTAAAATAAGTAGAAACGAGTTTGTAAGTTTTATTAGTGGTTTTAGAAACGATAGTATCATTACATATATGTTATTGAATGTAATTATATTTATTGATTATGCGATATTAGTAGTGCAAAAAATGAATTACTATATGTCATATTATAATAAAATTTATTTTGACTTTTTATCAAGAGAATAGAATTTTTAAAATGATATTATTATCTTCTAAAATCGAAATAAAATAAATTTTTATTTTAGTAATTAAGTTTTACAGATAACACCAAAATAAAAACTATACAAACAAGGCTTTAGCGTTTTGGTCTGATTTAAAAGTTTTTTACCTTTTCTTTTTTTTTTTGTGTGAGGAATCTGATTTCAATGATAAACAGTGTAGTGAAACATGAATTTAGATTTTAGAGTTGATTTTTGGAATTTGCATCGTAAAGGCGAAGATGAGGCGGTGGCCTCGTGAAATGATTATTATAATTGTCACATGTACATGTGTCAATTAATTATTAGTGATACACAAAAATAGTACAGAGAATCTTCACCACTTGAAATGATTAATCTACAGCCCTTCCCATTTGACGGCCCAAGTCCTTCACATGTCAGGATACACTCATTTTTTTTTTTATATTTAATCAAAAATTACAAATACATCCGAAAATATACAAGTATTTAAAGAAAAGTAAGCAGGATTAGATGAGACAAACTTTTTTGGGGAAAAAAAAGAAGAAATAAAAGAAAAACATTTCAAGAAAATGAGTTATTGCACACATAACATTTCAATACTAATATTTTTTAAGGTAAAATTGTAGAAAACGTTCCAAACTAATTAGTGATTTTAGATTTTCGTCCCAAATTATATTACCTTATCAAATTTCATCCCGTAATTTAATATTTTTTTGAAATATCATCCCAAACAAATTACTAATTTTGATTTTTCGTCCCAAACTATATCAACTCGTCGAATTTCGTCCCGTAATTTAACATTTTGTATGAGTTTAGTCACAATATTAATTTCTAATTTAATGGAAGTGACGGTTCAATCTTATAATTAGTTTGGAACAAATTATGCAATATCATATAATTATTATGTTAAATTTATTATGTCATGACACTTAAGCACCCATGTGGTAATTTAACGGACAAATGCCCAATTTTCGTCTCATAATTAATGGTGGGATAATATTCCAAAAAAAAATTAAATTACGGGACGAAATTTGCCAAATTATATAATTTGGGATGAAAATCCAAAATCGATGATTAGTTTAGGACGATTTTTACCTTTTTTAAAGCAAACAAGCTTCAACATTTGAAGTGGAGGGTGTGGTTAAAAGGTAAATTTTATTTTAGGGCATGTTTGTCTTGCATATCTGGAATTGATTTTAGAAAAATTTCTTAATTTTTATAATTTTTATTTATTTGTTATTTTTTGACGTAAAATAAATAGTAATTATATGCTGTAGAAACCAGTATGTAAGTTTTAAAGGTTATTTAAAAAAGCTTCTTTTGCTAGAGATATGTTAAGTAAAATTATGTTTATAGTTATGTGATATTAGTAGTATCAGAAATGAGTTTATCTTATATTAAATTAGAATCTAAAAGAATGTTTTCAATTCTTTTTCGAGATGAGATATCTATTTAAAATGATATACTGTAATTATTTTCTAAAATCAAAATAAAATAAATTTATTTTTTATTAAGTGTTACATATAACACCAAAATGTTATATTTTTTTTTTTTTTGGGAGGTAACCAAAATGCTATTTTAAAAGATAGACAAACAAGCCTTTAGGGTGTATTTGGCTGAGTTTTGGCCTTTTGTGCCGATTTCGTGGGTTTCGTAATTAAAAGATAGACAAACAAGCCTTTAGGGTGTATGTGGCTGAATTTTGGCCTTTTGTGCCGATTTCGTGGGTTTCGCAAGACCGAATCAAACCACTTTCAAATAAGTGTTCGTCAAACCCATAAAACCATAAAAAATATATTCAGAAAATCACACTCAAATTCTTCAAACTTATAAAATATTGATTTGACATCTACCACCTACTTTTTTCCCCCAAATCTCACTAAAAAAAACATTGATTGGACACATACCACCTAACTTTTCCCCAATCCCAACAACCAACCCATTCAACTCATTCAAACCACAAACCCAACAACCAAAACTCATCCAAATGAGGTCTCAAATATTTCATCGAAACAACTCAAATAATATTTTCTAATTTGAGATCCATGGGACAGAACCAAAACACATTCAAATAGACTCTTAGGGTGTATGTGGATGGGTTTTGGTCCGATCTCACGGGTTTCACGAGATCGAGTCAAAACCCTTTCAAATGGATTTTCGTCAAACATATAAAACCATCGAAAACCTATTCAAAAATTCACACTCAAACTCTTCAAACCTATAAAACATTGATTTGATACCTACCACCTATTTTTTTCCCCAAATATGACCAAAAAATATATTGATTTGACACCTACCACTTATTTTTTTCCTTAAATCCCAACATTCAAATTCAATTCAAGTGAAGTTTCAACTTATTCAAACCACAAAATTCAACAATCAAAATTCATTCAAATGAGATCTCAAAAGTTTTATCGAAATCTGTCAAACCATTTTTTTAAAATCGAAATCCGTCAAATCGAACCAAAACCCATACAAATAGACCTTTCATCATTTTGGTCATGTTCAAAGATAAACAGTGTAATGTGATTAATCTACGACCCTGTTTCTTAACTGACGACTCTACACTCTACAGTTCCCGTTTGACGGCCCAAGTCCTTTCAGTGTCAGGAACACTGATTATTATTATTAATCATTCATTTCATTACTAAAAAATTACTTCTATTACAAATACATCAAATAATATCACCAAATAATTATTTAATTTAAGAAATTTTTTGTACAAAATAATTATTTGTTAACAACCTCTTCACATAACAAAATAACTGTCAAAACGTGTATGTGTCTATTTGTTTGGCCTTTCCGGAAAAAATTGCGTTTGGAAAAAACGAAACAAAAATATTTTTAATTTTTTGAAATAAAATTATCCACTTTAAATTTTTTCAAACTAGTATTTCAAAAGTACAAAAAAAAAAAACATTTTTTTTCTTATCTCTAAATTTTTTTTACATAAACTCTAATTTAATTTGACATAAAGCAACATATCATACAAAAAATATGATTTGACATTTATACATCTTACACATACAACATAAACTCTTTCAAAAACATCTACACCTATCTTATTTCTCAAACTACTATCTTAAAATTTAAACAAACAACACTAGACAAATCGAAATTATTTTTGGTAAATTATGATTACCCATAAGGTAAAGACCTAAGCCCATCTTTAATAGATTTTATTACAAAAAGCTCCCCCTCTAACTGTTTTTGATAATTAAATGTTTGGCTGTAGATTTTATTTTTGGTAAATTATGATTACCCATAAGGTAAAGACCTAAGCCCATTTTTAATAGTTTAGGGGGAGGGGGGAGGGGGACAAAGGGCCAAGGCTTGCCCTTTGTTCCCCCGCGTATTTTCACTTGCGGCCATGGTGCGTGCAGCTAGGCATGGCAAATGGGGGGGTTGGGCCGGGTTCGGGTTGGGTCGAAACGGGCCGAGTCATTAATGGGTCTGTTGTAACGGGTCGTAAATGGGTCTAATCGGTTCGGGTCTGGGTTGACCCTTTAATCCTTAACTTTTTTTTTTCCTTCAAAAATCCACAAAAAATTTATTGTAACATGGGTTGAAAAATGGGAGTAATTGATGCCAAGATTTGAAAGAATAAAGTTAACATGCAAATTATGAAACATTAATTGTATGATTTGAAAAAATAATTTTTATTATTCTCTTATATCTAAGAAATATAAAGGAATAAAAATATATTACGTAAAAATAAATAAAAACACATTTTCGAAAGTCGATATTTATATTTTATTAGTCAAAAGTGGCCATGAAATTGGTATAGAAAAAGCCAACGATTTTAAGATATTTTAATAATTTAATTTTTTTTCTTCGAAATAATGGGTTAGTAATTGCAAAATAATAAAAGTTGGATCTAGGCCTTCAATTTTATGATAGCAAAAACGATATAATATGATTTTCTTTTTTGGAATTAAAAATAGTAGCAAAGTTGCTTTTAAATTGGGCCCAATACTTTATTTTTTGTTGTTTTTATAAGACACATTAACAGATCCACTAGAAGACCCATTAAAGACTCATTAATAATAAAGTTGACCCAAGATCAACCCAACCCAATAAACATAAAAATTAATGGGTTGGGTCTGGATAGGCCTGGACGGGTCACGGGCCGGCCCGCGGGTCCAGACCCATCTTGCCATGCCTACGTGCAGTGCGCCCTGTCGCTAAACAAGTGACACTTGGCGTCACATGCATGTTCCAATTTTTTTTTTATATTTTTTTTTATATCTAGTAGGCAAGTTTTTTTTTGTAAAATATAGTAACAATTTAAAGTAGTCTTTATCTAGTTAGTCTTATTCATAAAATAATCAAATCATCATTAAATTATTTTAAATTTTAGTTAATTTTATAATTTTTAAATTATTTAAAAAGAAAGCCTTGATAAAAACTTTTTTAAAAAAACCTCAATGATAAATCTTCTTACCTTTAATTTTTTTTCTTATAAAATATTTTTAAATTAATATAAAAATGAAAAAAATTGATTTTCAAATTTTGTGTATGATTTAAAAAATGTATATTTTAAATTATATTTTTTAAATTTATTATTATTATTATGGTGAGAGTGGTGGTGGAAAATAAAAACATAAATATGTTCATAATTAAAACGACTACAAAGGGAAAGGGGAATGGGGCATTTATGCCCCAACTAGTGGTGGTGGAAAATAAAAACATAAATATGTTCATAATTAAGACGACTACAAAGGGAAAGGGGGAGGGGGCATTTATGCCCCAACTATTGAAGATGGCCTAATTACAAAAAATCTCCTCATTCTTGTCACCTTCTTACAATTAAATCATTGCCCATAAAATGCTTCAATTTTATCCTTGAAGGTTATTTGTAATAATATCTTATAAATTTTAAAATTTGAATGAGTTATATCTTATAATATATAAAATAATTATCATAAATTTACTAACAAAATAGTTGGTATAATTTATACATGTCAATAAATAATGCATTGTTTATATACATTTATTAATAATATAATTCTATATAATAAATTTAATAAATATAAAAGTATATTTATAATAATTAAATAAATAATATTTTATTACATTAATAAATAGTGAATTTATAATACAATATAAACTTTATTAAATTGAAATATTTTATTTACTCTACAATGCAATAATTTTATTAAATTTACTAATATAAAAACTAAATCCATTTAACTAAATATATAAATAATTTATTTATATTTATAAAAATATTATTATTCAAGTTTTATTAATTTATTTTATAAAATTTAAACCGTAAATAAATATGTAAATACATTTTTGTTGGACAATATCTATTGAAACTTACGTGCAATTATAAATTTTTTCATCAAGTATTTTGGTCGTAAATATTTCATTATCACTTTTATAATTTATAGCATATAATAATTAACATCCAAATTTTAACATGTATAAAATATTACAAATTACACTAAAAAAAAAAAAAAAAATTTAGGAACAACGAGTTAATTGTAAAAATGTGACAAATATATTCAATATGTGAGGAAGATTTCTTGTAAATAAACCTTACAAAAAAGATATCCATAATTTACCCTTTTATTTTTAATTTTTACACGTAGATTGTTAACAAAGTAATATATTTCAACATTTACACCAGGATACGGACGTCCAGTGCATTAGTAATGTTTTCATATAGGAGTATTTCGACTACAAAACCATGCATATTAATACATATCATTCAGTTTGATACCCCAAGGTAACTAATAAAAACTGCTTGCTTAGCCAAAAAAAAAACTTAAACCACCAAAGCTACTATGAACAATACCATTGACCAGTCAAAATATTATTCCCAGGTGCAGCATTTTGACACCATTGCTGCAAAACCATTCTCTAATCCCCACCAGTTGAAACCAGCTTAGAAGCTTCCCTGCCATAGATAAGAACACACACAAAAGAAGGGATTATATAGAATTCGCAAGATAAGTAACAACACGTGGCTCGGGACACGACCAATATTTTTGTTTGAGTTGTACTGTGTTACTTAATAATCAAATAGTTGATCAGAACTCGACCTTTCTCCAACCTAACCAGGCTAAACCCGACCGGTCTGTTAACGATTTTCAACCCACTCATGTGTTACACTTAAGTTATAAGGAAGCAAAACAAGATAAGTTCAAATAGTAGCCTAAGATATACGTACATGAGTTCTTTTTCAATTTCTTTATTATCAGGATCCAACTGCAAAGCAACAGAAAATGCCATGGCAGCCATCGAGTAATTCTGCATGAAATTTAAATAACATGTTACTAAAATAGTAATGGAACACTGATGATAGATACGAGTAGAGAATAATCTAAGGTCAATAGAAGCTCATACTTTTAGTATTTTTAATGCTGCACCTCGCCTGTAGTGTCCTTTGAACCAATTAGGCTTCAGTTTAACACAATCATCAGCATCAGATAAAGCCATATGACCCTCGTTCAACCGCGCCCAGCATAGACTCCGATTAGAAAATAATTTTTCATCAACTGGACCTACAAATATGGCCTGCGCCATAAAATTATAAATGAAAATATCACATGTATCGGCAATCACACCATTGATAACCAAATTGATTTTTGGCTATCATGTCGATTTATATTAGAACAGACGAGTTTGTTAAATTTATCATCAAGCAGAAATTGTGTTCACCTTACTGTACCAACGCATTGCATCAAAATATTCTTTTTCCGCAAATGCCTCTTTGCCCTTTGTTTTTGAAAGCTGAAAGATTTCTTCCCTCCTTGGGTTTCTCTGAAACTATGTCACAAAGTGGAGTTAGAAACATAAACCAATGGACACAATGAGAGAGAGCTATAGATATTTCAACTACGAGATGAAAAATTAAAAATACCAAAAAACTCTACGACAAATAAAACAAATTCATTTAAGATACAAATAATAAATAAAAGTAGACATACAAAATATTGAATGTTTTAATTCTAATTTAAGAGCAAGTACCAGTAAGTGAATCATTTAAAAAGAAGGAAGAAATGAAGAGACAGAAAAAGAAGATAAATGGGACATCCATGCAAATAAACTAAAAGATTTAAACAAAGGAATCAACAGAAGATACAAGTCATCCAAAGAAAGAAGTCAACCAATAGCCCCGGTAAAAGGTTAAAACAAGTAACAAGCTCTCACCAAAAAAGGAAGAAAATTTTATTAATTCAGTAGCTAAATGTATCAAACTATTAGTGAGGATAACTATGCAGAAGACTTTTAGAAGATGGCAGAAACTCCCAGGGAAAAAGGAACCATAAGAAATTTTCCTTTTAAAAAGAAAGTTATGTTGATCTGTGCTCTAGCTTCATCAGAGTGAATGTGCCTCATAATTCCACTAATGCCCCATACAGGGTAAGACTGACTACGACCAGTCAGCGGACACAGAATCCTCACAAGTTCATAATCGTTACGCAAAGCAGCATGGTCCAATGGTGTCAACCCGCACTACCAAAGGTAACAGAACAAAGAAACGAGGAACTAGAAAACTATATAATACAAAACCTAAGTTTAAGAATTTTGAGATAACATCAAACCAATCACTTAATTCTAACTTGTATGCACACTAACATATATTTATAGATCTCAGCAGTAGGATGGAACTTTATCTCTACTTAAAAAGAGTGACATTGGTCAGCATTAGTGTCTGATGAACTGCACCACTACTTTGCAATTCATGTCAAGGGGTTCCAAAATAATTAAGGAGAAATTTGGAATATGTGAAATCGCACAAGCAATATTTGACTGTCCAACACAACATATGGAGATACCGAGTCTTCAAATACAATACATATTCGGGGGCAATAGGAACTGTAAAGTTGCATTGAAAGCACAATTAATGAAATAATAACTTTCAATTAAGTGTAAATAACTATTTTGAACAGACACATCTACTCACGATTTGAATAGAGCAATCTAATTAAACATTACATCTATTTAATACAGTTTTAACAAAAGACAATGACAACTGAACCACAACAGGGTAGCCGCTAGGTGTTTCAGCCTCCCATGGATCAACACTCTTTATCAGACTAACAAGGAGTGTTGTTTCGGGGGGGGGGGGGGGGGGGGGGGGGGGGGAATGGGTGCTCAGTTTAGAAAACATATATGACACATACAGAATCATCCCAAGGATAAGAAAAACGCATTCAGAACACACACACTAAAACACAAAATACAAATCTCACAGCGTCGACAGCATTAGGGTCAGCACCGTAGTCCAACAAGTACCCAACAATTCTTATATGTCCTTCATGAACTGCTACTTGTAGAGGAGTCAAGCCAAATGAGACAATATTTGGGTCAGCTCCAGCCTGCAAAGGGGAATTCAAATAAGATATAGGTTAAAAGAAGATTAGTTAACAAAAAACACTTTTTGCACGTTGGATGACCTCATCCAACATGTCCTCGAGTTTCCTGTTTGTCTAAACATGTCACCTCCCCCCCAACATACACACCCCGCTCCCATAAGCCCTCAATGGTGAAATAAATGAAGAAAAAGATAAATTACATTAAGGCAACCAATATTCAACAAATAACATAAAATATGCTCAAAAGACAGGAGACTCGTCCACATGATAAAAAAAAAAGACCAAATTCTAAAATATCAGTTATTGCTCCCCAGTTAAAGAACAACATATGCTAAACCACACACGTCAAAATATTACAAGCATATATATATAGCTACATGTACACATATAATACATGTCACATTGACATGTAACTATAATTCGTTACACAACTATCAAGCAAATCTGTCATACAAAGGTAGAGACATGACAATCTGTCGCATTGACTTTTTAAGAATATAAACAGACACCATGAACTATAAAGGATGAGCTAACGTACCTCTAGCAACAGTAGCAAGCACTCAGGTGATTCAGCAAGGATTGACAGATGAAGTGGAGTTAAAAACTGATTTGAAACCGAGTTTGGCTGCATCAATAACCATAGGGAATTTTAAATATTTGAATAATAAAATTGAGTGTGTTTTAGAAAAATTAGAGTCTAATGACTTGGATCACCAAATTTGTTTCTCAGGATATACAAGGCACTTCAGAGGAATCTTTTGTCCTAGAAGATAATTTTTAATCAAATATTTATCTCAATTGCATGAAACAAATTAATATGAATTAAATAAAATATTGTTAACATATCTGGATAGTTAACTTCAATAATCTTTTTTAATTCCTTTTCTTTAATAAATTACTCTATTGTATGGCAATATTCACATACCTAGCTAAAGACTTTTGGTCCGGATTGAAGGAACAACATATAGTAGAGCACTGAAAGAAACTTACCCTCAGTACTCATATCTCTACATATGGCAATGGCAAACATGAAAACATGCGCTACCTTCCTCGTAACCAAAAACTTTTAGCATCAAATGTTTTTACTTATCAACAAAAGGTTTCCCATATCATGAAGCAGTATGATATAAAAACAACTAAAACCAAATATTGAACTAACTTACTACATAACAAGTACAATGTACAAAAATATATACATAAGACACAAATTACATGAGTAGATAACAAGTTAGCTCACATTTGCGTTATGAGACAATAAAACATTAAGAGTGTCTTTCTTTCCCGCAGTTGCAGCGCATTGTAAGGGAGTTCCGGATTCAGAAATGGAGTCCATGGCGGCACCTTTAGAGATTAACAGTTCAAGGATTTCTGTATGCCCTGAAATGTTTTCAGAATTATGATTTAACATAAGGGTACTGAAAAAGTACAACACTATGTCTTATCTTTTGGAAATTGTGACTGCTCAATGATCATAGAGAAACTACACTGTCACTGACTGCAAAAAAGATAAATAACAAGCCTAGAAACAGAGATCCAAAAACTCTCATTTCATGCATAAAACAACATAGATATTTTGTAATTAAGAAGTTGCAGTAACAAATTTCATCTCCTTTCTTCCATCCATAAACCTTTCCAGCCCTTAAAGTTCAGTTCTTGACTGAGTCAAAAACCCTTAATGTTTTCCATGCTCTGGCCCTTTACCATTACCACCCCCAGTGGCACTAATGGAGACCAAATTTCTATTTATGCCCAAATGCAAAATTGGTTGCCTCAACAATTCAGCTACATGTCAATGAACGAGAACTATCAGCATAAGAATTTAAGGGCCGCCTATAAGTTTGCACGTCGTATCCATCAAGTTGGTGCAAAATATAAAGAGAACAAAACAAGCATCAAGAAAATACGTAACAAACCTTTTTTAGCAGCATAGTGCAAGGGAGTATACCCCTGGAAATTACTTAAAGAGATATCTGCACCCCCGAGAATAAGATATTGAGTAACTGAAAGATGTTCACCCAGAACTGCGTGATGTAGAGGAGTTTCACCTATATATAAAAGTAATAGGCAGGGGAAAATAAACTAAATCATAATAAGCGATACAGCTGGTTAAGAATGTCAGTTAGATTCACAATTGCAAAAAGTTAGACAAATAAGAAAAATAAAACTAAAATAGGGAATATAAAATTACCATTGCCATCTCTCATGTCAATATCAAGATTTATTTGTTTAATCAAAAAGTCGCATATATTATATTTTCCTTCTTCAGCAGCACAGTGAAGAGCGGTTTTCCCTTTATCGTCCTTCATGCTCGCAATTGACTTTGCTAACCCTTCGCCACTGTTAAGCTCCTCAGCTAACTCTGGAAAAAGCACCCCCAAAAAAAGGATGAACTCATGAAAAAATGGAAATAATAAATAAACACCTATATAGAAATGTAAAACTTAACTTACGCTTGAATAGGCTTAGATTTCCGGTAGAAGCTGCTTTCAGAAAACTAGAGGTTCTTCCTGTAAATGTATTTCGCAAAAATGCATGTGAGGGGACATTAATCTCGAACAGTAAATATATATAAAAAATAAAAAATAAATCGAATTCAACTTACATACCTCTGACCCTGGAAGAAGGAGAAGCCATGGATTTTTTCATATGTGCATAGAGCAGAGGGGTTAATATAAGCGGTGGTATTTTATAGGTTGTGTTTGTCTTCAAATATACCTTTTCCCCATTTTGAGAACTTAACCGCCACGAAGTTTGAGCGCGATTCAAACAGGGTATAATGAATAGCGGGGTAGTAATTTGATTTGATATTTCAGTGGGAGTCGTGACAAATCGTACTTGCAGAATGGCAGTAGACAAATTTATCTACTAATAATAATGGCTGATGTTTGGGAACTGGGATTTGATTTTTACTTTTTCTTTTTTAATGACTATTCTTCATGATTGACAAGAAGTGCCAAAAATATCTATATATGTGTTATTTTTTGGAATAAAATGTGAAAATACAATTGTTCTCTTAAAAAAACTGGTCATAATCTGGTCATAAAATTTTTGTTCAATTTTAGTTTGGTCAAACTTATCCAACCATCAAACAAGTGTATTGAATTTGCTTTGTGATGGGTCACTTTTCTGGAAGTTACATACAATCCAAAAACAAGTATATTACACTTGCCATGTAGTTACTTTAGGTTCGGTCAAATCCGATATGAATAAGAATTTCCCTGAATCTTCATGCGGTCAAACTGATAAAATAATAATAGGAGGGATGTTTTGCAAATAAAAATATTAACTATATGGGTTTTTTCTAATAAAAATAAAATAATATTTTATATTTATAAGAAATAACACAAAAAATTAATTTTCATTCTCTGTTGGTTGTACGAACAAACAAGCTACCATGGAGTTGGAACAAACAGAACTTCGAAATTTGGAAAATTAGGAAGAACTAAAGAATAGAGAATTTTATTTCGACATTTCTTTGCTAGAAAATGGGATAAATAATTGGCCAGATTATTTTCATGGTCATAGCATTTGAAAGGCTGTTTCTGAAGGGTTATATATGTTTGGGTTTAACATGTAGCGCTGGTTCGATTCGAACATTTAAAAAAAGTGAACTGAATCGTCTGACGGATCCTATTCGAATCATCCATGGATCTTTGTGTTAGGTTCGAATTATTAGGGTTTAAAAGTTAATTGAATTTTCTCAAAAAAATTAATACCTCCCAGCCCATATATACAATTTTGAGCTTTATTTCATTCACTCATTGTAATGGACTAAAGACTTGTTGGACTCAACCCAACTAGTTGGATTTAACCCACCTGGGTTAAACTCCCAATTACACCAAAAGTCTCTCTATATATATGGATGTATAATGCAACACTATGAAACTTTATATGATAGAATGGCAAGAATAGAGAGGGCAAGGAGAAAAAAATTGTACGGCATGTTTGTTTGGTGTTTGGGAAAGTAGTTTAGAAGACTAGTGGAAATTTTTGAGATAATATCGATTTGCGTAATGTTGTTTGTTTGAGTTTGAAAGAGTGGTTTGAGAAATATAGTAGGTATAGACTTTTTTAGAAAGAGTTATGTTATAGGTGTAAGATGTGTAAGACTTTATGTCATATCATATATGTTTGTTATGTGAGATAAATTGTGTAACAAATACTATGTTATTTTATGTAACTCAGAGCAGAGTTTGTATATGTTTTGTTTGGAAATAAAAAAATTGTTGTATGTTTGACTTTGAGAAAATGCTTTTTTTAAATTAAGAGATGTAAATTTTATTTCAAAAAGTAGAAAATATGTTTGTTTGGCATTTCTCAAACACGAAAAAATTTGAGAAACGCCAAACAAACAGACCCTACACGTCTCCTAAGTATAAGAAAGGCTTATTGCAAAAAGCTAAAAAATATATTGTACCATCATTTTGTCAATATATTGAGAACATTTTTGGTCTATTTGGATGGGTTTTGGCTCGGATTCGCGGGTCTCGATTTAAAAAAATTGGTTTGGGTGGTTTCGATGAAACATTTGAGACTTCATTTGGATAAGTTTTGATTCTTGGATTTTGTGGTTTGAATAAGTTGAAACCCCACTTGGATTAGGTTTGGATGTTGGGGTTTAGGGGAAAAAGTAGGTAATAGGTGTCAAATCAATGTCTTTTTTAGTGAGATTTGGGGGAAAAAGTAGGTGGTAGATGTCAAATCAATGTTTTATAGGTTTGAAGAGTTTGGGTGTGAGTTTATGAATAGATTTTTTATGATTTTATGGATTTGGTGAAAACTCATTTGATAGGATTTTGACTCGATCTCTCGAGACCCGCGTTACCGGGCCAAAATCTATTCACACACACCCTTTGTCTTCAAAAATATTTGTTCTTTATGAATTATTTCAAAAATAGCTTATATAAAGCTTATACTCGGGATCTTTAAAAATTCGTTGCGCTAACACTATTACACGCTTACAAATTCAAGATATATTCTTAATTAAGATGATGTGATTGCATGTTAGTAGTTACCATAAAATGCTTTTCTTAAGATTTATTCTTTTTCTTTTTTGTATTACATTTAAGAGTTATTTCATTTTACTCTAAAGAATAGGCGTGCAACAAAATATGTAGTATATTGTCACATTTAATTTTAATCATGCTATTGCGTTTGGTTTTTGAATTTTCATGGAGTAATAGTTAAAGAAATTGAGATATTTAACAAACTTTAGCTGTCGTAAGAAAAATATTTGAGATTAAATTTTCATGAGTTCATGGGTTTAACATATATATTTGACAAATTTATCGAATATATATATACATAACGTGACAATATATTTGACATAAGAAAAATATTTTTGTTCCTATATTATTCATTTTAATGATCCAATAACCAAATATGATATTAAAATACTGACGAGTGTTATATTTCTTTAGTTGAAAGAGAATAGTATTACAATATGACGAACTCAAGTTCAATTCTCCGATAGAAGAGATATTTATATAATTGTTCAATAGGCCTCGAAGAGAATTAATTCAAACTTAAGATCTGAATAATGAATACGCAAATAAATAAATAAAATATGGGAAAGAAATCATACTAAAATAATTCCCAAAAGTCGGACGGGGTATTTCTGAAATTATCAAACAACTACAAGGAGCGTTAGATTATTTTTACCCCAAAAACCTACACATAACACATTCATAACTTAACAAAAGTCAAACTTGGTCAACAAGCAGTACAAATAAATCAAATATAAACGCAGTCGTTCTTTCTCCGTCACTCCCATAAAGAATTCGACATAGCCCAAAATCCTCAGATCGAAGTAGGCTCAGGATTATATGATATATTGAAAAACGCTCAACACTCGGTGCGTAAAAATACTGCTATGGTTTATATAGCGTCTTGGGATGATTTTGTAGAAAAATCCGTCCAATTATTTCGGGCCGATCCAGAAAAGGTAAAATTATAGCTGCTTTCAATATTTATTTTGATTTTAATTTGATGTATTTCTGAATTTATTGTTACATTTATTGCTGCAGACTCGTTATGCGATGAAATACAGGCACTGTGACGGTAAATTGGTACTGAAAGTTACCGATGATAAAGAGGTAAATTTGTGGTTTTGTGATGGTTACTATGTCATGTTTGTTGGTTTATTTATTATTGTTAGATTAGTGATGATTCGGTTGATAATAAGTTGCAATTGTGTGATTATAGGTAGTGCTGGTGTTTGTGCCACAAGTTTCTTCCCTGAGATCCTATGGTTCCCTGTAAATTGGTTGAAGTTTAGCCAAGTAGTGGACATTCTCATACTTTAAAAATTATGAACAAATACAGATACAGTGTTGTTGTAATGATGAACTGACCACCACTTGTATCCTTCTTAATATCCCCAAGCTGCCGTGTATGGCATCAAACCGTAGAGATAACTGAATATGATTTGTTTCTGAATTAGATGATCTCAGATGGTATCTATTGATTTTGGGTTAGAGATGATGACCCTTATCGCCTAAGACTCAATTGAGCTTTTGCTGCATAGTTGCAGGATTACTTCTTTAAACGCATAAGAAAATTAGGATCCAATCAGCTCACCGTACTTCTGTGTTTAAATGGTTTTAGAAGTTTTTTGAAGCCTTAGGTTACATTTTGATCGTTTTAAAATATAATTTGTAAACTATATACAATGTCAGATGAGAACTCTTTTGCATTTCTGGAATTGCGTATGATGTCATCTCTTGTCAGGCTATCCACCCTATGCTGTATCTTTGTGTTATAAATTTTTACTTAAGGCGCTTGAGATACACGTTTTGTGCCTGAGCTATGTGATCTTTCTCAGTTATTGCTAGTTGTTTACATTCTGGCTTTCATAGGTTGCGGCAATTTTAATATAAGAACTTGTGGCATCATTAGAACAGGAAAATCTTAAATTAGAAGTTATCTTCACAACCTTCTCGTTCCTTCTTTCTTATCAGTGTATCAAATTTAAGACAGACCAAGCGCAGGATGCTAAGAAGATGGAGAAGTTCAACAATATATTCTTTACTCTGATGGCTCGCGGACCTGAAGGTATTGTTTTGTCTTATTCATTCTCAAACTGCATATGCATCGAACTACCACTGCAATGTGTGTTTTAGTCTACTTACATACTCCTTCTGTCTGGAAAGAGGTGGTGAGGAGGAAAGAGAGGGGGCTTTATTACCGTCTACTGTAATTGTTAGACTGAACTTTTATTGAAGAGTAGTATTGGGACTTAGAAATTCACAATTATAGCACACATCAGTTTTTAGTATACAAGGAGAAGGAGATGGTATATTTTTGCTACACATATAAGATTACAGTTTCGTGGAAATATTAAAATCAAGTTGAACCATGTTAGTAATGAACAAATTTTATTACTTCAGGAGCTCTGCATCTTTATCTACAGAACTAGCGTTTATGCCCCTAAGTTGTTGTAATCTTCTATTCTTCTCATTTTTGAGTTTATGTTCGACTCTTGCTTGATAATATGAACTGAGATTGCACTACCCGTGGTGTGATCAATCATAGTTCAATTTGCCTTGAGAAGTTCTTAAGCACTCTCTAGGTTCATGGGTTTTGGAGTCACTGCATCAGTGATAACTGTCATTCCTTTTGCTTGTGATCTACTATTGTTTCACAAAGTTCCTGCAATTAATCGTGATAAGATATCATGGAGATAAAAACATTGTCTGCCCCTTTGTTACATTTGTCTGGATACCTCAATTCAGAGATCTAAAGTCCTTTCAGGACCTAGGTAACTAAGTCGTGGAGCGTGTGCGGGTGCGGGTGCGTGAGCGTGTGCGTGAAAGCGTGAGTGACTGTAAATTTCAAGTATGAGAGCGTCACTAGAGCGTCTATAAAAAATATTTTTTAAGAAATATAAAATAATTAAATAACATATTACAATAGAAAAATAACATTACAAAAGTACAAAATTATCACTATTACCATTTCATATCCTCTATATTTTTATTATTTCTTGATAAATCTGAGTAGCTTATGGGTTTACTAATGCTAATTAAATTATTCATTAGTAAGACTAGAGACAACACATATTTTAGGTGGTGAAAATGTGGAATACACTTAAATTAGACAAATTACTTACCAAGCAGTGAACAAATTGTATAACAAGCACTGGTCACTGACTCACTGGTGTAATTGTATAACTAAGTACTTAAATTGTTCTTTGATACAAATTGTATTAATTACTTGTGTTGACAAATTACTTACCAAGCACTTAAATTGTTATACAAATAACTCTAACATCAAAGAACAAACACCAAGCAGCACAACAAATGCCAAGACAAGTATAATTGTACAACAATTTATTTTTACCAAAAATGACCGGAGCAGTGAACCCATAAGGAGTGAAAATTAAATTAAAGTTTTTAACAGTGAAAATGATTTAGGGTAGAATTGAATCAAGTAATTATCTGCCCAACACTGGTCACCGGTGTAGACTGTAAAGCCGTAGGTTTTGGAGGCTAGAGAATTCTAAGTTCTAAGCTTGAATGTTGATGAATTTTTTAATCTTGTTCAACTTCAACCATTGTTGCCGTCAGAGAAGTGAAAATGTAGAGTTTGATTTGGTAAAGTAGCATTTGGTTATTAGTTTAATGATATTAACTATAAAATCAATAATAACTTGTGGCTCTAATGTGTACACATATATTTATTTTTATAAATTAATTTTTTTCCATTAAAAAAAATTAATTTTAGTGATAAAATTTTATGTGGCAATGTTAAAGTTTTCACTTCTTATATATATCAAGTGACAATAACTCAAATATTGTCATTAAAATGGTTTTCATAAACATACTAGTGACAAGAATTATAAAAAGGTTGTCACTATTGACATTTAACGATATCCTAAAAGTGACAACCAAAAAGTTGTTTTTTAGCCATAGTGACAATATTTATTGTCACGAGGTTGTCAATAAAATGGTGTCGCTAATTGTCAATAGTGACAACTTAAGTCACCATATAACTCAAATATTGTCATTAGAATGGTTTTCATAAACATACTAGTGACAAGAATTGTAAAAAGGTTGTCACTATTGACATTTAACGATACCCCAAAAGTGACAACCAAAAAGTTGTCACTTAACTATAGTGACAATATTTATTGTCATGAAGTTGCTAATAAAAGGGTGTCGCTAATTGTCAATAGTGACAACTTAAGTCACCATATATTTATCATTAATAGCTATTAGTGACAGTTTAAAAATATATTTTGTCACTATTGCATTTGTCACCATTATTACCTAGATAATATTACTATGACAAAATTAATAATTATTATCACTAAATGCATACAAAGAGTGAAAACTTTTAAATTATCACTTAATTTTTTTGTAATTCATCTTTTTCAACACATTTTGACGAATTTTTATATAATTCTCGACTTTAAAATTTATAAAGCGCACATTTTGTAAGTATAGTGCACGATCCTTTGTTTGAAAAAGTCGCGCTTTAAATTCAGATAAGACGCGCACTTCTTGTAAAGAGTGCGCGCTATACCAACAATGAGTTCGCGCACTTAATTTCACAAATTCGCGAATTTAGTAGCGAATTTTGGTTTTGCGCTCTAGAGCGCGAATTGAGAGCGCTCAGGAAGGTGGGTCCCACGAATTTAGTTACCTAGTTCAGTACAAGTAAAAATGATAATACAGAAAATCAAACAAAATTATGGAGAAAGAAAATCTCAAACAGCATCTCACTGGAAAATTACCACATTAGATTTCAAGTTGATTAATTAACTATGCATTGGGCAGAGCTAGAGCCAAGAGCCTGTTATGGGAGGCAAATGACTATATGCTAAATTCTAGTCCCAGATCCAAATCGATCAGATCCCATTGTCATTGGAACATTGTGGATAATGGTTTAAAGTTCGCTGTATCAAAGTGATCTTCTATTTTTATTTTTATTTTATAAAAATGAGACCTGTAGGTTTCAATTAGGCTACACAACTAGACTAATCTCAAACACAAAATATGTATTAACCCGAAATCTTATAGGTTCTGGAGATGGTTCTTCTTGTTCGCCCATTTCTGTATTAGTTCTTACTTTGTTATAAATATTTGCATGCTTAGCCTTTTTCTCTTTTATCATATCGAGCATTATAGTGTATTATTCCTAACAACAATTTTTTCTTTTTTAAAGTGGATATATCTGAAGTTGGCGGGAAAGAAAATGCAGAGGCCCAGCCAGCCAAGAAAGGAAGGGGAAGGAAACAATAGTGTATTACCAATATCTGAGTAAGTTCTGAAATGTTCAGTTGCAGGTAAGCGAAGAGATGGTTGTCAACCCAATTCATTCAGGTTGCAAAGGAATTCCGGCTAAGTACTTAATAGTTACATCTTGCATTTCATGGTGAACGAACTTCTAACTTGCTTTCTCAGTTAGTATATCTTCATTGACAACCATGTGGTCTTTCGACTGCATCTCTCAAGTGTTTAAAGATTATAGCACAAGATTAGTCTGTGTTAATTTCCTTAAAATATGGAAATCTGTCATTTTGAATGCTTGGCTCTCTTCTAGCATTATTGAATCTTGAGTGCAAATTCTCTTATAGCTCTGGCTTATCCTCCTTTTTCATTCAATAATTTTGACAAAAATGTTGTTTTCCCCTTTTTGTCCATATAGTTGCGGCAATCTCTGTTAAATTATCTTGAATGCTACTTCACATATTACAATGTATAATCTATGATATGGTTGGAGGAGTCCAAAGAAATGAAAAGTTCAATAAAAATCTGGTCACCAAATACTACTATTTCACAATTTGACACATTATAGTGGATTCAAAGGCTAAAGCATTATCTTTATTGAATCTCTAAGCACAAATTTTCCCGTTATATATGCTTTCTAGCTTTACACAAGGTAAAGTTGTGTCAAAACAATGATAGCCGATGAGCCCGTTAATCCATGTAAACTCCCAAAATCTTTGTTAAAATAACCCAGATTACCTTGCACCGTTGGCAAATGGCAATGAATACGTCAACGCTTAAATCTCTTACGATTATGCTGAAGTACATTTTTTATGGTGATCACGGATTTTAATTTTTTAAAAATTTCAAAGATTTAAATTATAATTGTCTCATGAAAAAAAATAATAGTATATATAATATATAGATCCTTGTATGGCAACGATTATCTTTCTAGCGGAAAGGCTCGAAGCCTGTTTGTCTCGCTTTTCCGAAAAAAAATTCGGTTTTCGGAAAGGCCAAACAAACAATTCAATCACTTTTCCAATTAATTAGCTACAGTAATTTTTTTCTCAAATCACTTTCCGAAAGGCCAAACAAACATACCACTTTTCTACTCTATTTCTATTTCTCTCTATACTAGAAAAGTCAACAATTGCGGCTACTTTCCCAAACAACTCTCCCAAAATCCAAACAAACAACATTACGCAAATCGAGATTATTTCTCAAACCTCTACCACTTTCCCAAACCACTCTCCGAAAGACGAGACAAACAGGCCCTCGGAATGTGGGCTTATATATTCAAAAATAAGTGTTGCTTGGGCGGCTGTCTACATCTACATAGGGTTAATTTTTCAATAATATAAGTGTCATGTTCGATCTTACTGGTTTTGTATTATATTGTGCATATCACTAACTATACATGTTCCACTTAACAAAAGTAGATATAAAATTTGTAAATCCGACTAATGCATTCCAACTTCCTTCGAGTGACCCTTCGAGTTATTCAGTCGACAGTGTCTTATTGATCTGAGGAGATAATACATAATAGTGAATAGTGAAATAATTTTTTTTTTCTCACTAAACAACTTGACCTAAAGTTACTTGTTTAATAAAATAGTAGTATTACGAGTCCCGCTCTTGGCAGTGTTTTAAAAATCGGATCGGATATCGAATCAACAGTTTTATTGGTTATTTGTTAGATCGGTTTAACAGTTTTAATAATCACTGATTCAATCGGTGTGACGTCATTACCAAATATTTTTTAAAATTAAGTTTGAATATATGTAATTAACTATTTAAAAAAAATAGTATCCATTTTTTCAAGTTTATTTCCATAACTAAATGTTTATCACATGACCAATTATTTTTATACAAATTTTGAGTTTAGAATGAATGATAGCAACAAAATTACAAGTATGATAACATGATACGAATGCAATATCATAACAAACACCATATCAAAAATAATAATTTTATTGCTAATCACCTAAGAAAAGAGAAATGTTGATGAATTTTGTCATCAAATTATTAAAAAAAAAAGTGAAAATACTTGAAGTTTAAGAAAAAAATGACTTATCTAATAAAATTGATGCTCAAATATATTTATATAACTTATTATATAAACGATTTCTTGTTTTTTGTTTAATTCAAAGTGAAAAATAGAATAAGAGATGTGAGAGTATTGTTGAAGTTTAAAGGCCGCGGAAGAGAAGTAAAAATCCGTAGCGTAAACTTTTTATTTTTATAAATGAATCAGTTGTTCAATTGGTACACTAATTCATTGATTTCATCAGTTTTTGACCCATTTTTTCCGATTGAAACTAGTCAGGAACAAAGCTGATTTTCGAGGATTAACCAGATCGAATTAACAGCCGATTACTAGTTAAATCAATCGAACCACTCAGTCTGGTCCAGTTTTTAAAACACTGGCTCTTGGTGAAATGACCAGTCAGCCTAAAGTCATAAAACTAAGTCACTAATATAGGTTATGATTTTAAGAAATTAATTATTTTCTTTCGTAAAGTTAATTTCCTAATTTCTAGATCGTGTCATTTGATAATATTTAGTAGGATTTTTTGCACTTTGCACCCCCGAAACATGGGAAATAGGCACTTTGCACTCCCGAAATTTAGATTTAGCACTTTACACCCTCGAAATATGAAAAATACAGCACTTTGCACCCTATTTTATTTTCAATCAAAAACTCAAGGGCAAAATAGGTAATTCTATTATAAATCTTTGGCACTTTGCCCTCGAAAATAAAATTAGCACTTAACACTCCCTATTTAAGAACAAATTAACAACTTGCACCCCCGAAACACAATAAATGGACACATTGCACCCCAAACTACAAAATTAACACTTTACACCCTCAAATTAAAGAAAAACTCAAACCCCTCGTTGTTTCCGGCAAAGTTGACCATAAGGTGAATTTTTTTTAGGCAAAATAGGTAATTATTTAGGGGTCTTTGATATGTTGAAGTAGACATTGGGTCTTCGAGAAGTTTACTTGTACTTTATTTAGTTATTTATCGTTATATTGTTAAAAAGAAAGATGGAAAGAGAAATGAGTATTCGAGTATTTATAATTGTATTTTGCAAAATTTAAGTAAAAAAACTTTGACGAAAAAAACGAGGCGTTTGGGTTTTTTAATTTGAGGGTATTAAGTGTTAATTTTGTGTTTTGGGGTGCAAAATGCCCATTTATTGTGTTTCGGGGGTGGAAGTTGCTGATTTGTTCTTAATGAGAGGGTGTTAAGTGCTAATTTTATTTTGGGGGTACAAAGTGCGAAATTCTCAAGTTTTGAGGGTGCAAAGTGTCAATACAATTGAATTACCTATTTTGCCTTTGAATTTTTGCTTGAAAATAAAAGAGGGTGCAAAGTGCTGTATTTTTTCATATTTCGAGGGTGTAAAGTGCTAAATCTAAGTTTCGGCGGTATAAAGTGCCTATTTCTCATATTTTGGGGGTGCAAAGTGCAAAAATCCCATTTTTAGTATTTGGAACTAAATACTTTCTGAAAGAGATTAAAGTGGTGTTTGCTCAAGCTTTTCGGAAGTATTTTTGTGCTTTAAGCACTTTTTTTTTTTTTTAGTTTTATAAATGTTTAATTCCTTTCGGGACGGATCAGGTACATTAAGTGGGTACTTTTCCAACAAGGATTTAAGCGTGCTTTAAAGCACTTATGATCACCTTTCCAAGGGGGTAATTTTGCTATTAATTGCTTCTCAATAGAAAAGCATAAAAAAATTATTTTGAGAGAAGTATGTAAGGAGGTGTTTTTTATATGGGATGACATTCTTGTAATATTTCAAAAGTAATTTTGCGACAATTTTGTCATCGATAAATTCCTTTTTTTGGGAGTATTTTTCCTCCAAAATTGGTAGTTCAAAGCGATTCTGACATTTATTGGACGAAAGTATCAAATGTGTAAATGACCATTAAATATTGATATGAAATGTATTTTAAGTTTGGTACCTAATTGTTAATGTAGGATAAACTCTGTCCAAAATATAAAAGAAAATATCACAAATACAGTTAGAGCTCTTTTATGGAGAATTTATACTGTATTTAATCACCAAATACTCATATAAACAACAATTATTATTATTATAGGATAAATGGGAAATTACAAATATAACCCCAGAGATAAGACTTAATTACAAAAATACCCCTCCCGTTTTGGCTATTACAAAAATTCTTCTCAAGTTTGTCACCTTCTTACATTAATCCCTTATCCCTAAAAAATTTCAATTTCGCACTTGGTTGTTATTTTTAATGTTTGTAATATATAATAAATATTAAAACTTGGGTGCTAATTGTTATATATTATTAATTAGAAAAGAGATAATTATATATTTATTACCAAAATAATTGATAAAATTTATAATTGCCCATATATAATTTTAATAAAAATTGCAAAAAAAAAGGTATATACTTATTTTACCAATATAAATTGTATAATAATTAATTAAATAGAATTTTAATAATGATATTTCATTCATATGAACAAATTGTTTACTCGTCTAGCTAGATGAATTTATTTTCTAAATTAGTAAATTTAATAAATTTATATTGTATTATTAATAAGATATTTTAATTTAACTAAGTTTAGATTGTATTATAAATTGCAATATTTATTTAAATTTATGAACAATTATAAATTATATAAATTATTTTGCTACTAAATATATAATTATATCTTTTTTAATTTATAAGATGTACTAATTAGCATCCAAATTTTAATATTTATAAAATATTGCAAATATTAAAACTAACAAACAAGGACAAAATTAAAATTTTTTAGTGACAAGAAATTAATTGTAAGAAAGTGATAAAGATGAATTTTTTTAATACCCTACATGTGAGGGATAAAATTAAAAGAATTTTTAGGTGGTCAGCTAGATGCTATACTATACTGCTGGCCCACAAAAGAAGAAAAATAAGTTAAAATTGTATTGAAATATGAAAACATAAAGGGTCTATTTGGATGGGTTTTGGTTCGGTTTTGCGGGTCTCGGTTTAAAATAATTGATTTGGGTGGTTTCGATGAAACCTTTGAGACCTCACTTGGATTGAATTTGGATGTTGGAGTTTAGGGAAAAAAGTAGGTTATAGGTGTCAAATCAATGTCTTTTTTAGTGAAATTTGAGAAAAAAAGTAGATGGCAGGTGTCAAATCAATATTTTATAGGTTTTTGATGGTTTTATGAGTTTGACGAAAACTCATTTGGATGGGTTTTGGCTCGGTCTCGCGAAACCCACGAGACCGGGCCAAAACCCATCCAAATACAGCCAAAATTATCAAGAATTTAAAAACAAGGCACAGAGCTCCGCATTGGAATTAGCAAAAGCGACGAGGAAATAGAAAACCTTGTAATAAAATAATCCAAAATTAAATCCTACAGTGGACACGTTTCGAGTAGAAAGCGGTGCAGAGCAGTGGGTTGCATCGCAGGATCAAAGAAACCTCCTCTAACCTAAAAACAAAAAAAAATAAAAATAATAAGTCCAATTGTGGACCCCACTCTGAATAAATGACAAAGACGGCAGTTACACTTCTGAGCTTTGCTCTGCACCGTTTTATATTTGATGCAACCACTACTTACCTACAGTTCTACTAAACTATCCTATGTAAGTTTTCTCTTCTCTGTGTAGAATACATTTTATTTCCTCTCAAAAAAAAGAAAAAATGAAAATAAAAATAGAATACAATCTATTTATTTATTTGATAATGTAGTAGTACAATATATGATATATTATACTTTCATGGTAAATAACTCATTTAATAATTTGTAAGTGGTAATATATAAATATTTCGAAAGATTACATCTTTTTGTCTTCGGGTTGTGTGTCAGTTCTCTGCAAAAGTCTTCTCTTTCACGCCTTTCAATCCATTTTTTTTTTTGGGTGATAAAATCACTCTATACGGAGATTGAAAGAATCTAATAGGTTTGTAGCATTTTTCTACAAAAAGTTCAACTAAAGGTCCGTTCTTTCTGGCTTTAATTTTTGTTTGAATTGATTTTATCCGGGTCCTTACTGTTGTTCTTATCCAGAAATGAGTCTTTTCTTTTGCTTGAATATTTTGTGATTGCTATGAGGGAGATTTATTTGGTTTTTGCTGAAAATGGGGTTTTTGAGTATTTGGGTTTTTCATTTTTCAGTTGAAGATCTGTTGAATTATTAGACTTGGGTGTCAATTATTTTCTATAATCTTTTCACCCTTTTCTCTTCTCCTCTCATGCCGTGTCTCTTGAATTTGGGGATTAGGGTATTGTTCCATTTTGTTTGATTTCAACTTAGCTGTAATCTGTGATGGAGGAGATTGAAAAGGCAAACAGTTCAGCTGTTGAAAGTTGCCATAGAGTAATTAATAATCTCTTATCTCATCCGCAAGAACAAATGCATTATAAAAATTTAACGGAGCAAACAGGGGAAGCTGTGCATAAATTCAAAAAAGTTGTTTCACTTCTTAATTCTAGTTGTGGTCATGCTCGAGTAAGAAAATCCAAGAAAATTCAATTTCCTTTACCCCATAAAATCTTTTTAGAAGCTCCAATATTTAAACCTAACGATTATCAATCCGAACCCCTTCACTCACTTCAAATTAACCGGGTCGAAAAACACCCTGTTCAAGATATTGGCTCCAATGTCTTAAATGGTCTCACATTAGGAAACCCTTCTCTGGAATTGAGTTCAAATGGTAAAAATCATCTCCATCTAGCTCAGCAAACACCATTGCCAAATTACCATTTTATCCAACAACAAAGGCTTCAATTTCAGCAGCAGCAGCAATTGAAACAGCAAGCCGAGCTCGTTTATCGCCATAGTAATAGTGGGATTAGCTTGAATTTCGATAGCTCTACTATGTCATCAAATAGGTCTTTTATGTCTTCTTTGAGTGTAGATGGGAGTGTAGCTAATTTGGATGGAGGTTCCTTTAGTTTAATTGGTGCGGGTGCAGCTCGATCAGCGGATCAGAGCTCGCATCAAAATAAGAGAAGGTGTTCTGGTAAAGGAGAGGATGGAATTGTGAAATGTGGAGGCAATGGTGGATGCCATTGTTCTAAGAAAAGGTGGTTGTTTTTTAGCTTATTTACTGCTTTTCCTATATCATATGATATGGTAATTTTTTTTTTTTTTACAGGAAGCACAGGGTGAAAAGGTCTATAAAAGTGCCTGCTATAAGTAACAAATTAGCTGATATACCTCCTGATGAGTACTCGTGGAGGAAATACGGTCAGAAGCCAATCAAAGGTTCTCCTCACCCGAGGTAATTTTTTGTCGTCTGCTAGATACTTTCTTCAATTGATTGTTCGTAAATCGTAGTAGTTACGCTAATTGTTGTTTGATTGAACTCTTCGTTATATGCTACTTTATCGTTGTTAGATTCTATTTTCGGAGATGAAACTAAATTTGCTTGCGGGTTGGTGTATTATTCCGTATTTTGTGGTGGTGGAACAATATTATGGGATTCATCTTATCATTTTTCAGAACTTGTGGAATCACAATAATTTGGATATTGATATTGACTCATGTTTACCCTTTTCGGGAACATTGAATGATGAGAAACATAGTTTTGTGACCAAAAATTGCAAGAATGATTTAATCTAGAATCCAATTGATCCATTAATATCCTCTCAATATAGAAACAACATTCTTGTGTTAGATTTATGTGAATTGAAAGTAGTGTCATCTATCTCTTATGTCGTTGATGAGTATTTGCTTTACTTCATTTCTATAATGTGGCCACCAAAAGAGAAAATTATTGGCTCCTATTTTGTTAAAATGGTACATATACTATGTATTGCATCCTTCATTATTTGAATTATTGGTTTTGCGATTTATGGTTAATATAATTGGAAAAACTGCAATGGATATATCTAAATATTTTTCTGCATTAATGCAGGGGATACTATAAATGTAGTAGCATGAGAGGTTGCCCTGCGAGAAAACATGTGGAGCGATGCTTAGAAGAACCCTCGATGCTCATTGTCACTTACGAAGGTGAACATAACCACCCGAGGTTGCCTTCGCAGTCAGCAGCTAATACATGAATGAATCTTTGTTTGTAAAAGGATTAGTTAGAATCGTTTCAAGCTCTTATTTATTAGAAGTGTGAATAGGTATCTTGTTGTTAAGCTCGAGTCGAGGGAGTACATATGGGGCAAATTTGTGGTTTAGATCATTGGTTTTTAGTATCCTTCTAGTTTTGGACATTGGTTAAATGACTTCTAATTTAAAAATTGGGGGACTTTTTGTTTGACTGGCCTTTCTCTAGTATTGCTGCACTTAAGATATGTTAATTACTAGCAAATTATGGTTTTTTTTTATATGATTTTGGTGAAAATATGAAATTAACAAGATGGCATAGATTGGGAAGGAAGTCTTGGATTTTCTGTTAGAATTATTAATAAATTTGTTCATACATTGTACTGTGGGTTCACATTATGGTTTCATTCTTGAGAAAATTGACATGGATGGAAATTATGTGCCTATCTCGGTGGATTCAATTCATTGGGGTGGTGGATGATCGACAAATGTATGTTTTTATCATCCAACTCCTATGAATATAATTCATCGATAGAATGAATGTAACTTGCATGGATAAGATCACGTTGACCATTTCGCATATTGGATTCTCAAAATAACGTTTAAGCATTTGCAGTTCAAATGGTATTCTTTCTTCTGCAAGAATAACAAAGTGTATGTGGTCTTATTTATTTCCTGTACAAACTAAAAAAAAAAAAAGAAGGAAAATTTGAGAAAGAAAAACAAAGAATAAAAAAGATGAAGGATAAACACAGGTAAAAAATTGAACCTCCTCCTTTTCCTTGTTTAGGATATGGAAAATCTTTACCAATTTTGCATGCTTTGTGATCTGAATGCTTTCTTTTTCTTGGGATTGTTTCGTCGAGATCTGCATCTGACGTTGTGTAGATTTGTGTAGTTAATTTATCTTTTTGACATTGGTTTATAACATATTATATTTAGTTTAGTGGAGGTTTATGAGTATTATATTAATATTTTATATGAATTAAAGTAACAATGTTGTTGTTAGTGTGATGCTCCCTCCCATCGTTTCAAATTAATTAGTACATTTGTAAAATTTTCATGTTTCAAATTACTTATCACATTTGATTTTTTAGTGCGTCTTTTTTTAATTTTATTTTTTCTTACTTCTAAATTTACACAATAAAGTAGAGTGCATAAAGATCGATAACATTAATTAACATAAAAAAATTAAAACAATCATTAAAGTGTATTTTTTACTATATCTTAAAACAATCACACTTGAATACCTTTTTTAAAAAAAAATTGTATTCTGGAATGGGTCCACCGTTTTCTCAAAAAAGAATGGGTCCATTGGGTCTACCCATTTAAGTTTTCAGTCCAAATACAATCTCGGGTCGCTAGATTAAATTTGAATTTTGACCCGGGGAAAATATTTAAAACACTTGTCCAAGCACAAAATAATTCGTTTCACATTGAAAATCACTCTTAAGTAACTAGTTCTCACTTCTCACTGTTATCGTCAAGCGATCTACTTCATTAGTTATTTGTACTCCTACATCATGTATGGTTGGGGAGATTTGGTAAGGTGGAATTATCTTACCTAATATCCTACCAAATCTTCTATTTCATTGCTTTCGCTTTTTTTTTTTTTTTTTTTTGTTTAAATTGTTTTCTTAATAAAATGATAAAGTAGATATTGCAATTTGCATGCTAGTATTAATTATTATATACTCCTTCCACTTTTTTATTTGTCGTTTTGGTAAAAAAAATTGTTTACATGTCGTTTTAGGATTTCAATGTAAAATTAATATTTTTTTTACCAATTTTACCCTTCCTACTTATATTTGTAATTAATGCTAATTGATGAGTGTGTTTTTCGTATCTTAATATTATATATTGGTTGTGCAGGTGTCAATATAAACACTGATCTTCAACGTGAGGACAAACATGTCAATCAAGTTTTTTCTCGTTTTGTAAATGGGAACCTAACATGTAATTAAATAAGACTACGTCAAGTTAATACCGATGTCCCCGGTGATAACCCTCCGATGCCTAAGTTAGTTTCGAGATAAGAGTTCAATGTGGCAGTTATGCTTAGTAGATTGTGCGTATCTTTTGTCTTATTAAGGAGCGGTATTTATAGTTATAGATTCCACCTAACTGGTCGGATCATGATAAGTTGTACATGGTCGGATATGGCTCTGGAATATTCGATTCAATCCCGCAGGAGGAAAATCCGAGGTTTTATAATAAAATAGTCTTTTTAGCAAGAAGGATGTGAACCATTTCATTATGGCATGTCGAAATACAATCAGTTGGGCTCGGACCGAAGCTTCTTCAGGTGCAATCGATGTGCATGGTCGGTTGAGGATCACCGATATTGAGGTGTGTTGCCCCTGATACAGGTACCATCCCTTGTCAGGAGTCCTTGATGGGTTCTTTATTATAATCTTTATTTGATTGCCACGTCAGATGACGAAGACTTGACACATCACTAATTAATGCTAAGATTATTTGATTAAGAGAGTATTTTGGAACTTTTGCTTAGAAAAATGATTATTTATAATATTTCTTAGTTCGTGTGTAATCATTCAATACGGAAAAAAAACAAGAAAAAAAAAAAAAAAAAAGGAGGGAGTATATAATAGTAATATATTTATGTAAATGATATAAATATTTTTCTTTCATAAATTAGACTAACAAATGTTGATCACATTTAAGTTCCAAAATTCTGAGATGTCATCTATGCTACTTTTGAACATGCATGATTTATATTAGCTTTTTGTTGCTATCTTCTAGCTAAAATTATTTATTATTTGAACCTCATTCACACATTTTACATGATCGAGTTTAATCCTCAATCACTAGGATTAAAGGCGGTTTGTAATATTTAAAACCACACTTGGATATTTCACAAACGAGATTCATTCAGACAATATAAAAATATAAATATGGAACATGTGCAATGGGAAATAGAAGTGGAAAAACGACGCGTGAAATGTAGTGGCTTTGAATTTCCAGTGACCTTGACTTAGCCCATTTTTAATTTCGTGGTCACCCCGACTTTTTTATTTAAAGTTTCTCATTATTACAAGCATTCAATTTCTTTAAGGTTGGCTAATATAATATGTTTCAATGATTTTCTATTTGTTACGTTTTTCTAGAAAATAAAATAACGACTTTTAAGCAATAAAATTAGGATATATCCTACTTCTAAAGGTGAATGGTTTACCACAACTTTTATAAATCCTAAATTGCCTACTACTCTTTACCAAACGAATGAAAAATATTATTTAAGGTATCATATTACCTTTTTAATAGCCTAAGATGCTAAATAATTTCAACATAAATATCACAAGTAGCATATGATTTATGAATTGATTTTGTTTTCAATCTAGTACTAAAATTATTCTCTTGCATTGCTTCTACTTGCCAAAACTAAGTGTGTGTTTTCACAAAATCCTTGATGTTTTTTTTTTGAACCGTGGCACACCGTACTTGACTTCCATTCAACCGAAGAATAATAGTATTTACAAATTGGTATGCACCATAAAGAAAAAAAACATTTAATTATTTTAAAAGCTTTAGATTTGAATCTCATTTGAAGTGTTTGTATTTATCTAGTTTGTATTAGTTGTTAGCTAGTTATATATTTATTGTATATATTTTGTTTATTTATTGTTATTTTATAGTATAATGTATCAATTATATAACTCACCATTCTGCTAAACACAAAAAAAAGGCCTCTTGTTTTTTGTAAATATACTCTTTTAATTTATACCATTTTGGAAAACCGAATGTTATAATTTGGCACATAATAATAATTTTGAGATATTATTCCTTTGGTTTTTTATGAGATACCTTAGTTAAATTTCAGGCAAAAAAATGCACCTACGACCGCAAACTTTGGGGCCGCCACAAAATTAGTAACTTATCTTATGAGTTTTCGGATTTTCTGCTCATTTATATTTCGAGCTCAAATATTATGCTCCGTCCGTTTTATAATATATGTCGTTTTAGAGTCTTGCACGGGTATTAATGATTCAAATATATAACATGAGTTTTTGGTAGATATACCTAAAATTCCCTTAATTAATATTGCATTGAAATAAATAAGATAGAGTTTTTGGTGTAATAATTAAATAAGGGTTAAATTGAAAAAATAGCAATTAATATTACACTGAAATCCTAACATGACATTTATTTTGAAAAAAAAAATCCTTCAAAACGACAGACATTGTGAAAAAGACATTTTACCATTTACCCCTATGTTTTGTTTAAAATTCCACACAATGAGCTCGAAAAGTTAATTTCAGTGAATTTGGTGTAATGATGTGGACGATATTTTGTGATTTGAGTTAGTGTGAGTTTGGTCAAGCAGTAGGAACACTTCTAGATCTTTATTATCATTTTTAAAGTTTTTTTTATCCCAATTATAAAAATTAATTTTGGTCAATCATGATATTCATGGTGTTTGCCCCTAATGTCATAATAACTTTTGGGATCTCCAGAAGATAAAAATTAAGTTTTTTTTTAGGAAATTTATTTAGAAGCTCTTAAAGTGTTACCTTTGCAAAACAATTATTCTATGAATAATTTTTAGTATAAATAATTATTATTAAAATTCATTTTAGTAAAATTAATTCTCCTATTATTACTTTTCGAACCTTTAGGTCAAACTCACCCTTAGCTAGGAATGTAAAATTGTCGTATGCATGATCAATTTATTTGAATTTGTCTTCTCCGACACTAGAATAACCTACAAAACAAGAATGAAACATAAAACATAGTCTTTGGAATGAAAAAGAGTTAGGTTAAAATGTGTCCCTAGGGTTATATATATAATCGTGAGGTACTTCCATAAATTGGTGTCATAATTGGACCATTTCCATTATTGCTCAGATTTTATCTATATTTAGGGCCAATTAAATGACCCATTATACGCAGGGACTTACCTGAATATTTAACTAATTAATTATTCCCGGGTTCGTGGTCGTCTTGCGACCTTACAATCTAGCCGTTAGATCACACCCCTAGCTCAAAACTATATTCCCACATCATGTAATTACTTTTAATAAGTTTTATATGGAAACAATTTTCTTATAAATCAAAATATATGAACTAAAAAGATGGCTAGATAACAAAGTGTGGTAGTTTAAAAAATAAATGACCAATCTAGCCAAAAAATAGCTAGATAAGAGCATCTCCCATGGTCATGACTATTTTTTTCACCAAATCCTATATTTGGTGTAATGGAGATGAGTTGATCTTCGATGGTTAGCCATTTCACCATTTCATCATATTTGGTGAAAGAATTGTGTGTTTGACCTCCCATAGTTTTCATCAAAATGTACACCAAATTATAAAATAATAATATTCACAATTTTTAGAGAATAGGATTTGGTTTGATCTGGTATTTCACCAAATGTGTCACCAAATAATAAATTTGATGTTTATCATAATTTTATTTCATTAAACTTTCAACACAATATTATCAATTTTAAAGTGCTATTTACAATTACAAATCATTTTTAATAGTATTAAATTTTTATAACTATGTTAATTAAATTTTTATGCTATAAGTTATGAAAAATGATTAAAACATGTAACACAATTAACTCAAAATGTTTTACATATAATAAAATCATAACATAAACAACATTTTCATAGACACTTGCATAATTAAACAACATTACAAACCGGTAAAGAAAAAACAACATTACAAAACGAAATAATCTTAACTCATTACAAAGCATCTCACTCATTGTCGTCATCATCACCTATTTGGGTACGTTTATCCCACAAGTGTGCAACCAATCTTCTTCTTAGTTCATTGTGCTCTCCTTGATTTATCAAATTATGATGTCGGCCAAGAAAATTCTTATACATCGTATTATTTAAATATCTCAAAAGCTCAACATGCGGTATAATAGGTGAACTTTCATAAATTAGTGTATTTATTTGATAAAAATCAATAAATTAATTGATTATTATACAATTAATTAACAATAATGTAAAGAATATTTAATTTTATTAACAATAATTTTTTATAAAAAATAATTAGTGTATTTATTTAATAAAAGTCGATAAATTATTTAAAATATAGTTAAATACATATAAATTATGATAAACATGTCAATATGTTGTTAATCATGCAATTAGATGTTAATTAATCAAATAGGGACAATTACACCAAATCCTATTTCTTTTCCTATATTTTGTGATAAATATAGGATTTTGTGTAAAAAATGGTGAAATGGTGAGAGATGCAAATTCCTTCACCAAAGGATTGGTGTAAAAATAGGATTTTGTGAAACGGTGATTGACCACCATGGGAGGCTAAAAAAAAACTTCTATATTTTATGGTGGATTGCAGATCATCTATACCACTAATGTGTATCACACTTGTGTACCACCAATATTGCATCATAAGTAATATGTTTAAACATTACACTACTTGTATAGGGCTCCATCATTTTGACACAAAGAACATCATCTACCGGACGATGGGAGCTTCTCTTTAGTTAGATGCTTTCCGAAGATCTGAGTTAACTCACACTAAACTTAATTTTATATTGGTGGTACACAAGCGTGATACACATGAGTGGTATAGAGGATCTGGGGCCTTTATGGTGTTATGATGATTTAGTGATTTAGGATGGAAGGCTAAAAATATCTAAATTAAGTGAAAAAAAATAGGATTTTGTGAAGGGGAGATGCTCTAAAAGACTATATTTGTTAAAATGAAAACTTAATGTGTATGGCCGAAGGATTAATGACCATATTATGGCTCAGAAGTTAGCGCTAATTAAGAGTATAATATTGTTTAATTTTTTATGAAAAGAGGTCGAGAAGAATCAGGTTCATCGAACAAGCATTCGTTTTCTCAGTGTGAGGAGTCGTCCCGAGATTGAATTCACTTTATCTGCCAAGCTTCCATAAATTTATCAAATCCTCTTTAGAGTGGTGATAATATTTTTAGCATAATTTTCAAAATTAATAAATGAGATTTCAACTTTCATCTAAAAAAAGGTAAGACATCAATTGAGTGAACTGTATTGAATCAGCATTTCTTGTACACAGCTTAGAAATACTCTATTTTAATAATTAGTTAACACAACAAACCAAATCATAATATCAAAACTTAGATAATAATTAAATACAAAAACCCAATGCGGAAAGAACCCCCCACATTTTGGTAAATTAACCACCTGTACACCCACTATACGACAAAAGTGGTTTAAAACCTGATCCAAAATGCCTTAACCGCTGAACATCTCCTCCGCCGTTGAAAATCAAAAGAGCGGCGCCGGAAGATTCAAATCGAACAGAAACGGTTTCTTCTCACTCCTCATCATCTTCTCCTGCTCATTCATCACCACCGCACCTACTTCCTCCATTTTATACCCCGTGTACTCCGAACGCGCCGCCGGCAGATCTTCTCCGACGGGGCGGATAAACTCCGGCGACCTCCAATAAGCAACGTTGACGTTCAGCGGAGGCACCACGGCGGAGTACGCGAAGTTCGTCTTTGCTTTCGGGCCGCGGAGGCTCCTAGCCGCCTCGTCGTAGGCAAACGCCGCCTCCTCCGCCGTGTCGAATGTGCCGAGCCACTTCCTCGTCTTTCTATAGGGATCGCGTATCTCAGCAGCGTACCTACCCCAAGGACGTTTTCTAACGCCGCGGAACTGCGGTCCTTTTTTTAAGTAAATTCGCGGCGGAGCGCCATCGCCGGAAGTGTTCTGGAGTTTCGTTTCAATCACCATTTTGTACTTTTGGTTGAGCGCCCGTGAGATAGTAGTGGGTTAGAGGAAATAGGGTTTAAAAGGGGGTTTTTATAGCTGCCTCTATAAACGCCGACAGGATTTAGGTTTGTGAATATTCCTTTCTTGCCCTTAATATTTTTTAGATTAAAAATTACCGGTTGTAACTGCGAAATAAGACCGTAAAAATGTGACGTTTGATTTATCTCTTGAGAGAGAAAGAGAATATAAGAGTGTGCTCTGCATTTAATGTATGGCGTGTAAGAGAAGACTAAGCATAGGAACACTCCTCCGTTTATTATTCAGATCCCTGTTTGTCTCGCATTTTTAGTGTAGTATAAAAAATGAATAAATATTTTCTAGATCCCTGTTTGTGGTTTGTGACAGCGATTTCATAAATAAAATTTATGTGTGTTTTTTGGCTCAATATGATCTGTATCACTTTTAGTGTACTATTCTTGTGTATCACTAATAATTAATTGTCACATATATATATATATGATAATTAAAATAATTGTCAAATATACATGTGGCAATTAGTTATTAGTGATACACTAAAAGTGGTACAAATGATCTACACCCGTGTTTTTTAGATATTGTCAAAAGAAGAAAATTATTACTAGTATAAGAAATTAATTAATGTATCTTCCATTCTGCAAAAGTTTTTTTTTACCATAAGATCATCTTCAACCGAAGGCCTTGCACTTCTATCATATTGCCTCTTTGACCCTCCCCCTCTTGCCCACTTGCCCTTGCCTTCTTGTCTTTGTCCTCGTGTCCTTTCAAACCCCCTAGAAACTCATCGACAACCGATGGTCAATCATCATCGATTTAATTTAATTTCACAATTTTTCCTACACTCACCTATTAATATTATTTGAGTTGTATTGTGTATTATTTCAGATGTATTTTTAGAATAAGTCGTACTTTAAATTAAGATAAGTCATAATTTTCGTTATTATAATCTAATATTTCTTATTTTTTTGTTTATTTAAATTAAGTCAACTTTTTTAGCAAAATTGAAAGTTTATGGGTGACTTTGATCAGGGACAGAACCTGGGGCTGAATGTGCAAATTACTCCTTCTCCACCCGGTCTTCACGTACCGCAGCAGTTTAAATTCAAGGAGATTTTCACCCCAATTTTTAATTCCACCAAATTAACTCAAATCTCATCAAATTAAAGCAAAATTGGTGATAGGGCCGGCCCTAAAGGTAGACCGCCTACGCGGCCGCCTAGGGTCACCGATCCCAGAAGGCCTTCGATTAGAAAATTAAGGTTACAGAGGATTTGTAGATTTGAAAATCTGGAGAAGAAAGGTGACCCTTTGAGAAATTTTGAGGAAGAGGCAGCAGACAATTTTGTTTTCATGAGTGCAACATTATTGGAGTCACATGATCAAAATTAAATAGTAAAATGCTAGAGGTTAAATTTCACACAATTCATTATTTTTGTGTTGTAGTGGAGATTTGGAGTGCTGATGCGGACAACTAGGGTTGAAAATCATACCAAACTATTTGATACTCTATTCGAGTTCGTTTAATAAAAGCTCGTTAAAGTTCGGTTCGTTAAACAAATCAAACAAGCTTGGACAAAATTTTTCGTTTGATAACTTTTGAAGCTCGGCTCGATAAGTTCAAAATTTTTTTTAAAAAAAAACATGTAAAATACCAAGCTACTCGATACTCGGTTCGAGCTCGTTCGTTAAAAGCTTGTTTGAGCTCGGTTCGTTAAGAAATCAAATCAAGCTCAAACACAAAATTTGATGCTCGATAAAATTCAAACCAAACTTGAACATGTTTCATTACTACTTGCTCATTTTCATCCGTATGGACAACTCATTTATTATTTTATATTGTTGTGCTGAAATTATATGAAAAAAAATCTCCTCCAAATTTCTATCTTCTTCCTCACGTATCAATCTCCCCCAAATTTCTATTTGTGTGCTGAAATTAACTGAAATTAATCTCCCCCAATTTATATCTTCTTCATCTTCCTCACGTGTTTATCTCCCACAAGTCCCTACTTCTATTTCCCCAAATCAGTCTTCATCTTATTTACAGTTTACACTCCTATTAAATCTTAAATTAGGAAAACACTCCTTTACAAATTATTTCTTATTTAAATTATATGTGAAACCAAGGACCACTAATTCAAAAATCATCTATGACCAAGTTAATTTGATAAAAATACTAAATTCAGCTCATAAGGCATTGGACAATCCTCGACTCTTGAGTTAATTTTTGAGATTTAATTAGATTTAAATCATTTAAGTGAACTTAATCCAATCCATGTGAAGTAATTCGAGTGATTATGGACTTGTTCTTTTGGCCTATTATTTCTTAAAATGGCTTTTTATCAAATTTTCTATAAAATTAGATTCTTGCATATTTGAGATGAGTTTTGAGATTATGTTATTTTGAATTTGTATTTGTTGAAATAGATTTTATAAGATTATGATCTTTAGGTATGACATAGTAAATAGAAATTACTGAATAAGATTTTAGCTGGTTGATTTATTTCTAGAAAAATATTTTACAATGATACGGAGATCCAATTAAATTTTATATTAATTATAATATAATGGACTATGCTAGCATCACAGCCAAGCATCACATCCCAATATCACAGCCCAAAATATAAAATTGCAAAAAAAACCCATAACTAATCATCAAATAAAAATAAATCCTATTTATAAAATAAAACCTAAATACTAAAACCCTAAACCCTAAAATTCTAAACCCTAAACCCTAAAAACCTAAAATCATAAACCCTAAACCCTAAAACCCTAGACCCTAAAATCGTAAACCCTAAACCCTAAATTAAATATTATGTCATAAAACCTAAATTCTTGGCATTGCAAATACTTTTATATTATGAGTTTATATTTTTATTGTAATTTTCGAGATATTTTATATTTAAATATTGATAAATGATAAATTAACATTTGAAAAGTAATGAATTATTTTTTATATGAGTAATATCATATAATTTAGGCGTTCTTTTGTAATTTTTGAAAGTTGAGATATTTATATCCAAATATTGGTGAATGTTCAATTATCCTTTAGAAAGTATTGAATTATTTTTTATATGAGTAATATCGGAAAATTTTGGTCTCTTTTGCAATTTTTGAAAATTGATTGGGTGATTAATAGATTAAAAATATTATTTCAAGAAGAAACCTGTTAAACAGGTAGCAGGTAACAAAATTAAGTGTGAAAGCATTAAATAGGGGCTGTACAAGGGGCTGTGAAGATATGGGCTGTGAGATAATCATTTTCCTAATATAATACATCTCATACGTGTAGGGGTGAGCATCAGTCGGGATTGGGGTTAAATATATGGGTATAGTAAATTTCGGGATTGAAACATTTCATCTCGAATTCGCCCGGTCATAATTCGAGTACCCGAATTATTGCGGGATGGGACAGAACGAAATTACAGGTATCACATTTTTTTTAAATCATCAATTCTTCTTGATCTAACAAAATTAATTACATTATTTCTTATAAAATTTTGTATTTAGTAGACTAGTAGTAGTGGTAGTAGTAATTTAATTTGAAGAGCAAAAAAAAAAAAATTAATGTATATCGTGGCGTAGGTGGCAAGAAGAAGAAGAACTAGAGCCGCATAGACTATGAGTGCTTTTGGAACCGAGGGAAACTTAATGTATTAATAATTAGTGTAATATTTAAAAAGAATATAAATGTAATAATAACTAGTGTAGAGCCGATGAAAATTACCTTTCTCTTATTTTTATTTTGCTTGTGTTTCTTGAACTTGTATATTTTAATTGAAATTTGTGGCCCTTTTTATAATTAATTTTTTTGTACCTTTACAAAATTTAAAAATATAGGGGAAGAATGGGAAGGACAAACAGTCAGTTGGCAACTAATTTATTAATTAAACTAAATTATAAATATAAGGGCATATTGTGTAATTAATAAACTTTGCTCTGACAATATCGCCAATCATTGTCATTTGATTTTGATCTCCTTTATTGTAGTTGCTCTAATAAAAAAAGGGTTAACGATATTGTCAGAACAAAAATTGTTGTTGCCAGAACAAAATTAATTAACTATCTAATTTGCCTATTAAGACTCTATTAATTGTTATGATGTTGCCAGAGCAAAATTAATTAACTACCTAATTTGCCCATTAAGACTCTATTAATTGTTATGATATTTTTTCTCTCGCTTCAAAGTGCAACTATGGACTCTACCATTTCTTCAACAGTTTTTTTTTTTTTCTCTTTCTTCTTCACTATTACCATATAATTTCTCTCTTGCTCTCCATAAGATAAAAAGAAAAAGAAAAAAAGAGATAATTTCACATGAAGAAAACAACCGAACTTGTAGCTTTTACAGTTAAGAAATTAAAATAGATTATTTTTGTTAAGTGATATATATTAATTGATTTATCTCCCTAATAGCTTAAGTTTTTAAATGAGTTGGGTCATTCAATATGATATCAGAGTTTAAGCCAAAAAAGGTCATGTGTTCGAATTCCTCTGTGACCTATCTCTAAATTTCACGTGTTAGACTTAAGTAAATGAATACTGCATACACGGGGAATGTGTTAAGTGCTATATATTTAGTGATTCATCTCTCTAAAAGCTTAAGCTTTTAGATGAGTTGATCATTCAATAATTTTTAATCCAAAATTTATCGAGTTTATAATTTATATTTCAATTAACTAAATCTTCATCACATAAAAAGATTCTATTTTTCAGAACATCTTTATTAAATATAATTTAATTTTCTTAATTCATGATAATTTTTAAAATGTAATTGCCATTTAACTCATTATAAATTATTTCTACAGTTCCCTTTTTATTTCACTCCTCTTCGTAAAAAAGATTTTTTTTTCGCTGAAGATTTATTAGTTTACCATTTGATTTTTGCATTGATATAAACACAAAGAGCATTTAATGGGAGGGTATTTTTGAAAATAAATTAATTTAGCTTGGCAATATAGCTAACCTAACCAAAGTAAACAAAAAATAGAAAATTGGGAAATGAGCGGCGGCGAAAGGCGGGAATAATAGTAAATTGAGTTGGTCAAATTCAATGTGAAAAAGAAAACATGTACGGAGGTTGAGTAGCACGTGGATCTGTGCGCCGTCGCTTATTCACACACAATCAGTCCCAGTCTTGTGGGTTTTTTCAAATTAAATGGAAAGTGATGATGGATTGGTGGGCCTTTTGCCTTTGTTTTAAATGCATTCTGACAGACGACGACTCAATCAATCCGGCACGCAGTACGCACACACAACTCTGCTTTGGGGAAAACTGCAATTTCAGTACCTTATTTTTCATTACACAGCAATTTTGGGACCATTGTAAGATGTGTGGCTTTGATCCTTTAAGTATTTATTAAGTGATGCGGTTTTAGGACATTGGCCGCAACTTTAATTTGGCCCTACTTGATACACGATTTTCGTCCATCTTCCCTGAATTTTCTGTCCACCCAAATACATTATTTATTTTTCGATTCTAATTTAATATGTCTCCATAATAAGTAGAGTTAATGTCAGATTTTTCATATACTAATATTGAAGTGTGTGTCAGGTTGCCCACCACTTTTGGAGAATTGTGAGTTACTTCCCTAAAAAATCTGTGATAATTAGATATACTATTTCTACCACGTATATTATATACATAAGGCCATCTCTAATCGTTAGGGGGAGGGGGAGGGGGATTTTGAGGGGAAAAAAAATTGTGGTCTTCAATAGTGGGGGGAAGTGGGGAGGGGAGGGAGAGTGGAAGGGGGAATGAGAGACAAAGGGCAAAAACTTGCCCTCCGGTTATCTTCAATGGTAAGGGGGAGGGGGAGGGGGATTTTTGGGTTTTTCTAAAATTATGGTCTTCAATGGTGGGGGGAGTGGGGAGGGGGAAGAGAGTGGGAGTGAAAGTGGGAAAGAAAGGGCAAAAGCTTGCCCCTCCTTTACCCCTCGGCTCACACGCTGCATTTTTTTTTTTTCGTTTTTTGTACATTTGGTGGTTTTTATTTTAATAAATTTTGTGTATGGATTAATAAATTTTATATTTTAAAAAAATTAAATCTTTACAGGAATTAGTTTTAATTAGATATTTTAAATTTGTATTTTAATTTGGATAAAATGTACAAATGATTCAAATTATAAATTATTTTCTTATCAAATAAATGAACTTTAATATGATTAAAACTCGTGTATAACTTGATATATATAAGTGATTGTGATTATTTTATAATAATAATAATAATAATAATAATAATAATAATAATAGTAATTATATTATAATAATAATAATAATTATTATTATTATTATTACTATTACTAATACTATTATTACTATTATTAATATTAAAATATAATCTTTTATTATTATTATTATATAATTATTTTGGTTATACTATTTTTGTTATATATTATTTTTACTTTTTTGTATTTTTATTATGGTTATTATTATTATGGTTATTATTATTATTATTATTATTATTATTTATTATTCTTATTCTTATTATTGTTACTATTATTATTATCTTTATCTTTCACATTATTATTATTATTATTATTATTATTATTATTATTGTTATTTATAATTTATTGTTGTTGTTATTATTATTATTATTATTATTATAATTTTTTATTTTTATTATTATAATTTTTTGTATTATTATTAATATTTTTGTATTTTTATTATTATATTATTTTATAATAATAATTTTTGTATTATTATTATTAATATATAATTATTTTTGTATTATTATTTTCGTTATTTATTATTTTTACTTTTTTGTATTTTTATTATTGTTATTATTATTTTATTATTATTATTCTATGTCCCTAACTGTTGAAGATGATTATGGAGTGGGAGGGGGAGTGGGAGGGGGAGAGGGGGAGGGGGCAGTCTTGCCCCAACGATTGGTGGCCTAACATGTGAAAATCAATTATGAATTTTATGCAGAAGATGATATGCAGAATAACTCTAAAATAATTGTTAGTTCTGTAATGTGTCAAGTATATTATATTTAATTATAATTTACCAAGTAATATATAATAATATTCAATTATAATATAGATTCAATAACATAAATTATAAATTATTCATATAGAAAATATGCTATATTTATGACAAATTTGATAAAGTTTAAGACACTCCATTGGATTATTTTGGGCCTAAATGTTTATGATGAGTTTTTATGAATCTGGCTAAAATTGATTTGAAAGAGTTTTGACCGAGTCTTGCGAAACCTGTTAGACTGTGCGAAAAGTGGCACAAAACCCATTCACATATACCATTTATTTCTCTTGGTGTGTCTAAAGGTCATAACTCTTAACACATACAATCAAATATCGTTGGAGATTTTCTAGGGTGATTGTGTTATATGGGCATCTCTTAGAAATTCGATCTTAGATTATTTTGTAAAATGTTTAAAGCAATCCCTGTATATAAAATATTATAAAAATACTTTATATTTCTAAGTACTATAGTAAATTTATCTCACAGAACAATTATCTATAAAATATTATAAAATACTTTATATTATAAAAACTATAGTAAATTATTCCCATAGAATAATTATCTATAATTAACTCTAATTATTAATTTTAGTATAGTTTATTCTCACATAACAAACAAAAACATAATTTAATAACAGTGCACTTACTAAAATAATTCTGAAACGAAAAATCTTATGAGGCTTGCCAATGCAATGTCCTTAAGACAATATTTCTGGGCTGTCAAAGGTGCAACAGTTCGTCCCAGTAGTCTCCCAAGATACAACGGTCGAATACTTGTTTCTTTGCACAAAGAACAAATCCCCGGCGAACTTTAACAAATAGAATATTTAAACAATTATTAAGAGAATAATAGAGAGAGAGAGAATATGATTCTGCTTTTGATTGCTAGAAAACGGGATGAGGGAATTGGCCAGATTCTCCCTCAATTTATAGCAGCAAAAATGGTGTTGCTAGAGATACATATGAATGTTCGGATTAAACCAGTAACATTGGTTTGGTCCGTAGAGGTACAACCGGTTCAATTCAAACCAAACCGGTACAATCAATTCAAAATTGGCGCGCGGATTTTTTAAAGCATATGGGCCAGCCGCGCGGATCTTATTCGGGTCAATTTGTATGAGTTTAGTAATTGGGCCTTTAAGTTTTGGGCCAAAATATTAATTAATTTTTTTCCAAAAAGATAATATGAAGCCCAAGCCCAATCCAACCCAAACCGATCAGTCGGCAGCACGCGTGTGGTGAAACCATGGTCATGCACGTTTTCTCTTCTCATAAAACTTGGTTCCCCAAGGGGCCAACTCTTATCCAAATTTTTGCATTAAAAACTATTCAAAATTTCCTCCATATGGGATGGAGCCATTTTTCTGTCTACTTTCATTCATTCATGTTTTACGGGTTTAACTCCAATTGGGTTAATACCCATAAAAACCAACAGATTAATCATATTGCAAGTAATAATATATTTTTAGTAGAATTCATTAATTATTTTGTTGAGTATTAATACTGGATGCATGTAATATTCAGTAATACCAAAAACACAGTCTAATTGGAGTAGTGTAAATGATTGGTTTTTTGCTAATAGCAGACTCTAGAACAAAGCCTGACAGCTCAGCCCCAAAGCTATGCTTTGCCTGTTTCAGTTTTGCCGAAGCAAAAGCGAGTTATTGTCACTGAAAAAATCAGGAAGTTGGATGAAATTAAACCGACCCTGTACAATTATTTGTACCCGCCTCGACTTAACTCAACAATCCTGGACCCTAGCTAGCCTGCATTCCTCACCTAAACAACTCTCAGAGAGAATCAGTCAATATATATATATGTACTCAAGTGAGGGACCAACCTGCAAACTTGTCTCTTGTTTTCTTTCACCATTACTACTCTACCTTTCGTGGTTAAAGTGTAAACGAGTCACCAACACACCGATTGATCTAGTGAAATGATTAGTCACTACAAATAGAGAATTCATATTCGAATACCTATTGGGAGATGTATCACTTAAATATGTCTGACGCGCCTTGAAAAAGATTAAACCCTTGAAAATACTATTTTAAATATAAATGAGTCGAGTAGTGTCAAATGATGTACTGTATAAGTTTGGTTTTAATTTTGTACCCTGTTTCAAATTGTAAGAATTGATTGTTATACGAATCGAACTCAACCAAGCTTTTAATGATCGACCGAGTTCGCGAGCTGAGTTTCGAGTAGTTTGATAATTTTACATCTATTCGTCAATTGTTAGTTTATCGAGTCGAAATCGAGTCAAATTTAAAAAATTATATTCAAACTTGTTAAATTGTGTGACGAGCCGATCTCAAATAAATTTTCATCGACCTAGCTCGAGTCAAATATAATGTAGAATGATTTGCTTTTCAATCCTGTGTACAGTTATACCACGAAGAGTAAGGAGCAAAATATTTGTATTATAAAATTTTAATTCAGTCGAGATTTAGTTTGACTGTATGTATTTAACTGAAAAATAATATAGTCAAGACAAATAAAATAAATATGTATTTTTAAACATTACATCTTCTCCTCTCATGACAAAATCTCTATAAATAGTTAGGTCATGTTTGTCTCTTAAAGAAATTGAGGGCCTGTTTGTTTGGTGTTTCCTAAAAAATTTTCGTGTTTGAAAAATGCCAAACAAACATATTTTCTATTTTTTGGAATAAATTTTTTATCTTTCAATTTTCTCAAACTATTTTCTCAAAACCCAAACAAACAACAATTTTCTTATCTCTAAACAAAATCTATACAAACTCTACTCTAATTTGACATAAAGTAACCTATCTCTTACACAAATTATCTCACAACAAACATGATTTGACATAAAGTCTTACACATCTTACACCTACAATTTAATTCTTCCAAAAAAAAACCTACATTCTACTTTATTTCTCAAACCACTCTTTCAAAACCCAAACAAACAACATTACGCAAATCGAGATTATTTCACAAACCTCCACTACTCTCCCAAACTACTTTCCCAAACACCAAACAAACAGCCCTGAGATTTTTTAAGATGTCCCCATTCTCGTAACATTGTTTATTTATGTTTTATGAGAGTGGTTTCACAAATCAAATTTTTGTAGGTCTTTTTAGAGATTAATATGTAAAGAAGAGAAATAATATAAATAATAGGTTACCCTTTGTATTAAACTATGTTGAATCCGTTTAAAATGAGATTTTGAGGAATGAGGAGTATATTAGATCACACATTTATCTTGGTGAAATATGTTCCTTTAGAATTTAATTTTAAATAATTTATTTTCTCAAAGATAAATTTATCATTTTTAATGAGTGAATTTAAAAATACCCTTATGTTTTATTCAACTATTAAAAAAAAACCTATGTTATTTTTATTAGCAACAAAACCTTGTACTTTCTTATATTAACAAAGAAAACTCCTCTTCAATCAAAATGACAATTTTACCCCAGCAAACAATGCAAAAACATCCCTATTATCTAGTGTATTGTTTGGTTGTCGGGAAAGTGAGGGAAAATGAAGGAAAATCAGTTTTTTTTTTCTCCCACATGTTGTTTGGATAGCAGGAAAGGGAGTTAATATTTTCTTTTAACTTTCCTACAGGAAATTTTGTGAAGAAAAAATTTTCCCACCTATTTGACGGGAAAATCCTGGGAAAATCTTGGGAAAATTTTATAGTAAATTGCAAAACACCTCTTGTACTTTGTATAACTATCAAAATCCCCCATTTGTGATTTTTTCTTACTGAAAGGCCCTTTGTGCTTATTTATTATTAACAAAAAAATACTCTCTCAAGTCATATAATAATTATACCACCACAAAATGACGCAAAACATTGTTATAAATTCAGTGACTAATAAATATACAGTAACGTCAAATTAATTTATAATAAAGTTAATATAATGAAAACGTGATTATTCATATAATATTTTATCAACAAATAAAACGTAATTCATAATCAAATAAAAATATTTATCAAAAATATTATGTTCCTAAACTTTCCTAACAACCAATCAATTGCAAGAAAATAGTTTTCCTCACAACCAAACTTGTTGAGGAAAATAACTTTCTTTTCCTTTACCTTTCCTTCCCTTTTCTTTTTCCTACAATTAATGTTTCCTCACTCTCCTGACAACCAAACAAGCTATAACTTTAAAAATTGGGAACACACCCCTCCTTCCCATTTTTATTTTGAAAAAATTGACAAAAATTTTCGAATGATTTATGAATCTTCGTATGATTTATGAATCCCATATCAAAAAGTTGACAATAATCTTACCCCCCATAGTTATATGTTTTCACACTTTACCACCCATATATACAAAATAAACACTTTATCCCCTAAAAAATAAAATTAGTTGCACTTTGTCCCTTTAAATAATTTTATGCAATTTTTGTTTGACGAAAAATGTACATGTGCCCCTCACATGAATTTTCAAAGGGTAAATTAGTCATACCTCTTTTTATTTACATGTGCCCCTCACATGAATTTTCAAAGGGTAAATTAGTCACACCACTTCTTACTTTTCCAAATAGTACTTGACTCATGTCTTGTGAACCAAAAATCTTAAGTTAAGTAGAAAAAAAATTTATTTGAAAAGAGAGAGACGGAAAAATGCACGTCAATGAAATATTAGGGCTAAAAATCGATGTTTGGAACTAATTTACCCTTAAATACACAATTAAAACGTATATCTGTGTTTTATGGTGATTGGAATTGACTTAAAGTCATTTGAGGGAAAATAATGCAACTAAATTTATGCATGCTTATTTTATACTTTTGGGTGGTAAAATTCAAAATATGTAACTTTGAGAGGGGATGTAAAGTGCATTTTTCCCTAAAATTTTTTCAAATGATCTTATACTGATGGTCTTAATTGTCAATTCATACAAAAAATTTGATTACTTGAGAGATTTTTTTCTTATAGAATTTTGATTATTTGCTAGATTTTTTTTTGGGGAAAGAGATGAAATTAATTGGAGACAAGGAAGAAATTTTTAAATATATTAATTAAAGGGTCAGTATGTAATTTAACATATGTTTATTTTTCTTAAATGTCCGATGTCACATCATCATTGGGCATTTTGACAAAAAAATTGTGCTTCGGATTTGTTGTTGACTTTTTTTACTGGTTGAGATGGGATATTTCATGTACATCTATGTTTCATAAAATTTTATTTTAAAAAGACTCAACTAGTTGTGTAAGAGATAAGTTATTTTATTCAAATTAAAATAGATCTTGTATAGATTTTTTTAGTGATATAAAAAAATCTAAGATAAAATTTATTTGTGAAAATTAAAAAATAATAAAATTTTCTTTGAAAGTGTAAAATGTTGTTTGTGTTTTTCAGGGAACACCGAAATATTATCTGAAAAGCGAGATAAACCGGCCCTCACTCTTTTACTTTTATGCAAAATTGTGGACAGGTGGTAAATTATATTGTAGACATTTTTGGAGTAGCAATCGAGTTGGGCCAACCCATGGATGAAAATCCAAATCTTATATGGGTTCAGCTATGTCCCTTGTGGGGCTTATCCAGATCCCAGCGTATAAAATCTTTGGGCCCGATATTGATTATTAATACATATTTGGAATGTTACTAAGAGCATCTACAATGGTGGGGCTCGGGGTTCGAGTCGTCTTAAATGGTAGGGCTTCGAAATTGATTTAATTCAATTTCTAACTCTTGTTCACTCTCACTTATAAGTAAAAAAATCCATTCGAGTCTTTGCGGAATTATATTCTATTCCGTTAGTAGATTAAAACGGTATATGGTATGTCCAAATTGGAGTTCGGGTGAATGAGAATTGATTTTCAAAGATCAACCTTTGAAATGAAAGAAAAAAAAGTAGAATTTGTTTTATCCCACATTGGAATTGGAAGGAAAAATCTTGAAGTTTATATATGATTTGAACAATACTGGTATAACCATCTAACTACCAAAAGTCTATTCCCTCGCGCGCAGGGGGTGAATGCAAATCATGGATTGAAATTCACTTCATCTCTTCAAGACTTGTGCGAGCCTGTGACCTGCGGACATGAATGTAGTGCAATTCTCTAGCTTTCGGACAAGCCCAATTTTTGCATATCTCCAATTTATTTTATTAGAACTTATTAAATGCAAAAAAATTATCTCCATAATATACAAAAAATATACTACCAAATTTTATTAAATAATTCAATTCTACAAATTTAATTTAATTTAGGAGGGAAATTTAATTTTATTAATTATTTATTTGAATAATTTATTTTTTCCTATTTAAAAATATTAACTAAACAATTTTTAATAAAGAAATTAAAAAACGAAACCAATCAGGGGACGCCAAATGGCATCCCCGACCCCGGCCCGTTTCCGCCCCGTTCCCCACCCCGGCCCCGAGCCCCCACCCCGGAGATGGCCGTCACTCCCACCCTGCAGCCCGCCCCGACCCCGGCCATCTCCATTTGGCCGAATCAAACTTAAAAATCAAAGTACTTAGAAGAACTAGAAATGCTGCAAAATGTTAGGCCTAACAAGGAGTTTTATGATATTAATTTTACACACTAGAGAATTTATTTTCTGATCTTTTGTATTCAAAATAATTATTTCTTCTACGAACTTTCAGAGATGACATGAATAGTATGGGCAATCTTATAAATTTTGTAAGATTTTGTCTAGGAATTATGGAAATGAGAGATGGTAAAAAATAGATTACTTTATATCAAATTATTATTACGTGACAATCACTGTAATTGATTTTACGGCAACCAATGAAGGACTCTAGCTAGCTTGAGAAATGAAGTTACCAAGAATCGAGTTAGAATTAAAGTGAATTTGGAAGTAGCTCTCAATCTCATTAAAGATGCGGATATTGAAACCTACCATTTGGGAGGTATCGTAATGGATTGTCGAAGATTTCTAGGTATGCCATGGATAACAAAGTGGTTCATATAAAGAAGAGTGAAAATTCTCGTGCCGACGCTCATGTGTCGTGGTTCACAAGGTTGGGATTGTCCCCCAAGAAATTTTGTTGATTTTCCTAAAAATCTCTAATTTAAAGAATTTATGTAAATAATAATAATAATTAAACAAAAAAGATATTGTTATGACAATAAGGTAAGGTAAGATATATATTACCCTATAACAAAAAATAATATTAAAATACATCTAAAGAAGAGATTATTAATTTTAAACTATGATTATATTTATATGAAATTAAAATTTAAACTTTCACACAATAAAAGCTAAAAGTGGCTTCACAAATCTAGTTCCCGTTTTAAGAAAATGTTGAATTTAAAAAATAGAGTCTTGCTTCATGACAATAATTAAATATATGAGAAAATTTAACCATCTTATAGTATATAACTAAAATTTATTTATCATTGTCTATTAACAAATTTCTAACATCCTTAAATTAAAAGGTATGTTTTTGTATGTTAGTCCGTTTTATTTATTGCGTGTGTGTTAATATACAATATTATTTCAATTTAGGTGACTCGATTTGGTTGAGTGGTATTTTAACTTCATTATATCCACAAAGATGTGTAATCAAACCCAAAAGTTTACGGGTCTATTTGGTAGGGTTTTGATATGATCTTGCGAAACTGAGACAGAACTTGTTGGTGGCGTTTAACAATCTGTGTAATAGAAATATACTCAACTTATATTTCTTATTAATATATTAATTGTTAAATATAGTTTAATTAATTACAAATAAAATATAGTATAAAGTACTATATATATATAGTAACTTTAAAATCTCAAAGTGGTGGGGAAAAAAGTAATTAAGAATAATAAATTGATTTTGAAAACTAAAATTAAAATACTAAGTAAATTTATTTTGAATATTGAAAGTGCTCAATAAAGTTTAATTCGAAGAAATTGCAAAGCTTGAATGGTTGAAGTTTGATTAAATAACATTATATGAGCAATGAATTTACTTAACGAGATAGTAGAGAAAGAAATGTGGTTTGATGATTTTTAATTTTTTATGAAAGAATTCTACTTAACTTACGTTTGATTGATTTTGACTTTGAAATCATGCCAATTATGCTTTTAAACATATATTAATTTGTACCGAAATTAATTTAATGAAATTAAAAACCTTACTTGAATTTATTTTACGAAATCAGAAAAAATTAAACAAACAAAATTAAGACTGAGGCTGCTGATGCAATCTCCTTAAGACAATATTTTCGAGGTTGCCTACAGTGCAATTAGTACTCATCGGTAGTCTCCCAAGATACAACAATCTTAATCCTTGTTGTTTTGCACGAACAAAAGGCCACATGCGAGTTGGAACAAACAGAACCCCGACTAGAAAATTATTTAATTTGAGGAGTAGAGAAGAGAAAATAATTTATACTTTATTTGCTGAAAAAATGATGTGAAGAATTGGCTAGATTCCTCTCCTATTAATAACAATTGAAAAAGTGTTGCTAGAGGGTCACAATGGTTCGGATTTAACTTAAGCAATGGTTCGATCTGAAAGGGTGCCACCCGTTCAGTTCAAAATTCGACCAAACACACCATTTCATTCAAAATTGGGCGGAAAACACGGATCCTTCTCGGACCTTCTAGAAGTAGGTCTCGCGGATCCTATTCGGATCACACACGGATCCTAATCGGATCACCCACAAATCTTTGTGTCAAGTTTGGACTTTTAATAATTATTGGACCCTGATATAACTCTAGGCCCATTTCTACAAAGCCTTTTCACTTTGAAAACTAGGTACCCTCTTTATAACAATTTTGTAGCTCAACTTTTTCTTTCTTTTCCATGTGGGATGAAGAGACTCAATCTTCTCTTCTCATTTCATTCATTAAGGTGTAATTATCATTGGCTAATTTGACTCAATTCAATTAATTATGATTAAAATCCAATTACAACAACAATCTCCCACATGAATGAAATTTCTCTTCGCACAAGACACAACATGTCGAATTGTTCTTTAGGAATAGTACCGCATCGGGATAGGTGAAATCGTTTCATCTTGAACCTTTCCTAGTTGAAGCTTATCGGATTTACTTAGCCAATCGGTGAAATATTTCATCTTGAACCTTCAACCATTGGTGTAAACCAAGACAATATACCTAACACGGTAGTAAACAGATTTGTTCCCAAAGTCTCGGTTGTGTTCACTTCAGTCCTGAACATACTTGGGTTCTATGAGTGTTTTGGGGAATTCAGCCTATAAATAAATTCTTAACGATCAGACCTAGCTCACACTAACATAGGTGACCGCATCTATCAAGAGTACCCTACCATACTATACTTGTTCTAGACAAGGTAAAGACGTCATTAAAAACATTAGCTTAACCTTTTTTAAACGCGATAGGCATGCACTTATTGCATAATAAGAATGGGATATAGTTTAACTCTTAAGTGCTTCTTTTTAAGTTAGCCAAGACTGGTTGTCCTATTGAACCTGGTCTGTGGGATCTCCAGTCACCAGATTAGTTTCCGTACGAGGTAACTCAGTCTAATTTAGGCTTTAAACCCATTCCCCTCGATGCACATTCTACTCTCTCACCAGATAAACCTTCAGATTTTCCTTTGACTTCACAAAGTCGATGGAAATTATTCCATTTGAGAGTAGATATCTACGGTATTGTGTCGATGATGAATATGTCGTGACTTACCATTATACATAAAGTTGTGAGCTCTATGTAAAGCCGCTTGATTATCGCAATGTATACATATGGCTGACACAGGTTTCGGCCATAGTGGAATATCTTCTAGAAAGTTATGAAGCCACTCATCTTCTTCACCAGTTTTATCCAAAGCTATAAACTTCGACTCCATTGTGGATCGAGCTATACACGTATGTTTAGAAGATTTGCATCACTATATCCCTCGAGGATAGCTGTATATTTTCCATAGTGTAATGCATATTCTTATGTATTCTTTAGGTATCCAAGCACTCTCATTAGTGCTTCCCAATGAAGCTTGCTTGGATTACTCGTGTATCTACTCAATTTATTAACTGAATAGGCGATGTCTGTTCTCGTGAAATTCATGATATACATGAGACATCCAATTATACGAGCATACTCGTTTTGTGATACAATATCTCCTTTATTTTTGTGTAGCACCACCGATGGAAGACAATGATTGTTAGTTCCTTGAAATCCATGTTTCTTAAACTTCTGAAGTATCTTTTCCACGTAGTGTGACTGAGATAATTTAATATCATTCGATGATCTTGTTATTTTAATTCCCATAATAACATCGGCTTCGCGGAGATCCTTCATATCGAAATTATTAATTAATATTTTCTTCGTGGACTTAATAACAACCTCCATGTTAGTCCCAAATATTAACATATCGTCAACATAACGACATACTATGACAATCGCTTGTCCGTAATATCTTATATATACGCACTTGTCGCATTCGTTGATGCGAAAATCATTTTTAATCATGACACTATCAAATTTCTCGTGGCATTGTTTAGGAGTTTGTTTAAGGCCATAAAGAGAACGAACAAGTTTACAAACCTTGTTTTCTTTTCCTTTAACAATGAAACACTAAGGTGGCTCCATATATATCTCCTCATTTAATTCACCATTAAGGAAAGCCGTTTTAACATCCATTTGATGAATTTCAAGATTATATATAGGTGCTAGAGCTATTAGTTGTCTTATGGATGTTATCCTAGTCACTGGTGAATATGTATCAAAGAAGTTTATCCCTTCTTTTTGTCGATACCCCTTAGCTAATAATCTAGCTTTATATTTATCGATAGACCCGTCAGGTTTTAATTTCTTTGTGAGATCCATTTACATCCAATTGGCTTACTTCCTACAGGAAGATCAACCAATTCCCAAGTATTATTGCTTAGGATGGATTGTAACTAACTGTCTATCGCCTCTTTCCAATGCACTGCATCTGGAACAGTCATAGCTTCTTTGTAAATTTGAGGATCATCCTCAATCATATAGGTTAAGAAGTCTGGGCCAAAGGATTTAGCTATTTTAGCTCGTTTGCTACTTCTAGCTCTTCTATAACTTCATTGTTGACTTGAGAATCATTCTTCTAGAAACTGATTCGTATGTCCGCTTTTAAGAAGTGGCGTTTGAGCCATTCTTATGTGGAAATATATATTCTCAAAAAATATCGCATCTCGAGATTCAATAATTGTATTTACATGAACCTCACTATTTTCAGATTTGAACACCAAAAATCTGAAAGCGCTACTATTTTCAGCTTGACCTATGTAGTAGCAGTCAACATTTTTAGCACCAAGTTTTACCTTCTTAGGTCTTGGAACTGACATCTTAGCCAAGCACCCCCACACTTTGAGGTATTTGTAGCTAGGTGGCCTACATTTTCATAACTCATATGGAATAGTATCGTTTTTCTTGTGGGGAACTCAATTCAATATGTGATGGGGTTGTCTACGGTTCCTCGAGGTCATTCTTGAGGAATCGTTTCATGTAACATCAGAGCTACTAAAAATTTAAAATTTTCAATTTTAACCATTCAATAATGTACGAGAGTGTACCATAGTCAGTTATGAAAAATTATAAAGTATAACATATGGGTTGATATTATACTTCCTATAATAGACATTGTACACTATTAAAATTACCATTACATTCCTGAATTAAATTAATTCAAAAATATGAAATTACAATTAACCCCTTCATTTCAAACCCCTATCTCCCCAATGTTTTCCTTTCCTCTACAAAATCAAACACCGGTCTCACACCAACGCCGCCGGAGAATGTCTTTCGCCACCTCTCCTCCTGTCTCTGGCCAGATTCAGCGCTTCTCGCTACCCCTCTCTCCCAATGTTTTCCTTTACTCTACAAATACAAACGCCGGTCTCACACCAACGTCGCCGGAAAATGTCTTTCGCCACCCCTCCTCTTATCTCCGGCCATATTCAGCGCTTCTCGCTTCCTCCGCTAACATTTGTATCGAGAAGTGCAGATTCGGGTATCCCTTTTGCCGCATCACTGTGGTTTAGACAGATGAGTTGATTTAGGACCTGGGATTTTGATTTTTCTTTTCTTACATCCAATCTAATTTTGATACTCATCACCAATATTTTCACATCTGAATTTGGATGACCATTTACTGAAATTAGCTTTTTACAGAGAACTTTTTTTTAATTACTAAGTCAATTCTTGGTAGTGCATATTGTGATTATTTTTTTGGATAACCATTTACTGAATTGCGTTTTTTGGATACTCATCACCTATGTTTAATTTTCTTTAGAAGCGACTATGAATTTGGATAACCATTTACTAAAATTAGCTTTTTACAGGAAACTTTTTTTTTTTTTTAAATTCTTAAGTCAATTCCTGGTGGTGAAGGAATTAAAATTTAATTTACTAAACTAAAAATATTATAAAGGGTAAAAAGGACTTTTTAAATAAAATTTAATTTGTTAAATTAAAACTATTAAAAAGGGTAAAAATGTCTTTTTATATGAAGTATTTTAAATGTGTGAGTGTTGTACATGTGAGTATGTGTCAAAATATGATTGGATGAAACGATTCCTCAAAGAATGACCTCGAGGAATCGTAGACAACCCCATATGTGATTAGCCATAAAGAGAACTTCTCCCCACAAGTTGTTAGCTAAACCAGATTTTAAAAGCATGACATTAATCATGTCTTTTAGAGTTCAATTTTTTTGTTCAGCCACCCCATTTGATTGAAGTGAGTAAGGTGAAGTCATTTGATGAATTATTCCTGATTCAGCACATAGTTGCTCAAAGGGAAATTCATATTCACCTTCTCAATCAGATCTAAGAATTTTGATTTTCTTATTTAACTGATTCCCACCTCAGCTTTATATTTTATAAAGGCATCTATTGCTTCTTTATTCTTGTGTAGTAAATACACATAGCAATAACGCGTACAATAATCAATAAACGTGATGAAATACCTTTTACCTCCACGAGTAGGTGTTGCCTTTAAATTACACAAATCAGTGTGAATTAATTTTAAGGGTTGTGAGCTCTTTTCGACTGAATCGAAAGGTTGTTTCGCAAACTTTGCCTCAACGCAAATTTCACACTTATATTTTTTATCAATATCAGAATTAGGTATTAAACTCATATGCGAAAATTAACGTGGCCCAATCTATCATGCCACAATGTGGGAGACTCAAGCAAGTAAGTATAAGTAGATATATTATTATTAATGAAGCCGATAACGGCTACAATTGCCTTAAAGAGGCCATCACACATATATCCTTTTCCTACATACATTCCTCATTTGGTCAGCACAAACTTATCTGACTCAAAAGCTAAACGAAAACCATTCTTAGTAAGGAGAGAACGGAAATCAAGTTATTCCTAATATCTGGTACATAGATTACATTGTTCAGAGTGACATCTTACCTAGAATTGAATTTCAGAATCACTTTTCCTTCCCCTTCAACGACAGAGTGAGCATCATTCCCCATGAAGAGTTTATGTTCATGTTTGAGCTTCTTGTAAGAAGTGAACATGTTCTTGTCATAACTAATGTAGCGGGTAGCCCCAGTGTCAACCCACCATCATTTAGTATCACTCATCAGGTATGCTTCAGATACAACTGCCGCAAAGTGCAAGTCGTCGATGTCGAACGCAACGGACACATCAATTACATTTGCCTCATTTTTGTTAGGTCCTTTGCGGTGATGACACTTCTTTGCTGGATGCCCAGTCTTTCCATAAACATAGCATGTGCCTTTGAACTTTCTCTTTTTGTTACTCTTTTGCCCTTCATTTGAATTGTTTAGCTTACGCTTCTTGTTATCATTTGATCCTTCCACGATATGAGCCTTAGCTCCCCCGGGATGAGGCATCCCCATATATTTTAACCATTTGTCGATGATCATGCTATTCTCATGTGTCTTGAGTTTTTTCTTCAAGATCTTGCACGGTCCATTTTGAAACCGACTTCTTGTGCCTTAGGTGATGTTTGAACCACTTCCTTGCCGGAGGAAGCTTTCCAATTATGGAGGCCACATGGTAAGACTCACTTAGTTCATGCCCTTCTGCCAGAAGTTCATTGATCATTGTTTGAAGTTCATTCACTTGCTCATGCACAAATTTGCAATCAACCATTCGGTAGAACTGGAACTTATCCACAAGGAACTTTTTGTACCCAGAATCTTCAGTTTTGTATTTTTTTGTCAGACCTTCCCACGGGAGTTTAGCAGTTTTTATTGGACTATAAACCTTGTAGAGTGTCTCGTCCAAGCAACTGAGAATATAATGTTGGCACATAAAGTCATTATGATTCCACGACTCGATCTGATTGACTTCCTCAGGAGTTTGATTCTCCTTAGCCACTGGTACCTCCTCAGTAAGGTATCGAGTTACGCCTAAAGTCGTTAGATAGAACATCATCTTGTCTTGGCATGTTGCAAAGTCAATTCCTTTGAATTTGAAGGGTGGAATCAACGGAGGGGTAAGAATGCTTTTTGGTGTCTCCACCACAGTGTTGTTTGATGCCATCTACACAACTGTATTAAACAGTTATATATTTGTCTTAAGATTGTTGGTGGCGTATAACAATCTGTGTAATTGAAATATACTCAACTTATATTTCTTATAAATATATTAATTGTTAAATATAGTTTATTTAATTAATAATAAGGTATAGTATAAAGTAATATATACATACATATATATATATATATATATATATATATATATATATATATATATATATATATATATATATATTATATTAACTTTAAAATCTCAAAGTGGTGGGGAGAAAAGTAATTAAGAATAATAAATTGATTTTGAAAAGCAAAATTAAAATACTAAGTAAATTTATTTTGAATATTAAAAGTGCTCAATAAACTTTAATTCTGAATATTAAAAGTGCTCAATAAACTTTAATTCGAAGAAATTGCAAAGCTTGAATGCTTGAAGTTTAATTAAATAATATTATATGAGCAATGAATTTACTTAACGAGGTAGTAGAGAAAGAAATATGGTTTGATGATTTTTATGAAAGAATTCTACTTAACTTATGTTTGATTGAATTTGACTTTGAGATCATGCAAATTATGCTTTTAAACATATAGTAATTTGTACTGAAATTAATTTAACGAAATCAAAAACCTTACTTGAATTTATTTTATGAAATCAGAAAAAATTAAATAAATGAAATTAGGACTGAGGCTGCAGATGCAATTTCCTTAAGATAATATTTTTGAGGCTACCTACGACAATCAATACTCCTCGGTAGTCTCCCAAGATACAACAGTCTTGATCCTTGTTGCTTTGCACGAACAAAAGGCCACGGGCGAGTTGGAACAAACATAATCTCGACTAGAAAATTATTTAATTTGAGGAGTAGATAAGAGAAAATAATTTATACTTTATTTGCTGAAAAAATGGTTTGAAGAATTGGCCAGATTCCTCCTATTTATAGCAATTGAAAAAGTGTTGCTGGAGGGTCACAATGGTTCAGATTTAACTTAGGCAATGGTTCGGTCCGAATGGGTGCCACCCGTTTAGTTCAAAATCTGACCAAACACACCATTTCATTCAAAATTGGCCAGACAACACGTATCATTCTCGGACCTTCTAGAAGCAGGTCTAGCGAATCCCATTTGGATCACACGCGGATCCTAATCGGATTACCCTCAAATCTTTGTGTAAAGTTTGGAATTTAAATAATTATTGGGCCCTGATATAACTCTAGGTCCATTCCTACAAAGCCTTTTCACTTCAAAAGTTAGGTACCCTCTTTATAACAATTTTGTAGCTCAACTTTTTCCTTAATTTCCATGTGGGATGAAGAGACTCAATCTTCTCTTCTCATTTCATTCATTAATGTGTAATTATCCTTGGCTAATTTGACTCAATTCAATTAATTATGATTAAAACTCAATTACACCAACAGAACTCTTCCAAATGGAGTTTGTTAAAACTCATGAAATTTATCATAAACTTATTCAGAAACTCATATTGAAACTCTTGAAACCTATAAAACATTTATTTGACACATACCACATATTTTCCCCCTCAAACTATATAAAAAAGACATTGATTTGAAACCTACCACCTACTTATTTCCCCAAAACCCAACTTTCAAACATAATTCAAGTGGGGTTTTAACTTTTTCAAAATCACAAAATCCAATATTCAAAACCTAATTGACCAAATGAGGTTTCAAAGGTTTCACCAAAACGACTTAAACCTTTTTTTTTAAAACCGAGACACGCGAAATCAAGCTAAAACCCTTTCAAATAGACCCTACAAGTTTCGTAGTTCGAAAAAAAGACACTTTTACTAAATATGCCACTAGATTAAACAAGTTTATTGGAAAAATTATGCTACTCGATTACACCTTGGAAGTAATATTATGGTATTAAAATATTGTAATTTTATGAGCAGTACATATATAACGATCTGAAAGAAAAAAACCAAAAAATCCACTAATTGCTTGATATACTTTTACTGTTTTTCATAAGTATTTTTTTGTTATCAATCGATGAAAGTAGAAATTGTGTTTGTAAAGGCTGCAATTTTCCCTCCATATTACAATAAAATGTAACGTTATCATAGTAAATGTATTCCGTCCCACTATGTCATTGTAGATAAATTGGTATAAGTATAAAAATCATTTAAGAAGTGAAATATGATATTTCACTATCGTATTTGTAAAGGAACGATTAAATCATGATTGGTTTAGAATTAATACATGTTTATATAAGGAGATCATTTTTTACATAATATTCATTGTGCATAAGGAATTACATACATAATTACGATGTAATGGACTTACTTTCTTCGAATTCATATAAAATGGTTTTCAATGGAGTCAGTTCAACACATAGTGTGAAGTAGGTTTTTATTTAGCAATTAACTCAAAGCAATGCATTAGGTTGCATATTTTTACAAGATCAATATGTGATCTAGTTAATATAGATAATATGGTACTAGAATATACATTATTTTATATATTGACATAAGTGGTTGTATCGATCACAAATCACATCCACTTCGATCAATGAAATACTATGAGAATAATAGTCCGTTACTAGTTAACTTTAAACATTGAAAAATAAGATACGCCAATATCAACGGTCTCTAACTTCATCTCACGTCATAGAATAAATGGCATGCACGTAAAAACAGTCGTACGTATTAAAAAATATTTTTTCGTAATTTTTCTAATTGCGACACGAACAACATCGTGCATGTTGTGTTAATTGGTATCTAGCAATATTGCATTATGTGAAAATTTTCACATTTAATTAACTTTTTTAGAAGAACATGTGGTACATGTAGGCTTAGTAGTACTATTAAGAACAAGTTTTACGAACATGTTCATTCTCAATGCACTTCAGATCGATATTTCCCCAATCAAATTAAATCCAGTTTTCACGATTCTCACTTCTATAGACTCCTACGTTAAGCTACTACAACGTTGAATGTTAAAAGTGGCATTTCGTACAGAGCATTTTGACATAATTCCCCAAAATCGTAGCACGTTGCATGAGAACTCCTCCCTCGACCACTTCACATTCCGGACGAATTATCTCCCAAACCATAAATCCTCACGACTCGAGTAAACATTCTCTAGAAAGCTTACAAAATTTCCTACAAAATGAATAAAACCCCATCACAAAATACAAACCCTAGCTCCAGTTATTCCCAGATCAATCAAGCACAAAAACACACCTTAGGTTCACTAATCTCACCCAACTTGTTGCATTCCCAATCAATGTCCTACTCATCAAATAGAAATGACCGTAGATCAAATACCGATCTCACGGTACAAATTTAAATATTATCCATAGGCATCAATCCTCGTCAACTACCTCTCCACCAATCAGATTCCATTATACAGGTATGAGCCCCTAAACATTCGCTATTTAAACCGCTCATTTCTCTCTATTGCACTCACACCCAGACATCACAATCCAATTACACTCATTTTGAGTAATAGAAATAGGTAGAGAAATTCCCCAATTTCTCTAAATTCGCCCAACCCTAACCCTAGTTCTGAACCCAATTCTCAATGGCTGCCATCGAAGAGCCAGTTCTCTCCGCCGAGCCGGAAAATGGGGAACCCGCAGCTGTTGAGCCAACCAAGGATGAAAACCCTGCCTCTGACGCCGCCGCCGAAACCTCAAAGGCCGCCACCATCAAAGCAAGCAAGGCGCCGAAGAAAGTTCCTGCTCCTAGAAAGAGGAACCCTAGTACCCACCCTCCATACTTCGAGGTATTCATTTGTGAATTGATCTATTTTTATTTCAAAGTTTTGTAATAAATTTATTGGAATGTGATCTGAATTTTGTTGTTATTGTGCATGCAGATGGTTAAAGATGCGATCGAGACTCTCAAGGAGAGGACAGGATCGAGTCAGTACGCGATAACCAAGTTCATTGAAGATAAGCATAAGAATTTGCCTTCCAATTTTAAGAAGCTTTTGCTCATTCAGTTGAAGAAGTTTGTGTCCAATGACAAGCTTGTTAAGGTTAAAGCCTCATACAAGCTACCTTCAGCTCGTTCTTCCAAGCCGGCTCCTGCTACTTCTTCTCCTAAGCCGGCTAAGAAGAAAACTCCTGCTGCGAAGCCAAAGCCAAAGCCAAAGCCGAAGGCTGCTCCGGCAACCAAGGAAAAGAAGGCAGCTGTTTCCAAAGCTAAGCCGAAGGCTAAGCCTGCGGCTCCGAAAACTAAAGCTGTGGCTCCGAAGGCTAAGGCTAAGGCGGTGGCTCCCAAACCTAAGCCTGCGGCTCCTGCGAAGCCTAAGGCGGCTGCTGCTTCAAAAGCTAAGCCGGCAACAAGGGCTAAACCCGCGGCAAAGCCTAAGACGGCTACCCCGGTCAAGGCAAAGGCTGCGCCAAAGAGAAAGGCGCCGGAGAAGCCGAGTTCCGCGAAAAAACCGCCGGTTAAGGCGTCGAGGACGTCCACTAGGTCAACTCCAGGAAAGGCAGCGCCGCCGCCACCACCGCCGAAGAGAACTTCTACAAAGAAGGCGTCGCCTGCTAAGAAAGCTCCGGCGAAGAGCGGGAAATCCAAAGCGGTTAAATCCCCGGTGAAGAAGACTGCAGCGAAGAAAGGGAAGAAGTGATCGGCGAGGGTAGTTTGGGTAATGAGACTTGTTCTTAGGGATAGTGATGTAAATTCGCTCATCTGTCAAGAGGGTGTAGTTGTCTTTTCAGCAGAAACAGCATGATAGAAATCGGAACTATAATTTTTAATATTTTTTTTCCCTTTCCCCCATCCCCCCCCCCCCCCCCCCCCCACCCCACCCCCTATATCTTTGGTTTTTCTGTAGAGAGTTTTTAGGGATTTGAAGCAGTGTCCCATTGTATGATAATGTGTTCAAATCAATGAATGAGTTGAGTTTCTCCTCAGTTTTATGTGTCATATTTTTCGTATTTCGTTTTTTAATCCGTAATTCCTCCATATTTTCGTTGTTTGAATCACTGTTCATCTTAGTGACGCATTGGGTAATTAGGGTTTGAAAGTTTGCATATTAGTTTGTTGCACCGTGAAGATAATTGATGTCGGTGCATGTTATCATAAAAGCTGTAGTATAAATGGCAGATATGCGTCATTTTTACGCACGCGAAGCGGTGGCTTGAGATGAAGTTTGGTGTGAGGGTACTCAAAATTTGTACGTATAAAGACATAAATCAAGCCAGATTCTGAGTGCAAGGCACGTAAGTGGGCAAATACATCAGCAACTTTTTTATTTTCTTTTTTCTTTTCTTCTTTCTTTTCAATTTTGAACTCTTCTTGCCATTTATTCTTTATCGCCAGATTAACCTAGTATTTGCGTCTAGTAAAATTTAATTTAAGCCTAGGTACATAGCATTGGCTTTAGGGAGACACTGTATGAAATGTATAATATGGAGAATTTAAGGTCAATTTACAGTCCAGATATTCAAGGACATTCAAATACATTTGGAATTGTTTGTTCGTCACTGAATCTATAGTGTTTTATTATATCTTTTGACTTGTGATAGCAAGTGAAACTTCTACCCATGATAAAGTCACTTGCCAATTTGTTCTATTTATAGTTTGCTGAATTTCTACATTTATGAGTGTATGTGACATGGATGTGCCGTGGCTTTCTCCAACCGTTAAAATTAACGATAATATGTCGTATGCCACGACAACCAAAATTTATCGTATTATGTTGCATGTCGCGACAACAATAAATGGCACGATGTTGCACATTTTTTTCAGAAAGTTGGGCTGTGTTTGCCGCATTCATTATTATCTAAAGCTGTGCAATATTAAATGGTTAAAGATGTACATTATGTGCTCTGTTTGAGATTCACCTATGTTTTTTTTTTTTTTCTTGATTTCCCAAGGGTTTAATCCCTTTCGAGGCGCGTCCGGCACATAAAGTGGGAACCTCTTCCAACAGGAATTCGAACCTGAGTCCGCTACTTTGTAGTGACTAGTCCCTTCCACTAGACCAATCACCTATGTTTTTTGATTCTAGATCTTTGCACTAAATTGATTCCCTTATAAGCAAAGGAGAGGCAATTAATGCTTAGAGTATTATGAATATAGATTGTTATAAATTTGAAGAAATATGGCCGCTGTGTTCTTAAGATGATGATATATGGACTTTTTTTTATCACTGTGAGTGTCCAAATGATAGAAGAGCAGAGTTTTCAGAATTTGTAAATATTTTCTGTGCTTTCACTCATGAAGTAATTTAATCTGCCTTTAGCATCTGAAAAATTTGTTGTATGCTTTATTTTATGGCATCTGATGTATATGCTAATGCTTGATTGAGAAATTTATGCATTCATCTTTCGTTCTTCCATTTCTTCTGCACTTCTTTCCATTCTTAGGACTTGCTCTCTTAGCTCAGCAATGCTGATTCATGCAAATGCTCATTGTTATTACATGCCATCAATCATATTATTGGGAAAATTCTTGTCCAAGTCTGGCTTGGCCAAACCCATCCAACCACCAAGCAAGTGTATTGCACTTGCTTTGTGATTGGTCATTTTCCTGGAAGTTACATCCAATCCCAAAGCAAGTGTATTACACTTGCCATGTAGTTACTTTGGGTTCGGCCAAACCCGGTCTGGGTAAGAATAATATGTCTAGAGTATCATTGATATCACGTGGTGTTAATCACTTTAATGCCTAACTAAAGGTGTATTTACTAGCCAAATGACACGTGGGATTTGTTGATCATTTATTGTCTAGAGTATCGTTGATTGATCTCACGTGTTGTTAATCACTTTAATGCTGAATTTAAGGTATATTTTCTAGCCAAATGACATGTGGGAATAACATTGGCTTCTAAATATTCCTTTATGTGCTTTGTAGCGTGCACACTTGGCTCCATTTATTGAACTCATTGTTCAAGTTGGAATCTTGATCTTTACTTAAATCAAGCGTGTTGACATCCTCTATATCTTGTAAAATTTTGAGCCCACACTCCTGACATTTTTTAAATGCAGTCTGGAAAATGCCACCTCAAAGAATGTTTCAGGCTCGCCTCGGTATATCACGGAGCACTCTCTCTCTCTCTCTCTCTCTCTGACAATAGAGGTATATTGTATATTTTCATTCAAGTTTGTGAATAACCTTAGCTTAGTGGACTATCTTTAGCAACTTCAAGTATTCGTCTGCCGTATGCGTAAATAACAAGAGTCTGTGCCACATTGTCTTCTAACGGCTAACAGATGTAACCCAGAAAGCATTTGAATTTGCATGTTAAACTCAGAATGACACATTAGCATTTTAAACATTTTGGGGAAACACCTTGATGCTTGTTCTTATCTTAAGCAGTTTCATGAAATCTAACGTTAATTGACATCAGGGATCTCGTAGAACATTTAAACTCTCCTCCTCCTCTCTCTCTCTCTCTCTCTCTCTCTCTCTCTCTCTCTCTCTCACACAAACACACACACACACACGTGTGAGGACACACATGCACAACCACAATCACCTATATACTCTCTGTCTTCTATTAGGAGAGAAGGAAAATTAGGGAAAGCCAGTGCAGTTGCCTTGATGATTGCTAGCTATCTTTATGGATTTGTTTATGGTAAAATTTATGAAATCTATTTCTCTCACGCGTTTATTGTCTTATATGTCTATTGCGTTTACTACCACGACGCTGCATCTCTAGTTATATCATTTTTTTGAACACGTGCACTGGTTTTGATACGACATCATGCTCGTTCTCTTGTTTACTAGAAAATCATGCCATAGGGATTAGGAAATACTAAAAGTGAGAAGACTAGAAAGTAGGTGAAATTGATTCTTATATGAAACTTGGTAACAGCACTAAGGAAGTATGGAATAATCCAGTTTTAGGCTGTGAGGATGACATGTTTAGATACAATCTGGGATGCAAATTATGTCTTTTTATAAGAATCTGTAGAGAGAGAACAGTTTGGACAAGTATGAATCAGGAACTTAAATGCTGTTTGTCGGCTACTGCAGGATAGTGGTTGCCAACATTCTATCCGCAGGTTCACCCAAGAACTGATAGCAAACAAATATAAAGTTTCTTCTTGGCATTTGCTGGTCAAATAGAGCAATTATTACAAACAGGCTTACTCTATTTCGTTGAAAACAATAGAATGTTGTGTTGCATGTTATGAGTGTTTTGTAACTCATGAAACTTTATTGTTAGATTTACGCTTCCACTCTCATGCTTTTATTCTCATAAAAGCTTGGCCATTTTGATAATCTTGCGTTGTATTGTGTAACCTGCACATATTTCTGAATAGCAATTCTTGGTAATGAAGTGAAAGCTAAACGCAGATAGACTGTTGTGCTTCCTACTCTTAGGTGATCTATGTTCTATTAAACTTGTAGTCTTACTGTATCCAATGTGAATATCCTGAATTTTGTAAAATGCCTAATGGGAATGTATCACTCTCAAAGGAAACGAGTGAAATTAATATAGTTATGCCTCAGACGACGGTCAAAAAACAAAATGCTGAAATAAATCTGTCCTATAACTTCAGGAAGGAGGGAGATTTGGAAGAGAATGAATTTCACTATGCTTAGGGAGTACTTAGTAGTTTGGAGTAGTTACTCTCCTCCCTTCCAACTTAATCTAACACTTTTAAATGACACGGTTATTCCATATGGTTAGAGCTATGCTAAAAAGGGTTGTAGGTTCGAATCTCACGACCACCCAAAGAGTTCTAGAATTCAAAAAAAAGGTTATTGTCTGCACTTACGGCTTTTGTTAGAAATAATAAAGGAATAAAATGTTTTAAGCTTTCAGATAAGGTGGTCATTCTATATGATTGACTTCCATATAGATTTTACCGCATTCATTATCATCTGGATGGGTCAGCTGTTGTACTTCACTTAATACTATAAACTCTTGACTGGTTTCTTGCAATGAACTGTAGAGACATTAGTTGACAGAGTTCAAATCAATTCTTGAAAATTTTATGCGTTTTCTGCTCTAATTGAGGGAAATTGGCCACTAATGTGTGCACCATTTATTAGATATTCCTTGAGATGCAACCCTAGCACTCCATGTTTCTATTATTTTCCTTTTTATCAGAAATTAGGTTGATTGGTATTGGAGTACTTGATTGAGTTTGACTCTCAATTTCGGTCGATGCAGGGTAATGATCTTGCAGAGTCGTATAGCAGTATCTGTTCTCTTCTTTTTACCCTTGCTATGAGTTCGAAAAGATTCCTGTTCATTAACGGCACCCATGTGGTAAATTACTGAAGATTTAACTTTTTAATGCTCTTTCTCATTTTTGTAAATTCTATTATGCATTATCTTACTTCTTCGCTCCTAAGGCTTTATTAACTTTTTTGAAACTAGTAAAGTTTACATTTGGATATTAACAATCTAAACGAAGATGAGTAAATTCAGCAGATCGTTATTCATCTCTTCATCCCCTTTCTAAGGTCTATGTTTTCTAGAACTTGTAAAGTCAACCATTGGATATTATAATCCATAGGGGAGATCATTACTAAGTTTTTACGCAGAATTTGTATATGCAATTAGGACAGATAAGGTTGCTTTAAGGCATGTTACGTGAAATCATCAATTAAATGACTTCACAATTTAAGACGGACGTTATTCTTCCACCTAGGGCGTCATTCATTTATGAAACAAACTTGGTAAAAGATATATTGATTACTAAGTTATTAGTGAAAGTAAAAAAAGGATGAGGGTCTAATATCTATGTTCCAACTATAGAAGCTTTTGTCATTTGTTACAATTTTTTGGGAAGCAGTTATGGGGGTTGTTTGAAAGACCATGCAACAAAGGACCCATTTTCCTTATACGCCTTTTAATGGCAACTAATGAACCTTTTGATATGTTATTAGGAAGTAAGTTGACTGGCTAAGGATGAGACACCACATATCTATTTAACAAGTGTATGAAGTCCTGAGTTTTGAGCCAAAGTTACTTTTACTTTCATGCAAATTTGTTTATTTTATTTTCTTGATCATCGGAGGTTTTTTTTTTTTGTAACAAGTAAGCTAAAACAGTTTGTGTAGGATAAACTGAAATGTAGCATGGCAATGACCTATCTGTTGGTATTTATACAAAGCAAAACTACCATGAATTAGATAGTTTCACGGATAACATGAAATTTTCTTAGAGCACACCTAAGTTTTACTTGTACTTGCTGATGAGTTATGTACTTATGTGGATAAAACAGTTCAATTGTGTAGCAAGAACTGCTTTTATTTCTTTCTCTCGGATACATGAAGTCACTTCCTTCTATCTGAAAGACGTTGGAGTTTTAAAATATGTAGTGTGACATGGCTTTTCTTAAGGGCAAAATAGGAAGGTTAAAAAATTGGTACACGATATCAAAACCGACACTTTGTGAGTGTGACATGGCTTAGGTGTAGCGGTATAAGCAAAGCTGCAACATTCAATTAATAGGATTAAACTTGGATTATGCCTAATAACTAGATTACATAGCTATTTAAAGAAAAAAAAATCTACATGAATCTGATCTAGTACATGAATAAGAAATAAATGTCAAGCTTTCCTTCTAGGTAGCATATGAATCTACTAAAACGACAATGTGTGAAGTAATAAATTAGTTCATTATTGATTATTGAACAATCTAAATGCAACTCTTCAAGTAAACTAAGGGACATAGTTTGTTCCATACATGAACTTATTTCTCGGGCATTGTCTTTTTAGTAGGTTCATGTACTACCTAGTGGTGAAGTGTGCCATTTACTTTTCATTCATGATGTAGATTAGATTCAAGTAGGAATTCCTCTATAAATAGCTATGTACTAGCCATTTGGCATAATCCAATTTTAACAAGTCTGCAATCTGATGTCTCTGCACTACGATTTATAAGTCTTCATTCCCCAACAAAGAGACGTTAGTAATTGAATGAAGCACCATTTTTTAGTCTAGAGCAAGCGTATTGGTCTATGAATTATTAGAAATGTGAATTACTACTCCTATGAAGTCAGTGCAATTTTTTTTTTTTGTTGGGGCTCATTTAAGCTTGATCTTGTTTTATTCTCAAATAATGTTAAACAGGGTAGTGCTTGCTTTTGTGAATTATATGAACTGCGACTCTCTTAGGAATATGTTTTCCTCTCCTTGAGGGGGATTTTCTAATCTTATGTTAGTTTTTTCTTGAAGTCCCATAACTATGTGGTATTATCACCGCTTGAAGGGAACCAAGGTATAGAACTGCTGTTATAGGCACTGAGGAAATGACTCACAAATTGAAGGAAGCTGGAAATATAGCTCCAGGGCAGTTCTGAACTTTTTTTTTTTTTTGATAAATTGTTCTGAACTATGTTAGAAGAAATGAGAATGTATTAGACAATTAGCATTGATGAGCAAGCTTGACCAATAACCAAATGTTCACTGGTGCGAAGACTTGAAATCCAAATTATATAGGATGTTTCGCTATTTGGTGAAATTAATGCATATCCGAGCATTCTGCATTTAATGTAATTTTTTTCTGCTTCATTTATGTGACTTATCCTGATGCTAGGATGCTGGAGAATTCTCTGGTTGATGGAAGGTTACCCGTATTAGATTAGTTACCTTTGATATTAGTCTTAGATTAGTCAGTAAAAAATTTCCAAAATAGGCCAGGATTCTCCAAAATTATTTTATGCCTGATTTCCAGTAGTGAATTAGAAGAATCTTTTGTTTCCTATTTTCCTTCTTTCCTTTTTATCATAGAATAGTTACTCATAGTCTAGGTAAGCTTGGTTGCAAGCCCTCATATATGCCTATTGTTCAAAATCACAATTCACAAGTTAGGTATCGATGTGGACGATGTGATGGTAGACAAAAGAAGACACCAGAGGTTAGTTTGGAAACTCATTATGTTGTGAATTTAGTTAACCAGTTCATGCGCTCTCTGAAAAATTCATATGTAAGTTGTTTGAAGATATTTTTTCTTCGTAAGTCCTTGGATCATTATCCAATTGGCCAGTTTCTTGATGAGTCCGGCTCGTTCTGGCTCCTTACAGTATATTCACACCTGCAAAGGTTTGGTGTAGTTGAAGGTTTATTTCATGCTGTTCTGCTCCCACCTTTTGTTGATTTTACATTTCTTAAAATCCACTAAAGCAAAATGCATCTTCTTTGAGAAATAAACAAGCTAAGCATTGAAGCCTACACAGATGCAGATTGAGCTGAATCAGCCGTGGACCGAAAATCAAATTCTGGTTATTGGAGAAGCAAAACAACAGGCTTTATTGGCTAGGTCAAGTGCTGAAGCCGAACTCAGAACTATGGCACACATGATCTGTGAACTCTTGTGGCTGAATTGAAAATCATTTTAGAAAACCTTGGGAGTAAAGTGGGAAGGAAACATGAAGCTGTATTGCGATAACAAGTCAGCCATTTATAGCTCACAATCTTGTAAATTATGATCATACTAAAAATGTCGATGTTCATCGACACTTCGTCAAGGAGAAGCTAGAGAGTGGGTTAATTTGCACTCCTTGTGTCTAAACTTGTGCGCAAATTGCAGATATTCTAACCAAAGGGGACTACCGAGTTATTCATTCCATCATATATTACAAGCAAGCTTGGGAGTGTTGGAGAATTCTCTGTTTGATGGAAGATTGTTCTTACTGAATGTTTATTAGATTAGTTAACCTTTGATATTAGTCTTAGATTAGTCAGTAAAATATCTCCTCACTCTTAATTAGTTATGGCTGATTTCTAGTTAGTGGATTAGGAGAATCTTTTGTGTCCTATTTTTCTTCTTTCATTATTCTCATAGAATAATTACTTATAATTTCTTTGTGTATATTGTTGTCATGCTACATTGGTAAGTAGGAAATAGAGGAATTACTACTAAGTTCTTCATATGATAACTTTTTAAGTGATATTGTACATGCCAATACTTCTTTCTTGATCTTACCAAGAAACAAAGGGATATAGAGATCTTATCTCTGTAGTCTCTTCGGCAATCAGTTTTGAAAACTCAGGTGCCTCTGAGATGCCTAATGTATTTACATGTCTACAAACCTCTAGTCACATAAAAACTTTTGAGAATTTGAGAGTGAAATTATAGCAAACATGTAGAAGGACACATTTTCAATTTTCCACTGAGTTTTCAGTTTTGTTACTAACTTCTACATTGTGGCACAAACAGCCTGCCACTCAGGATATTTTAGCCTAGCCTATATAGCAAACATGTAGAAAGACACATTTTCAGTTTTCCACCGAGTTTTCTTCACTATTCATGTCAAAAAGTGGATTAGCCAAAGTAACATGCTAGTAAAATTTGAAAAATTGATATTTAAGGTAAAAATACACCAAAACCTGTATACATGCCTCTATAGAAATGTTGACTTGTGATTGTCAATATGTGGAAGGAATCACTCCCTCAACATCTCAACTTTCTGAATGGAATACTTCAGTTCTTTCTGAATGTTCAACCTTGAAGGTGACAAAACTATGTCCTTCCAAACGGACCCCGCTTCAAAAGATGGATGTGGGCGTCTGTAGAGCTCGAATATGGAATCTGCTTCTTCATTCAACCTGCCTACCACTCTCAGACATTTTATCTCATCTGGGTCAACCAACAAATTCTTGTCCTTGTCTTTCCATCCTATTAACTTCACAACCATGGCTGTGTTAGTATGTGTATTTTTGCTATGTCAATGAGGTGCCATAAGTAAAGTAAGTTCCTAAAACTAGAACTTCAGGGAGTTCCATTGCAATTGGAGAAACATCAGGTACATATTTAATATTTTATATAATTTAGTGGTTGTTGGTTGCAGTAGGGAAGCTTTCTTATATGATACAATTGGATAGAATAGGATGATTGTACCTTAGGAGGGCCTTCCAATGCATTTGTCCCATACAGTCGAGCATTGTCTACTAGCTGACAGTATGTTGTAAATGCATCTGCAAATCTCTTGTGTGATTTTAGTTGCGAGTTCACCCTTACTGCTCTTCTAGATATTATAGCTCTCCTGTTGAAGAAGCAAAGACAGAGTATATGAGCCTATATCGGAATACTGAAAGAGACATCAGCGTTATATGTTTCATACCTTATTCCTCTAATAACGGCTAAGTAAGCATCACAAACAACGCCAACTAACTCAATTCTGTATGGCCTTCGTTTCTTAGTTCCATCCTGTTCTTGTTCTTCATCAATTTGTTCCCAGTAGTTTTCAATTACAGTTCCATCTTCATTTACTTTGTAACCAGCTCCCATACGGTATCTGCGGCGGTGAACATTCCTGGCCATGGTTATTGTCTGCACAACAAATGGCACCCATGAGAGGGTCCCATCCATGATCACATCTCTCCCTTCATTCAGTGCAGTTACAAGGAGTGACGATGCTGCATCTGTAGATGATTGGTGCACCTACATAATGCAAGTAATTTATATATATCATAGTTATTAATGACATTGGAATTTAAGATATAGTGGCATAAACCTGAGCATAGGCTTCAGGGATGGAATTATAGAAACTTGACATCTTCACTTTTATCGAGGAACCTGATTACTTCATTATATAACTTCATGTGTATCCTTTACATGAGATGGAGGATCCTGTTTTGTTGGATCCTTAGTCTTACTTTTTAAATGTTCCTTTTACTGCAATGCTATTCATTTTCATTCTTATTGCAATGAATTTTCTATCACAGCAAGATGGTATCTTTATTGCAGACTTGAGCTACAGTTAAAATTTAATGGTGGCATTGCTCCTGAGCTATGTAAGGAACTTTTCTGTATGTGTTATTGCATAAACAATGTAACTTTGAGATAATTTGAAATAACTGTCGAGTTAATATGACTTTTATTACTTGTGAGATCTGAATAATTCTAAAACACCTATTCTACATGGTTTGAACTAGAAATTCAAAATGTACAAGTTTTCAGCTACTCATGTGCATGTTTACTATAGGGACATGAAACAAGATTACATATTATACCAGGCATCAGACTTTGTGGTCTAGAGAAAACCAAATTATAAGGAGATTGATTTTAAATACTCTGCAAAATTGCAGTGTTTCATGCTATGTAGTTTTAGTCAGGAAGAAATTAGATAGCTTTATATACATCGATCTTAGATGAGGATTACTGGCTTCATCTTTTGCAGTTATCCTGTTAAATGCATCGTGTCATTAATCAATTCTTCTACTTAAAGTTTCTGTCATCAGCGTCCTCATCTTTGCATTCCCTACTTACTCTGTTTGAGATTTTTTCTTTGGCCAGATACTTTTTTCCTTTTTTGTTTTTTGGGTGTGTGTGCGTTGATGAAGGTTGGCAGAAATGCGTACCAGTTCAGCAGTCTGAAGCATGTCATGGTGCCCCCTAGAGCTAAGGGCTTTATATATGACATCTGACTCTTTGAAGGCATCTGCCTCTATCACTACCGCATTTCCAGATGCTCCAGCCCAAAATGGCCTGTTCCATCATAGTTGTAAACATCATTAAGCCGGTTGTAATTATGCCATCTATATTATTTTTCTTTGCATTTAACATGATATTAGTGTTATTACTCTTTCAGAATGTCTTTAAGCACAGTACTCTTTCCAGCCCCCATCCCACCTCCCATAAGGAGGAGGACCGGACTTCTGTCTTTATGAGCCATGGGTACCATCACATCCGTGCACTGTGAATCATCGAGTGAAACAAGCCCAATGGCTTTCATCTCCTCCACTAATGTGGTAAATACTCTAGCCACTTTCAGATTCTTTGTCACCCTTTCAAATCTCTGTTCTCTTTATCACAGAAAAGCAGGAAAAAATAGTAAATACTTATGCTGCTGATATTTAGCATACGCAGTTACCAAATTATTATGTCCATTTGTCTGAATCTTACCTTGTGGCTACCATGACAATGTGCTTAAGCTTCTTTTTAGGTTCAGATTCAGGACCTAGTGCCTGAAATAACATGTTAAGTAAAAGAATGTTAATGATTTCCCAGGACATGTGATGCACGATTTGAGTCGATACATTAATTAATGGGAGTTTAGAGATGTTAAAAACATGCCTGACTTATCATATAAGAAGCATGTTTCCAGTGAAATGCAAAGTAACTGAGGATACACCTCTCAAATTCTTCCACCATTTTAATAAAGAGGGAATCTACATCTGGTTCACTTGCAAAAAATGTATACATGTCTTCTTCACACCCTTCAGCTTTTCTAATGTAATGTGAAGCCAGCTTGCAAAGATTTGGGCATTCTCTTCTGTCTGTGAATCCCATTTGTCTAGCTGTTATCAATATACACATTCAGAACACGAAAATGACACAAACACATTTCACACACAAAACAGTTGTAGACTATGTTTGGTTCTTGAATTTTAGCGAGTAAAATGAAAATGAACAAAAGCAAATGTGGATGTTTTGTCATTTGTTTTCCTCAATAAAATCCAGGATCCAAACAGTCATAGAGATCTGGATTATGGAGGACATAATTACTTACGTACCTACATAGTGAGAGAACCTTTCTATGTGTAAAACCTGGCCAGTGTCGGAGACTTTTATACAAGGTACGATTCTTTGATCTCGTAATTTCTTGAGACGATAATGCATTGCTGCTGCTATGATCAATCCAATTGAAGAGGCTACGAGGATTTCTGTGTATGTGGGTTTAGTTTTTGTATTGTCAAAATCTGGTGGAGGAGAAAATGTTTATAATTAATTACTAGTTTTTTTATTATATAACATAACATCAACCATTTTGAGAATTGAAGAATGAATAATTTACTTAACATGCTTACCTTTTTGCATGTCTTGTTTAAGGAATGAAGAGAATAAGGATTTCCCAGATAATTTGGAGATTGGCATGTTAATTTGTGTTGTACTGATCAATTCGGAGATCTGCATGTGAGATTGCTTCTCCAGTTTGCAGGTCAGTCGTTAAGGTTGTTTGGCAATGGGAACACGTGTTAATACTATTGTAAAATTATGGTGTGGTGATTGTATAAAATATGGTGTGCTCACTTCAAATTTATTGGATACCAATTACCATACGTTTTGATATTCGATAATAAAGTATATTACTTATTCTATAAGTTAAGGTATTCTTTTTTATTGGTATGTTTTATTACAATGGTGTGCAACAGTCGTACAAAATAATTATAATTTACTAAATATAGAATATGTTTGGTAAAAGTTAACCAAAAAGTTTTTCTTCAAATAATACTTGTTATGATGGTTAACTATTCTAGAAATTAAAGGGTCAAATCCTGGAAAATTAAATAATAAGGGAGATTTTTCCTTTTTTCTTTTTCTTCAAGGACATTGAAATCTTAAATCATGACTTAATCATCTTTTAAACGCATCTGACACAAAATATGACGAGTAAACTTCTCTAGCCGTGAACTTGGACTTCGATCCATCACATTTTGTAGACTAATCTATTTCATTAAATCAAACACCCTTCTATAGTTTTGTCAATACTGGAATAAGTGCAATAAAAGTTGGATTATATATAAATCTTAAATATTTGTATCGAATTTTATTTTTCCGAATTTTTAAAGTCTAAATCAGCTAAATTACATAGCCTAGTCTAATTGGCTTCATTTATGAACTCAATAATATTAATATAATTAGTCCAGCCCAGCACTTGTAGCCCAATATATTAATTAGCCCATTACCATCAGCTCACATCGCGGCACTCTTTTTCTTGTTTTTCCCCGAATATACCGCACTCTCATATTCGAAACTGTGCTCAAGTGTGTCTGTATGTATTTTGTAAATTAATTTTTGGGGCGCGAAAGCTATGGTTTCCAGAACTTCTGTTCGCAAAGCAGCTTCTGCAGCTTCACCAATTACATCAACAAGACCTTCTAAAACAGGTGAGCTTTCAACATTATTCATACACCCATCCAAATCCCAAAACCCACATGAAAAACCCTTCAAAAAACATTTAACTGATGTGCACACACAGTTCGTAAACATGATCCAAATGCAACCCCCACTTCCCATTTCATCATTCAACCAGCTTTTAGGCTTTGTTGCCAGAACCAAAAGATATCAAGATTTGATTTTTATGTGCAATCGAATGGCTGAAGTTGATTTGGTTCCTGATTACATAGGGATGAACATTTTGTTGAATTGTTACTGTAATTTGAAAAGGGCTGGTCTTGGTTTTGCTGTTATGGGGTCGATGTTGAAGAGGGGTTATAAGCCAAATATTGTTACTTTTACCTCATTGATTAAAGGGTTGTGTGTAGAAGATAAGATAGGTGATGCAATTGGGTTGTTTAGGAAAATTCTTAAAATGGGCATTCATCCTAATGTTAAGACATGGGGGACTTTGATTAATGGGTTATGTAGGAGTGGGAATGCAGTGGTTGCTCTTAGGTTGCATGAGGAAATGGGAAATGGTTCGAGATTTAAACCCAGTTTGATTTATTATTGCTCACTTATTGATGGCCTTTTTAAAGAGGGGTTTTCTGAAAAGGGTAAAGAATTGTTCTCGGAAATGGAGGGGAAGGGAATTTCGCCAGATTTGTTTGGATACAGTATATTAATTCATGGTTTGTGCAATTCCGGTGAGTGGGATCAAGCAAAGGAGGTATTTGTTAGGATGGTTGATCGAGGCATAAGACCAAACGTAGTGACGTTTAATATTTTAATGAACGCACTTTGCAAAGATGGCAAAACTGATGAAGCTAGTGTGTTGTTAGACATGATGATAAAAAGGGGTGAAAAGCCCGATTCTATTACGTTTAACACTTTGATAGATGGGTATTGTCTAGAGGGTAGAATCAATGATGCAAAAGAGTTTTTTGTGTCAATGGCAGCAAAAGGCCACGAACGAGATGTAGTAACTTACAATACGTTGATCAATGGGTACTGCAAATGCCGCAGGTTGGAAGAAGCCATGGACCTTTTCAATGAAATGCTTAGCAAAGAATTCAAGCCAAGCGTAATATCATTTAACGCTTTATTAACTGGTTTGTTTCAAGAAGCTGAAGTTAAGGATGCAAAAGAACTTTATTCTAAGATGAAAGATCATAACTTGACACCGGATTCTGCTACATATAGTATATTATTAGATGGTTTTTGCAAGAATAAATGCCTTGACGAGGCAGTAGAGTTGTTCCAAAGTCTTGAAAAATCGGGCTATAAACTTGATAGTACTAGCTGTAATTGTCTACTTGATGGATATTGCAAAGCAGGAAAGCTCGATTCTGCCGAAGAGTTATTTGAGAGGTTTCCGGAGATGGGCTTGAAACCGACATCTTTTACGTACTCTATAATGATCAATGGCTTTTGCAAGAATGGTGAGTTTGATAAGGCGAATAATATGTTTGTAGAGATGGAGAAAAAAGGTTGTGCTCATGATGTAGTTACCTTCAATACACTTATGCGCGGATTTTGCAATAATAATGATGCACCTAAAGTGATTGAGCTGCTTCAGAAAATGGCAGAGAGGAAACTTTCACCAGATTTGTACACAACATCTTTAGTTGTAGAATTGCTGTCTAAAGATGAAAAATATGTCGAGTTTATCAAACTGATTCCTGAGTTTTCGAACAAGGATTAGCTCTTCTACTGTTCTTTCTTTGAGAATCTATGACAGTTTTGTGATCTTTATTTCGGGTTGAGGGGAATGAAGCCTGGCCCAAAAGCATTCATTTTTGACAAAACGATATGATGTGCATGAAAGATTTCACACCAGACAACATTCCCTTCAACAAATTTAATTCAAGGATGATATCAAAGGCAGTGTTGGAGTTTATATTGGGTTTGAAATCGGATGATCAAGCCATTATAATTGGGTCCTTTTTACGCGAGATTCATGGCATGGAATCAATCCAGTGTGTAAGGTGTCGACCAATTACAAAGAATTTGTAAATATACCTGATTTGTGATTGCACAGAATGGTTCTATGTGATCTTATTCTTGTTGGCATTATCATGGCAATAGATGACCTTTAATTAAGCTACATGATATAATGTAATTCAGACTAAAGTATATATGCTTAATAAATTTTAAATTAGCTAAATGGATTCTTTGAAGGTTGACTTGATGGTGGTGGAGTTGTGCTTATACTCCCATATCTCTGTCTTTTACTTTCCCAATAGGTAAAGTAGTGGGTGATATTTTCAGCCAAGCTTAATTGGAAAAGGCTCACTTCAAATTTCTTCTACATTCCAAATCAGATAGTGCTGTATTTTCTACCTTTTTGGTGCTTCTAACTTTGAGTTGGAGTGCTTAGAGAAGTTGAACAAAAATGCCATGTATCATGTTTAGCTACCAAATTTAAATGTTTGAAATAAGTAGTAAATGTAACATAGATTCTCATGAGTTACTCCCAAATCAAAACCAATTGAAAAGAGATTAAGAATTTCATAAAAATCTCTTAATTACGGTTTCTAATATTCACCTTTAATAAAAAGGGCAAACAAAAATGTATGTAGATCGAATTATAAGATTTAATGTCGAATTTATTGTAAAAATCATAAACATCATGCTAATTTGATAGTATAATGTTATCGTCTTTGAGATTTTCGGATTCAAGAGATTCCACCCAAATTATTTTTTTATGCAACTGATCCTAAAGTACCTATTGACTATTTTATAATATAGGAAAATGGTTTCGGCACCTTGGACAATAATATACCTTTTTCAATATAGAGTAATTTTTGTTCAAATCGGAGTTGATCGAACAAAAAATATTTACATACCAAATATAATATAGTTATTTTGAGATTTGATTATCCTCACTGCCAAACTCTATTTAGATTAAAATCATCCTTTCAGTATATTAGAACCATTTGTAAAGTTAAAAAATCAATTATTTAATTAGTTATTAAACTCCATATTTCAACACTCAACAGAAGTGGCATTAACATTTATTTCAATAATTTATAAATATGGTTGTGCAAATTTATTCTTTATTATTTTATCAAATATAATATGGAAATGCTTTACTTCCTCCGTCCTATTTATTTTGCTCAATTGGTACGGTTAACTGGTCAATTTGACTAAATTTATAAAAATTATAACAAATAATTTAATTAATATATTTCACTAATAAGTTGTAATCATATATTAACATTTAAAAAGTTTAATACACCACAAATATGAATAATTTAATATGATAAGACACTTAAAATATTAAAAAGTTTAACCAGGTACTGTAGTAAATGGAGCAAAATAAATGGGACGAAGGGAGTATTATATGTATCTACTATTTATACCAAGTTATTATAATTTCTAGTTGAATACTCATTCTTTCTAATAGCGTTTAAGGGCATGCTTGTTTGATATTTGAGAAAGTAGTGGAGGTTCGTGAAATAATTTCGATTTGCACATTTTTCTTTGTTTGAATTTTGAAAGAGTGATTTAAGAAATAAAATAGGTGTAGATTTTTTTGGAATAGTTAAGTTGTAAGTGTAAGACTTTATATCAAATAAGAATAGAATTTGTATATATTCTGTTTAGATATAATAAATTGTTGTGATATAGACTTATCTTTAAATAATATAGAGTGATGTGTATTATCACAAATAATATACTATCTTTTTTTAACACGGTCGAGGATATAGAGTGATGTGTATTATCACTTAGCATATCACAAATAACGTAGTAAACTACACCATATATACTTGATGACGTAGTGCAGCGGTTACACTAAATAATATTTCGAACTGGCCCAAGTGTTATCTAAGATTTGTGCACCCTGTGAATATTTATTTGCAGCAGTAAAACCACCGGGAGTTTAAATTAAAATAAACTCTGGTCTGGGTCTTGGTCTGGGACTGGGACTGGGACGGAGAGTAATTACTAATTACAGTATTGCACTATTCTAAAGGCGGCGTCCTAATCCTACAAAGTGTTGTAGAGACTCGCACAGCCTTTACTCCACTTCTCAAGCTCTGATGTAAGTACTCTACTCTTTTTGTGTTTATTCAAGTATCATTGATGCCAGTCTCTTTTATCTAGGGTTTTTTTTCTTTCGTTGCCTTCATATTTGTCTCGGATTTAGGGTTCTTTAACTGGAGCTTTTTCGAATTTCTGTTCGGTTTTCTAATATAGTGATTCCTACTGGTGTTGTAATACACGAGTTTTCGGTGGAGAAAGCATGGAAACAGGTTTTGCTTTCACGTTCCTGTGTCGTCTAGTAATTACTAGTAAATTTGTGATGCACTCTATTAGGTTTTGGTTGGATTTTTTTTTCTGAATTATATGGGGAGATTATGTGTGATTTTGAAGTGTTCTATTTTTAGTTTTGAAATGTAACTGTATGTTTGATGTATGTTTGGGATTTAGAGTATAAGATTCTCAAAAATGTTAAACAGTTGCTTGCGTTGATTTCTTTGTCCACAAGTGCTAAATGCCTAACAATGTACATGGTGACTGTTTCATGCAGATTTCAGCAAATGGCAGAGGAAATTATTGAGAAACAGGATTTGGGTGATATAGAGGAGATTGACAATGTGCCTGAGACTTCTCGGCAAACGGGAGAGGAAAATATTGAGCAACAGGACTTGGGTGATATAGAAGAGATTGATAATGAGCCCGGGAACTCTCATCCTCAAGACGAAGATGTGCCTGAGAACTCTCTTCCTCACGAAGAAGACGTGCCTGAGAACTCTCATCCTCAAGAAGTAGACGTGCGTGAGAACTCTCATCCTCCAGAAGTAGACGTGCCCGAGAACTCTCATCCTCAAGAAATAGATGTGCCTGAGAACTCTCATCCACAAGAAGCGCAAGAAGCTGAAAATGATACAGGTGTTGTTGAGGGAAAGAAATGGCCTGGATGGCCGGGGGAGAATGTGTTTAGGATGTTAGTCCCTGCTCAGAGGGTTGGTGGTATCATCGGACGCAAAGGAGAGAATATTAAGAAGATGTGCGAGGAAACAAGGGCTCGAATTAAGATTCTTGATGGTCCTCCTGGGACTACAGAAAGAGCTGTGAGTTATTAATGGCCTTAATGAAATCCTGTCTTACCATATCGATTTGGCTTTACTTACCAATCTTGTTTCTTTTTATATTTCCTAGAAATATCTTAAAAATTATTAAACTAATCTTCTTGCTTACAATGCTCGTTTTTATGTCAGACTTCCCTGTCCAATTTTGTAAATTTTGCAAAACCTTCATTCGGGAAATGTTAGTAAATTGATACTCATGATTGCGTTTGCTTTATTACAACTTATATATCCTGTGCGTTTGTGTGCAGTTAACAGTCCTTCACTCCTTTGGCTCTAGATGATAGATTCATGGTATTCATGTTTATACTTTGTCAAGTGTCTGATATATCTAAGAGCAAGAAGTTTAGACTCGAGTTATATGGCTTAATTAAGATATTTAGAGCAACTAAGGAAATTGTGGATTTTCTGCTTGTAGATGGTTTGCTTTATGTGATTTAAAAGTTTAAATGTTATTTAAAAAGAATAATGCAACTAATAAAATACATAGCTGCAGAATTGGAATATCGAGAACAGTATAAAAATTCGAAGTATTATGATATTATCATTATAGGGGATGTAACATTGAGAAGCAATGAAAAAAAAATGCCAAACATATCCCAAAAGTTTAAAATGAATGAAGTACAAACATATTCATCACAACAACCATGTTAAAAAAGAGATCTCTTTATTATGGTGACCAAGATGAATGCGTGCAGGTTTATCAAAATAAGCAAGTTTTCAATCTATCAAGTGGCTGCAAACCAGGAGAATCAAAGATCCAGATTGCAGCGATTAGTATTGGGCATTGCAAGTGCTGAAATGTTCTTCTGACTATCTGTTAGATTGATTTTGTGCCAACGTCTGTACCAAGAAGCATTGCTCTATATCTGGTAACTTCAGAACTTGGCCGATTGGTGTCCTAAAAAAGTTGATAAGATCTATGGCTTACAGAAAATAATACTACAAATGTAATTCATAAGATGCTTTACCTACAAATTATTAAAAATCTTGAAGATTATTTAAGAACAATGAGGAGTTACTACGAAAAAGACAAGACAAGAAATTACAATAATTACAAATTCCTCACTACATTATAAAACCTTTCATGAAGATGAAAATAGTTACTGCTAACTCTAAAATTAATATATTAAGTTATAATTCTGTAAATTTAGGCTAATATAATCTTTTGAGAACTGTAAGAGGTTCCATTTGGTTGTGTTGATATAGAATTAGTTAGCACAATAATTAACTACTAAAAATATCATCTCTTAGGCAGTGCGCTAGGGAGAGTGATATTAGATTACACTCTCATGTTGTGGCTGAATATTAGTAGAGTTAGAATGATGTCTGATTGTTCATTCTGTCGCAATTGTCCCTCCTGATCAAGATGCTGCATTGCCTCAGGATGCAGTTAAAACTTTTTTTCTTTTAAATCCTTGAGATTAAGGTATCTTTGTAAGAAGCCCCATTTGATCTATACTTCGCTCCATTGACCAATTAAAGTGCAGTGAAATGCTAGGCCATGTTCTGAATGTTGATGATCTTGCGTGGATGTTCAATAGATATGCTTTCCTGCAGTGGATGGTTTTGGTCTGTTCAGGAATGCTTAAATGTTAAGAATACTGTAGGTGCTTTTTTTAGGGGTGCACAAAAATATATTCTCTTAATATTCAATAGGGGTTACTAATCAAATATAATTGTAATCTGAGAAAGCATTACTGCAGTAGCCTGCTTTGTAAAGTTTAACATATTTCACCATTTTTACCAGATAATGGTTTCTGCAAAAGAAGAGCCAGATCTTTCAATCCCACCTGCATTGGATGGGCTTCTCAAGATCCATAAGCAAGTTGTTGAAGCAGACTCAGATCCAGCTAATGCACCATCTAGTGGTACAGTTCGCACAAGACTTCTTGTGGCAGGTACACAGGCTGGCAGCTTGATTGGGAAGCAGGGTGCCACTATAAAGTCAATTCAAGATGATTCACATTGTAACATCCGTGTTCTTACGGGAGGTAACTATTTGGATCTGTGTGGCCATGTGTGTTGATGTTTCCTCCATACTTGTACATAATCACATATATAACTGGAGAAATACTCCACCATTTACATCTCCAGCTACTATTTGACTCCGTTTGAAAGAGATATTGTTCTCTTAAACATCTTATTTTCTAAAATTTTGAAGCCTCTTCATCTTCTCTTGTATGTTGATTTAATTCTTCTATTATAGAAATTTCTATGTTATTTTTTGAGAAAGATTATATTTGAAACCTTTGCCTTTGGTAACTTATGTTCCAGTTCTTTTCTGTGTGAAACATGGTTCTTCTTCCTGTCTAATGTACTTCTTGAACGTTTTAAACTGTCTGGAACATGTTTAAACTGCACATATCATTGTTTTCCACATCCAAACTGGTTTTCAAGTTAAGTAAATGGCAGGATATATGTCCCTTGTTGTAAACTTTGATCACTTATATTATTGTCTTATTAGAATTCTTGTAAAGTTTTAGAAAAAAGGATAAGTTTACATCTGATTACATGAGTACAGTTTTTCATGTGTACTTTGGTATCATTTTTATTAAACGGAGATTTATTAATTTCGATGTCTGATATTTTGAAGCGGAGTTGATCTACATGAACTTTATGGATTCATTTGCTGGATAATCATGACTTGTATATGCTCAACACTTGCTTCTTTATTTATGCTGGTTAATTATTTATGTTGTGAATGAATTTTATCTGCAGAGAACTTGCCTGTATTTGCTCTACCAGATGATAGTATAGTTGAGATACAGGGGGAGACTGCAGGAGTGCACAAGGCAGTGGAGTTAATTGCTACTAATCTTAGAAAATTTCTAGTAGATCGAAGTGTCGTTTCAGTATTTGAAATGCAGGCAAGTTCTAGATCAGGAATTAAGCATTTTTGGTGTTCAGCGTCTTTACTGTCTTATTAACCTCATTATTGCTTCACATTATCAGATGCAAATGTCAAATAATAGAGCAAACCAGAACCAGAACATGCCCCCTCCCCAATCTTGGGGACCTCCTCCACCGGCCTATCCCATGAATCCTGGGGGACACGGATACGAATCCAACCTACCGTTTATGGAACCTTATCCACGTCCTTATGATAATTACTATCCACCAGTAGACATGCCTTTAGAGAAGCAGTCTCGCTCAGGCCCTCCTACTTATGGCAGAGACGTGTCAATGGGAGCTCACACAGCTAATGTGCAACCTCAACAAGCAGTAATTACAAAGGTCTACTCTCACCCCTCATCTTACTGGTGCTTAATGTTATATCTAAATTTTATTGCGGAAAATGGAGGCTGTGCAAAATATATTCTTTAAAGTTGGTTTATTAATTGCTTAATTATAAACATTCATCCTAGGGTTATGTGGTGAGAGTGTTTTTAATTTCTTTTATGTTTATACATTTTAAACTGATTGTTATAAGGTTTAAATTGTTGGTATCTGATGATAGTGATCTTGATCTGCTACTACTACTTGAAAAGTAGTATTTCTTATTCGTGAAGGGATTAGTTAAACTTGGGAATTGATCTATGGGAAGAATTTTACTTCCCTTGTGTTTTTCTAGTCCTTCTATATAGTCCTTATGTTATGTACATCTATTGCTGCACTCTATTTTGAAAACTAGGCTGTCAGAAGTCATTTATTAGTTGTATTCTATTTCTTTTACCTTTCACCATGCTTAATAACTATTTTGCTTTTGATTTCATTCTCTTTAGGTAAAACAGAACATGCAAATTCAACTATCATATGCAGATGCTGTAATTGGGGTTAATGGTGCAAATATTAGTTACATTCGCCGTGCTAGTGGTGCAACTATTGCGATTCAGGAAACAAGGGGTGTTCCTGATGAGATGACTGTTGAAATAAATGGCTCTTCATCACAAGTCCAGGCAGCCCAGCAGTTGATACAGGTGCTTCTGATCTCCCTAGATTTTTTGTGTTAATTGGCGAAGTTTCCAAATTACATCCTTTTAGTTGCTAAGCTGTTGAGTAACATCTTAAATTGGAACTTGAGAATTTTGCCTGAATGGAATTATAATTTTGTGTTCCTACTAATAATCATTGCATTTCACAATGCAGAATTCAATCGCTGATGCTGTGAACAGTATGCAGAACACTGCCGGAGGACCACCTAGCCAAGGCTATAATCCCTATGCACCATCTAATGCTGCTGGTCGTGGGCCAACCGGCGACTATGGTTCTGTATATGGATCTAGTTATGGCTACTAGATATGAGATGCTGTGTTTTTTATATTGCTTTATAAAAATTGTTTTTTACTTTTTGATCCGAATATGTTTTATTGTTGTATTAGATTTTAATGAATTTTGAAGTAGTGTTGGTTAACTTTGGTTGGAAGCTTTAGTATGATGGTGTTACCTTGTGGTTTCGAAAGGTCTTTTTGCTCTTCTTCATCACTTGTACGAATGCTATGCAAGGATCACGAATCCTTTAATGATTTTCCACTTAATTGTTGACTACTCACTACTAGCAATCATATCATAAAAAATGAGAGATTTGCACTTGTGGTATCAAATTTTTTATTGATTCTCACTTGTGGTACGATAAAAATTCAGGCCGATATGTTTGGTATCATAATTTAACAAATTTACTCACATTTGGTACTGACGTTAAAAATCATCAATAAATGAGTGATGTGACAGTAATCAATTTGGATTATTGTAAAATTAATGTCGTTACTTATGTTGATTGATAATTCTACCTCATAACATTTTAAGCTCGCAAAATAATTCCACGCCTTCAAATTTACTGATGATTTTAGTTCACATTGTTGTCAAATTTCAAAATTGGCTCGAATAAGATCACGTGCTGACCAATTGAAGATTTTACTTATTATATTTACGTATCTATTTAATTAATGTGATTTTATAAACAATATAAACAAATTAAATAACATTTTAATATAAATCTGATAAAAATTAAAGACACATATTTTTTAAATCTAATATTTATATCAATATTATTAATATATTTAATATTTATTAAATAATAAAATTATATATTATTAATAAATAATTGTAATTTATTTTGAAAAAAAAAAAAAACTAGAATCCTCCCCCTCCTCCTCCTCCCCACCAACATCCCAGGCCACCGGCGGCCTGTGATCGTCGATCCTAGTCGCGGTGGCCTGGGATTTGGGTGGGATTTAGTTTTTTTTAATTATATATTTTTTATAATTTATATATAATTTTATTATTTTAATAAATATTAAATAGATTAATAATATTAAAATATATGTTTTTTTAGATTTATATTAAAGGATTATTTAATATTGTTTATAAAATCAAATTTAGTTAAATAGATATGTAAATATAATAAGTAAAACTTTTAAATTGGTCCGTACGTGGTCTTATTTGAGCCCATTTTGAAATTGGACAACAATGTAGACTTGAACATCAACAAATTTGAAGATGTTGGGTTATTTTGCCAGCCCGAAATGTTATGTAGTAGAATTGTCAGTCAACATAAATAATGACATCAATTTTGCAATTATCCAAATTGACTTAACTATCACGTCACCCACTTAACTTGATTTTTAACGGCGGTACCAAATGTGAGTATATTTGTTAAATTATGGTACCAAATATGTCGACCTGAAATTTTATAGTACCATAAGTGAGAATTAATATAAAATTTGGTACCACAAATGCAATTCTCTCCATCCAAAAATAAGTATGTTTTCCTGTCGATTGATTTGGGTGTCAAAAATTCCCGATTTTCAGGTAATTCCAAGCCAAGTTTGATCAAGGTGTTAGGTCATGTACAAAATATCTTGTGTCTAATTTTGTTTCCATAAAAAAAAAAGTGTCATCTTCTTATTGTGCCTTTATTTCACGAGTGTCTAGTGTTGTCAGTCCTAATAATGTACATAAAGCTCTAAAAGCCCCTGAATAGAAGGAAGCTATATCGGAGGAAATAAGAGTTCTAGATAAAAATGCTAGTTGGGAGAAAGCGGCATTGCCACATGGAAAGACAACTGTAGGTTGTAAATGGGGGTTCACGGTGAAATACAACTCAGATAGCTCCTTTAAGCTTGGATTAAAGGTGTGCAAACTCAAAAAATCTTTACACGACCTCAAACAATTATACCTAAAGCTTGGTTTGAGAGATTTACAAAGCTTGTCAAAAGTCAATGAACCAAGGACAATCTGATCACACTCTTTTTACAAAAATGCTCTTCCAAAGGTAAGATATATATTTTGATTGTCTATGTAGATGATATAATTCTAACAGGAGATGATGTAAAAGAAAGGAACAAATGCAATACTTTCTTGATATGGAAGTGGCACGATCAAGGAAAGGAATTGTAGTGTCACAACAAAGTACATCTTAGACCTCTTGCAAGGAACTGGAATGAGTAGATGCAAAATCACATGACACTCCTATTGAAGCGAATAAAAGACTTAGAGAAGCAAACGATAATTTTCTGATTGATAGAGGGAGATATCAAATACTAGTGGGGAGATTGATTCATTTGTCTCACACTAGACCTGGTAACTGTCTTTGATGTGAGCAAAGTGGATCAATTTATGCACTCTTCAAATGAACATCTGAAGGTTGTATATCGATTCTTAAAATCACACCAGGAAAGGGATTTATGTTTGTATTATTCCCTTATCGTATCTTTTTTCTTTTTTCTTTTTTGTTTGATTTGAATACAAAATTCTCGGAAAATTAGTACCTATCCCGGTGGATTTAATCCACCCGGGTGTTGGATGAATGTCACATGAGCAAGTAAGGACAATTTTTTGTCCTTTCATGCCCATGTGACATTCATCCAACCCCAATGGATTAAATCCACTAGTGTAGGACCAAAATTCTCTTAGTCCCTGTTATATAATTCCGTTTAGCCACTTCATAATTTTAATGTGTCAGAGTTATATGGGTATTAACTTGGGCATTAAGTTGTTAGTTATATCTAACTTGAATCAATTATTTTAAATGTTGAATTTATAAAAGAAATTAGTTAATTTATGATTTTATCTATCTATAATAAATATATTAAAAAGGAGAAAAAACATGTAAACATTAAGAATACAAATTTAAATAACACATGTTCTCTTTTTATAATAAGGCCCTTATTTTAAATTTCACCTAGGCCCCCTAATATGTCGGACCGGTCCTGTTGATGCCCAATCTTGTATATTAGGAGAGAAGACATCAGAGAACCCCCAAGAATGCAAGATACATAAAGTTAAGAACTAAGATGTTGCAACCAAACCAAGGGCACTCCAACAAAAAAATGCCCAGATCCTGGTTCTGAGAAGAACAAAAAATGGACAATCTAGCTAACTTTGTTCATGGACCAAAATTTCCTGATTTCCCCCAAGCTTTAGCTCTTAACTGTCAACTCCGGTTGTATTTTAATCTCCAAGCCATACCTTGCTTATGGTTGAGAATTTACCTCACAAAATCATATATTATAACTTTTACTTTTATCTATCGACACGCTCCAACCTGCTTTTTCTGTGCAGATTCAAGCTCTTGTAGAAGTTCAGAAACCGCTTTCTGCATCGAGGCACACTTTACTCTGTTATTGTTTTGGTTTATGGCCATTTTTGTAAGTACTGTTATTTCCTCGGTATGTGAGTGTTCCTTTAGCAATTCCTCCCAAAATTTGTCTTCTTCATTGAGGTTTGATGACTTCATGAGTTCCATAACCTGTCTCAGATTTGCAACATTTCTACCAGCACCACAACCCATAGCAGTTGCAGCACCCACTGCATTAGCAATTGTTAATGTATGGACCAAAGGCATCTTGTGTATAAAGCCAAATGCAATAGCTGCCACAAAACTGTCTCCACAGCCAACAGTGTCAATAACATTCACCTGTTCAGGTGTGAAGGAGAAAGGGGGAGGGGTCATTAATGCGTGCAAATGCAGGATTCCTATCTAAGATAAAAGAAAGTTAAAGTAGCTAATGCTCAAAAATAAATAGTAGATTCAAAAATGGAGAGAAAGCTAATGAGGACTCATAAAAAGAAAAAGAATCACATGAGTTACTACCTTAAATGCAGGTGCGCAAGATACACTTGAAGGAGTGATCAGAATTGAACCCTTTGGGCCCAATTTGATAATGACCCACTTTGCTCGAATCCCTTTGCGAAGCAACTCTTGTCCAGCTAAAATTGGGTCCTCTGTACCAGTTAATGATTCAGCCTGGCATATAATCATCATCCCACAGTCACACTAGAGGAAACCGTGAATTTGAAAAGAAAGTGCAGCAACAAGCAGACAGCACTTATGACAAAATAAATGTAAAAGAAGTTGCAGAGCAAGGTAAATAAGTCTTCCATATAGAAAACTTGAAAAACACAGGACCTAGTTACCAAGCTACTACTATTTGAAAGACGGTGACAAAAAACAGGGGACAGCAGAGCAATGAAAATGTGGAAGACAAAGTTCTTGAAAGGTGTAACTCCGTGAAAAGTCTGGAAGAAAAATACTGCTACTATACTCTCATAATAATAGATTAATAGTTGGGCCAAGCATGGTGATATGACAACAGGTTATGTTCTTGGACAGTTCTTGAGAAAACCATTACCAGCTTGTTGTGCAAATTATGATAAAGCTCAGGAAACTATGGTTGATCATGCTACACACCTCTTCAGAAGTTAACAGAAGTACGTCACTCATTCTCAAATACTTGTCAAGGGCTATTTGCTCTTCAGGCGTTCCAGTAGCCAAGGACTTCCCACGTGGGCCAGGGTCAAAAAAGATTGATGTCCCCACTTCAACAGCATAATCCAAAGCAGACACAAGCAAACGAGGGGAAAGTTCATCAAAGCCGTAGCCATTGCAGAAAATTATCTTGGACCTTCTTATAGCCATCTTTGCTTCTGTGGATAGCTTGCTCATCCAACTAAAGGCAGGCTCCTCATTAAAATCTGCTCGGCTGAAAACGAAATGGAAGCTCTTTAAACATAAGTTATATAATCCAAGACAAGCTATTGTGTGAAACAAAAGAAAGGAAAATACTTTTAAAGTAATTGCTATACCTGCAAAAACCATGCCTATGCAGAGGATCCACTAATACCCAACACAAAAGTGTCTGATAGGCTTCGAGTAAATTATCAACTACATCACTCTGCTCTTTCATTTCAACCGTACCGATTCCTTCACCATGAAGTACATCTAAGAGGAAACGACCATATATCTCATCACCAACATGCCCAACAGTAACAACACGAAGTCCTAATCTAGCTGCAGCTATGGCCATATTGCAATTGCCACCAGCTTCCCAGTACCTCTATCAGTAAAACTATATAATTAATACCCAAGCACCATAATGCATTTTAATATTGTATAATTTATACAGAAATGACTAAGTGATGTACTTCCTTGAAAGATTTCACTTTAAACCAGGAAATAAAACTAATATAATCTCAGGTTAGGTCATTTGATTATACAATAAAATCCTTACTTTCAAAATATACGTGCAAACATCAAATAATTTTTAGGAAATATAAATGTTGAAAATGAATACACACATTTCAAAATTTCCATCTAACCTTATCAGGAGGCGACTTGGATAATTCTTCCATATAATCCCTACGTTCATTCAAGGGCTTCGGGGGCAATTTGGGAACACTGAGCACAATATCGACGCACAAATTACCGAGTGTTGCCACGTCGATTTCTTTAACTCCGATAGGCTTAATTCTGTTGTCATCTTCCACGGAGCCATTGCCGAAACTGAGAGTATTAGGCTTGGCGACAGGAATTTCAATTCCCTTGCAATTCAAAATCGAATAATTCCTTTTCGCGGCTGAGGGAAATGGAGATAGTCTAGGGTTTTGTAGGGTGTTTGGGTATGGACAAAAGAGGCCATAATTGGATTTCAGGGATACGCCAATCTGATGATGCATTCAGAAATTGAAGAAAAATGAGAAGGGAGAATGGTTTAATGCTGATGATAAAGTGTTTAGAGTTGGTTGATATCTATGGAAAAGAGAGGACAGGGTAAATGGATCGACGAAGGGCAATTAGCTGAAGCAGAAGAAATAATGGATTAGTCCAAGTTGACGATTCTCTATTTCTCTTTTTAATACCTTGAATTAATTATATCACGTTTTTGTATAATAATAATAATAATAATAAGATATAAGAAGACAACCAGACACTGCATTTAGTTCAAATTAGAATGCTTAATTATAAAGTTGATCACATCTCTAACTTATAAATTTAAGTACAAATTTAAGTTAGCTCCAGACTTTGTAGTAGGATTAATTTTGAGCTTCATTATTAAAGTCAATAATAATTTAGAAACCCAGTCTTTCCATAATTCCATCCATTGGTTGAAACTTGATGGAGTAAATTCCATTGCATTTAACAATTACATTAAAAAATCAGAACCACGAAAAAGAGAGAAAAAAAACATGCAAACAGCAGAATAAATTCAATGCCTTCTCAACCATTAGAGAAGCATCCTTTCTTTGCAGATCATTTTTCCAATATCAAGCAAGCAAATGGACTAGATTACTGAAATACCCTTCATGAAGAATAGCCTTTGTTCATAAACTATCCTGAGTAATCGAATAATTGCATCATTTAAGATTTAACTTGAAGAAGAAAAGAGATAATTAGGATGACAAGCATCTCTTCTTACATTTACAGTCAACTGTATACAAAAACATAGGAGTATTAAAGCTCAAAAATGCAAAAATTCAACCTTTTCTCTGGCAGAAGAAAGTTTTTAAGTTGTAAAATATAAGCGGATTTTTCCTCTGCAATCTTTATAGGTTAATTTCTGGTCTCACGTATCGATCTTCAGTTAGTTCTTCGAGTCTGCTGACAATTTTTTGGGCTACATCACCGTACGACTGAGATACATAAGAATCGGGATTGGATATTACCACAGGTACACCATCATCCGAACCAATTCTTATCCCCGTCTCCAATGGTACCTTCAGAAGATCATCAATATACTGTTAATAAAAATTCAAAGTAAAATTGCATTTTCAGTGATTGGACCCTTCGCACTTAATTGTTCCGCATTTTACAAAACTGCAATTTTGGTCCCAAATTTATAGAATAGTCTTTCGTCCTTGACAATCTTTCCACCCAATTTAGGACCAAAATTGCAAAACAGTGACTACTCTATGGGACCAAAAATGCAAAATTTTGGGACAAGGGAGCTGTAGGACCAAAAGTGCAAAACATTTCAAAATTTTGGGACAAAAGGTGTAATTTTGTGAAGTGTGGGACCAAGAATGTGCCGAGGGTCCAATCTTGTAGGACTAAAAATCCAATTTTGGCGATGTAGAAATTATTTAAATTACAAACATAGCTATGCTCAATGAACAATTTACAAGGCATGCAATTTTGGCAACGTTGAAATTATTAAAATTACAAAACATGGATAATTCTCAATCAACGACTTACAAGGCATGCAATTTTAACTATGTTTAAATAATTTAAATTACAAGAGATGGTTAATGCTCGATCACCAACTTAAGAAGGATGGAAATGTTAAAAGATGCAATATAGTAGAAGAATAATAAGTCAAATCTCATATGGGAAGCAATAATGCAATACCTCGCCAAGAAACTTCATCCCCATTTCAGCAGCAGTCTTTTGTGCCCCACCCTTACCGAAAATGTAATGAGGCTCACTGCAGTTTGGACATTTAAAGTAGCTCATGTTCTCAATGATACCTAAAATCTGTGATACATCGATAACAGTTGTATAAAATCAATTACGGAAGTCCATAAAATGAAGTTAATATAGCTTAAGATCATATGATTTTTATACCGGCACATTTACTTTGGAGAACATCTTAACACCTCTCCGAGCATCCATTAACGCAACATCTTGAGGAGTTGAAACAATTAGTGCTCCTACCACAACCCCAAAATGGTCATAGAAATGTGTTAGTTCATCGAATCGAAGAATAAGGGATAGATGAAGAAACCAAACTCAAACACTCCAAAATTTTCATAAAACTTGATGCAGAAAAATGGTCTTATTTTATTGATTTAAAGGATTAAGGCGTAGCCAAAGTAAAAAATTCCAAAGTTCCATTGACTACAAAGTAACTTAGCAGTTAACCCTCTTTAACAAGCAAATTGCAAAGACATTTCTTGTGGCGCTTATTTCTAATATATGAACCTCAAATCTAACTACCCGACAATTGCAACCTCTGGGAGATGGATATCTGAGCATCACCGGTGCCAGGTGGCATGTCTACCACAAGAATATCTAGGATCCCCCATTCAACTCCTCTTGTCATCTGTTCAAGAGCTTTCATAACCTAAAAGGATAAAGAAGTATTTCATATTTTAAATAGTAGTTCTAGTAACAATCTTTCTTAAACAATCACAGACGCCAAAAGAAAAGAACGACAATGGAAAATAACTACATTAACAATCAATACTTACCATTGGGCCTCTCCAGACAAGTGCCTCCCCTTCAGCAACAAGAGATCCCATTGACATACATTTAACTCCATAGTTTTCAATTGGGATCATTTTCCTATCTGCTAAACGGTATCACAGAACCAAAAGAACATCAACTTAGAAACTTATTACAAATATATTAATAAGGTAATAACTCTAATAACACTGATCATCTTATCAGTAGAGAGCTACCCTATTCTCATGACATAGCAGACTCAGAAACATCAATGCAATGACGAACATCTGGTGAAAAGGAAATCTACTCGACTATCTTCACTGAAAAGATTTGTGCTCAGTTGTTTAATAAATTCAAGTTTAAAAAAATGTCCAAAGAAGCAAGAGATTTTTGCTTCACATCACTCTACAGCCTCATATGCTAGAGAAGGTTTAAAAATACAACAGACTCTTACTAGAAGTATATTGACATACATGAAAAAATATCAATAGCACTTGACTAACTTCCACGGAAAAGTATTGACAATTACACTTCCAAAATCCCAGACAAACTACCTATCGAACCAAATGCCAAAGACAATAAAGGACTATTAGATTATCTAACATATTGTTAAAAGAAAATTGGAAATGTGAGAAAGCATAAAGGTCTAAGGCAATAAAAGCATCATCACCTTCACTCACTTCGGGCTTCCCATGGAGTTTCATCATCATAGGAATCGACGGCCCATAAACATCCGCATCCAGCAACCCAACTTTAAGCTGACACTTATTTGCAAGTGAAACCGCCAAATTAACTACAAATTTAACACACATAAAACAATCATGTAATAGTACTGTGCATATACAAGCAAAACCCATTTTCAGATACAAAAAGAAAACCCAATAAGAGTAGCTAAATGCACCTATGATTTATCTTGAACAATAAAGGGGCTCTAATTAAAGTACCTGCTGTAGTAGACTTGCCAACACCACCTTTGCCAGAAGCAACGGCTATGATGTCCTTAATCCCTTCAATCTTCAGATTCTGTGTGCTCCCCTTTCCACTCTGCACCGCAAAACCCCTGCGCCCTGCAAACTATAAATTTTAGACAACATTAAATATATACTTTGTCAATTTTGAAATCAAAATTGAATTTTGACGACAACCCAGAATTTTTTTACTTACAGTAAAACGTGTGAGGAAACGGTTCATGAATTCTGATTAGTTTACAAAAATAAAAAATGCCGAAGCAGGATTGAAGAGTGGAAGAATGCGGAACTGAAGAAAATAAATCGGATTTGACCGGCCCACGTCGGTTAATTATCCATACCCGGTTAATGGCCTTTTCAACTCGGTAACCTAGAGATATATGTGGGTTGGACAATGAATCATGGACACACCTATAAGTTGGGCCGGCTTAATCCGAGCAAGTCTCAGACCAACCCATATTTCTTTACTTTTTTTGGGTTGAAACTGTTGAGTTTAAAAAATTATCTCATCCAAAAAATTGGATAACGTAATGGCTTAATTCTTACTTTCAACCTTTTTTTTTTTTTTGAGATCCTACTTTTTTCGACTTTGAGCTAGATCTAATTATGAGATGAACACATTTAAATTCATTAAACTGAATGAAATTCATTTCAAATTACTCATTTTGAAGAAATATACATATATATTATTTATCTCAATCAAATTACCTAAAGGTCATTAATATGTTGCCATTGTTTAATTAACTAGATATCAAGCGTGAATAAAGGTTTTTGTTCTAGTTGTATTTGATTTATACATGCAAGAGGAAGTAAATTTAGATGGGAAAAAATGAAAAAAAGAAGAAAAAGAAAATGGAATTAAACTCGAAGGCATTGAAGATTTGCAGCAAAGTACAAAAGTTATTGTATAAATCAATATTTACATTTTTGGTTTGGACTCTTAAATACTCAAAATTGATGACTTTTGAATTATATGAGGATTGTTGAAGCACCAATTTTTGCAAAACTTATTTTTTTACATTTAAAATATCTTTTGAAAATGGCCTAAGAGCGAGGTCATACCAAACATGACATAAAAGGGAAATAATTTACACTACTGTACCCTATTGTACACAAACCTCTAATCATTTTCACAATTACAAAAATTCAACCATAATTTCTTTTTATTTAAGCAATCCTTCAAGTATTAAACATAATATCTCCTCACTTGAAAATTGTGGCTATTGTAAGAATTTATCAAAATAGAATTGAAGAAAAGGTATTTTCTTTGTCATTACAAAATATAGCAAGTTGTAGGACAAAGAGCTGTCGATAACGTTGAGATCTTGTCAACTTTGTTGACATTTTCCTTCATAAATCACAAAAATACACGTGCCACCACGTCTAGACTAACTAGTGTTAATGTGTATCTAATGATTTTAACTTTTTATAAATAATAAATAAATAAATAAATAAATATACAAATGCGTTACTGGCATATGGTTGGTTAATTAGTCCAATGGGTTGTAATTTAATTAGGATCTGGGAATTCTTTAAATTCCAAAATACTATTTCTTTTTATGGTAAAACGGAATTAAATAATTTGCTGAATTGTATGACAATGATGACAAGCACTATATCTATTAAAACTTGAAGTAACCAAGTCTAACCACATGATGCGTCCATATCTATGTCATCATAAAATATGGCAGTAAAAAAAATCTTGTTTTCTTTACTTTCACACATATTTTAGATAGGAGTTCCATATATTATCAAATTTGTTTAATTTTAATTTCGTTCAAGATTATTATATTTTCAAAATATCAAAACTAAACCTGAAAATGTGTGATCCATATTCTCTACCAAAAAAAAAATGTTCAACATTCGATTAGAATTAGCAAATTTGGGTCCAAAGTTGCTCTTTGATAATATAGAATATCGATAAATATATAGATTTTGTATGTTCATTATAAGTTAGTAAAGCAAAAAGAAAGTGGAAAAATAAAAACTATTGAGACTTTGATATAGTAATAACTTTTTTTTTTTTTTTTTTGCTTCCCAAGGGTTTAATTCCTTTCGAGGCGCGTCGGACACATAAAGTGAGAACCTCTCTCAACAGTGATTCGAACCTGAGTCCGCTACTTCGTAGTGACTAGTCCCTTACACTAAACCAATCACATGTTGGTATAGTAATAACTTATCTATACATATAGGAATAGGATGTCATGAATTATTGTTTTACATGGTCTGGGAAATCCGAAATTCAGTTGGTTTCAACGGTCAGTCATTTTCCCGAGAGAAGGACAATTTTGTAATTTTCCATTTTTATTTCATTTTTGTAATAATAATGGTGTCACAATCATTTTTCATGGTTAATGATCATACTTCATAATCACCCTCATAATCTCATCTCCATTTCTTCTCTCTGTCCTTCATCATGTTGCATTAACAAACACTGGTTGGTACCCTCTCTTTTACTTTTTCCGATAATTAATTTTCTTTTTCAAATTTGAAATGGCACAGATTAATTCTCGCATTTTCTGAATTATGTGTTTACACATATTAATTTTTCAATCCAAGCTTTAAATGTGCATTTTCATTGACCCTAGTTTCTCTTGATTGATGTGTTGTTGCCCTAGTTAGATTTGTATACGATTAATTGTTTGATTAAATTTTTAGGGTTCTTCTCTGCTTTTAATTGAATTGAAAGTTTATTTTGTATTTTGTGAATATGATCAGGTGTGCTTTTACTTGGTCAATGTGGGATAATAGGTCTGAGTATATATTGTGTTTTTAAGCTTTTTTACACATCTTGATATGTTGTCCAAAATTCAGCTGCCGTATAGCTAATATTTTCCCTTTTTTTTGAGTACTTTAAATTATATAGTTCTAGTGATTTTTTCCCCCTAAGCAAATAAAAGAGTGAGAAGTATAAGATGATATTGTGTGGATATTGCAGGTGATCACTGGAGATTGAATAGCCGCCATGGCTGCGGACATTTCATCTCTGAAAAAAAGGAGAGTTCCTGGATTTATGACTCTCTTATCATCCGCCGCCTGTGAGTGGTTCCTAATATTTTTGCTATTTATATACGCGGCAATGTCATATATACTCATAACATTTGCTCACTACTGTGAACTTAAAATACCTTGTCTCTTATGCTCGAGACTCGATCATGTTTTCGGTAAAAAGAAACCAGAGTGGTATTGGAGCCTATTGTGTAATAGCCACAGAGAAGAGATATCTTCTTCGGTGTCTTGTTCTGTCCATAGCAAAATCGCTAATGTCCACGGTATGTGTGAAGAATGTCTAACCCCAATTGCCATGGAGAACAAATCTAATCCCGATACATATAAACTACTAGTTGGTAAAATGTGGGTAGACATTGAAAGATCAGTTCTCCAACACTTAATGCTGAATAAGCAAATAAGGATCGGTTCTTCTGGGCGTAGGACTTGTTCTTGTTGTAATAAAACATGGAGAGTCAAATCGAATAATGATAGATTGTTGGAGTTTACGCAAGTTGGTTTTGGAGCTTCTAAGGCCAATGTCAAGCCTCCCCTGCCTCGTGTTCCGGGCCGGAGTCGTTTTAGCCGTAGGGATAGCTTAAAGAGGCTAAGAGATAAATTTACAGGACCAATTTCGCCACATTCTTCGTCTCCTAGCAGTAGTGTTGATACATTATCTCATGTAGGGTACACTAAGTTGAAAATTTCATCTGATACTGAGTCGGAGATGTTATTTTCTGAGGACGAGGATGATGGGAATGCTAGTTCGCGTAGTAAAAACGTTGGGAAGGCCGAAAAAGATGTTCGATTTGGTTGGAAAGGCGTAAATAAAACACAAGTTGATGATAATGTAGCATTGGAGAAGAAGACAAATCAAGATATTGAAGTGAAACCTGTGAATATCGATCAACCTAGTCTTGTTGATTTAAGTGAGCACAGGAATGTTAATCCTTTGTCATTGGAATCGTTTATTGAGCATGGGTTGAGAGAGCTAAATTGGGCAGAATCTTATCATAAACCGATGGAGTTGATTTCATTAGAAGATGGTCCACAAATACATGATGTTGGAGGAGATTCTTCACCAAAAGAGACGTATAATTCGAGTGTTTCTCTTCTTCCTCACATGTCGGCACTCTCTGTACTATCCGAGCTTCTTTCTTTATCCAGTGGTCCTTTATCTAACAATATCGAGTCGATTTGGAAGAAGGGTAAGCACTAATTCCTCCTCTTACATTTCCCTCTCCCATTTCCATGAGTTTGTATGCAAGCATGCACATTTTGTAAATGCAATGGCATTTTAATCTTTTTATCTTAGTAAATGACATGTAAGTAGCTGCTTTCAATAGACTATGTCTCGTTAATGATTAAGTGCATATACAATTATATCTATAAAAAGTTATAAATCTTTTGCATAAGTAATAAAAGCAAGAAAAGTAGATTTTCTATAAGATATGCAACTTGTTTACAATATAGGGCTCCGGTTTTAAATTTCACCTCCTAAGACCCCTAAAAGAGTAGGAACGTTCTTGTAGGTATGTGATTATAAACCTCGCTACCACGAGTTTCGATGTTTGATCTAACTTTTGAAATTTGTTTGCAGAAATTGATGCTGAGGGAACCAGTGAAACAGAAGTTATATCGGAGACCAAACTTAAAGAAGCTGCTTCTGTAGATGATTCTTGTTCATCAGAGTCGAAAAATGTAAATCCAACCGATGCTTCGACTAAGAGTAGTGAAGATAAGAAACCATTGGGTATTCAAACGGTTGAGCAAATTAAGGTATGTGATTCCGTCAAACCTAAAGAAGTTACTACTTCTGAGTTGGGATTTTCATCAAAAGACACTAGTCCAAGAGCTCATGAAAAGCACGACAAATCAAGAAAAGACGAAGAGTCTAGTTCTCAAACACATCCGATTTCAGACACAAATGTGAGAAACGACTCTAGCTATGAGTCTTTGGATGAAAACAGTGTCAGTGATATTGAAGGTGAAAGTATAATTGATCGACTAAAACGACAAGTTAACCATGATCAAAGCTGCATGAATTCATTATACAAGGAATTAGAGGAGGAAAGAAATGCTGCTGCTATTGCAGCAAATGAAGCAATGGCCATGATTACGAGATTGCAGGAGGAAAAGGCAGCACTTCATATGGAGGCTTTGCAATACTTACGAATGATGGAGGAACAAGCAGAATATGATATGGAGGCACTAGAAAGAGCTAATGATATCTTAGCTGAAAAGGAGAAGGAATTGCAAGACTTGGAAACAGAGTTGGAATTCTACAGAAATAACTTCCTTGACGAGTCAGGGGTACCGGATGCACAAAAAGAAACTTCGACGAAAAATTTGAAATCCAATGGAAACTCTAAATCTATAAATAGTTCGATATCGAACTTTGAAGATGAAAAACTCTACATCTTGCAATGTTTGAAGAAGTTGGAGGAAAAGCTCCATCAATCTCCATCAAATGGCCTAAATTCTGAAAATAATAAATCAAATGAAAATCCTTCTCAAAAGATTGAGTCAAATGGTACTACTAGTGATCATGCCAAGGAAAATGGGTGTCTACATGGAAAGAGTGATGAGCTGTCAGTAAGTCGAGGCGTAATTGAGAAGGAAATCGAACAACTTCATGATAGGTTGGAAGCACTTGAGACTGATCGAGATTTTCTCAAGCATGCTTCTGATTTACTCCGGAATGGAAACGATGGACTAAACTTAATTCAAGAAATAGCTCATCAGCTACAAGAACTTAGAAACATGGAATTCACAAAGAGATGACTATGCGTCTTAGTTTGAGCTTGAAGATGACCAAATAACAAGAATGGAAGCTCCAACTTAAGATTTTGCCTGAAGAAGAAGTTTGCTTGAAAAATATTGGTACATATACATAGTTTTGATTTATCTTTTCATCTTGGATTTCCATTTTGTGATTGGATTTGTTCTTTTGAGTTGGAAATTGGCATAGACTGGATTTTGTTTGCCTTAGAAATTAGCTTTTAGTGTAGAGTTGCAGGTTGATTCTATTCTTTTAAGGAGCTTGTAATAGAAGATGATGATATACTTATTTTGTGCCCTCGGCTGGGGGTCGTGCAAGCCCTTCTTGCCATTTGCAATGCATCACAAAAAATATAGTTGTTTCATTATCTTTTTATCCGTATGGTTTTACTAAGTGTCCTATTCCTTTGTAAGATTTCTAGTTGCATAAAGATAATCTCATTTTTTGTTTATGGCATAGCTTTCTGATTGAGCATTTCTATTACTTCAGCCATGGATTTCCTGTAAGGTAATTCAACTGATGAAAACACTTTAGTTGCGGCCATGATGAGAAAAACGAGGAAGGACTATCTCGTCAAACTGATACCATATTTAGAACTTATAATCTTGCATGATTGCCAAGATCAACCACTTCATTGATGCATGAAGGAGACGCTTCTTAAGGAAATTATGGAATGTAGATTAGTTTGACATGAGAAAAAAACTTAGAAAGTGATTCAATTGACTTGAATAAAATGAAGTATACAAGCCATATATGTTTGGATTACACCGGCATGTGATTGGTCTAGTGGAAAGAACTAGTCACTACAATATAGCGAGCCTATGTTCGAATTCTTGTTGGGACAGATTCCCATATAATGTGTCTGACGCGCCTCGAAAGGGACTAAACCCTTGATGAAAAATTGGCTGGATTACAAGAGCTTAAAGAACATAATTACTTAACCCAGTAATCATCATTAATTACATGGAACTACTTAACCTAATAGAAAACCTAATCCTAACGACAATAACCACCCAATACAGAACTTAATCAAATATAATAAATATCTACAGAGTACTCATCCTCTTCATTCCAAATACAAATTAAACTTCTACATAATACTCTTCCTCTTCATTCCAAACACAAATTAAACAACTCATGAATTCCCTAGTTTCATTCATTTCATAAACCTTAGTTTCTTTCAATTTATTCAAATTTATAGATACTTCTCTTCCTCTCTACCTCATTTTTGTGCAATTATGTTTTATTTCCTTGAAATTTGAGTTGGTTTTTTTTTTTCTTTTTGCATCAACAATGTGTACTTCTTTTACAAAAAATATTGATATTATAGCCTTAAATTAGAGTTATTTGGAGTTCTTTTATCGGGTATTTCTATTCAGTGTCGATGCCACATTGTTAAACTCCATTGCACCTTTTCTCTTTTTGTGGCAAGAAATGTATTATATTTTAACCTCAAAGTAATTTCTATAAAAAAAATCTGAAGCAAAAGAAGAAAAAACAAAAGAGGGTGATATTTCTATCATGTAATAAAAAAACTAATTTTATATAAAGATTTCGAACAATTTTTCGTGTAATTGACTAATTGTTATGTACGTGGAGTGATTATTTTTCTTATAAGACTTGTTTTGAATCATTTACGAAGTGCTTAGCGTAAATTTAGACATCTTTTGTGATCTTTTCTTTTGATTTTGTGTTTGAAATATTCGAATGAATGTTAATTCATTGACTATGATGCTAATTTATTTTATCTTTATATAAACTATATAGTTTTTTTGTTTGTTTTTTAATGTAAGTAGCCATACCGTGTCGTATCTGAAATTTTTTTAGAAACACAAGTCGCCGAATCCAAATCGTGTTAAGTCCAAGTCGTCAAGTCGGTGTCCGTGCAACATAGTATAATACTATAAATAATTATCAAGGTCCTGTTATTTTTATTCATATAGCCCAGTTTTAATGCCTTGACTTGATCCATAATGGCCCCAAAATCTTCTCTGTGTTTAAAATGGAGTGGTCCACCAGTTAGCCTTGATGTGATTCTTCACTTCTGGGCTCTATAAGCCGTAGATACTAGATACATATTCTTTAAAGGAGGCCTTATTAATTTGGGCTAAGACTTTCTTTCTAAATTTTAATTTCTAATCAGTCGCATGTAAATTTTTAATTACAAAACAATCGAGAACATAAGAATAGAAATAAATAAAGATACGGCGTATTAATCATTTTCTAGAACGGTCAATATTAAGGGGCTGGAGTAAAGCCCAAATATCAAGGCCTGGTTGTTTGTAATTCGTCACGTTTGGATGTTCTATTAATTTAATATTAATTTTGATTGCATATATCTCACCAAAAGAATTGTTTATTACTAATTTTGATAATTATCAAAAAGATATTACTAATTTTAATAAACATTCAATTTGATAGCATCTTTACCATTCCAATAACAAATGCTCATTATTCAACTGTATAATGTCAGAACATTATTTATTCTAATTGAATAACGTTAATCCCACAGAATATAATTACAAAATTAATAAAACTCACAAAATAAAGAGTACTTGACGTGTTATATTTTTCTTCTTTTGGGTACAAGCTTGACGTGTTATATTTTTATTTTTCTGGGTACAAACTTGACGTGTTATATAATATTTCCTACGTCTCATTTTTTTCTATCTCTTGGTACAGTTGATCAGTTAATTTGATTAAATTTATAAAAATTATAATAAATAATGGGTTTTTTGCACTTTGCACCCCCAAAACATGGAAAATGGGTACTTTGCACCCCGGAAACTTAAATTTAGCACTTTGCACCCTCGTAATATGAAAAATACAGCACTTTGCACCCTCTTTTATTTTCAAGCAAAATCTCAAGGGCAAAATAGGTAATTCTATTGTAGATCTTTGGCACTTTGCCCCCACCCACCAACATAAAATTAGCACTTAACACTCCCTAATTAAGAACAAATTAACAACTTGCACCCCTGAAACACAATAAATGGACACTTTGCACCCTAAAATACAAAATTAACACTAAACACCCTCAAATTAAAAAAAAAAAAACTCAAACCCCTCATTTTTTCCGGCAAAGTTGACCATTAAGGTGAATTTTTTTTTTTAAGGCAAAATAAGTAATTATTTATGGGTCTTTGATATGTTGAAATAGACAATGAGTCTTCGAGAAGTTTACTTGTACTTTATTTAGTTATTTATGATTATATTGTTGAAAAGAAAGATTGAGAGAGAAATGAGTATTCGAGTATTAATAATTGTATTTTAAAATTTGCAAAATTTAAGTGAAAAAATGAATTACCTATTTTGCGTTAGAATTTTTTCACTCCGGTAGTCAACTTTGACGAAAAAAATGAAGGGTTTGGATTTTTTAGATTTGAGGGTGTTAAGTGTTAATTTTGTGATTTGGGGTACAAGGTACCCATTTATTGTGTTTTGGGGGTGGAAGTTGGTGATTTGTCCTTAATTGCTAATTTTATTTTGGGGGTACAAAGTGCGAAATTCTCAAGTTTCGAGGGTGCAAAGTGCCAATACTATTGAATTACCTATTTTGCCCTTGAATTTTTGCTTGAAAATAAAAGAGGGTGCAAAGTGCTGTATTTTTCATATTTTGAGGGTGCAAAGTGCTAAATCTAATTTTTGAGGGTGCAAAGTGCCTATTTACCATGTTACGGGGGTGCAAAGTGCAAAAAACCCATAAATAATTTAACTAATATATTTTGATAATAAATTAAAATAATTATATCACTTGAGCAATGTAGTTAATAGAGTAAAAATAATAGGACTAGCAAATTAATCGAGCTCAAGTGAAATATTTATTATAGTAAATATTTAATACAATCTAAATATGAATAATTTAATATGAAAAACCAATTAAAAAATTAAAAATTTAATCGAGCATTGTAGTTAATAGAGTAAAAATAATAGGACTAGCAAAAGTAAACCCCAAATCAGGTATATGCTTAATTATCCCCCTAACTAGGACCACCGGCCACGACAACCACCGTAATTCTTTCAAATGTTTACGTAATCTAATTATGTATTAGTCACGAGACATCATGTGATAACATGAAAACTGTCTCTTTGAATATACATAATGATTATTCATTTTTTAAAAAAATGTAACTAATGATAAAAAAAAAATTAGGTTTTTAATTTTGTTATGATAGTAACTGTGACAAACACAACCGTGAAATAAAGAATTTTAAAATTATCGTTAAGAACTGTTTATGACAAATAACTAATAAAATAAATTAAATAATTAGTGACACGTATTTAGTGACAATCTAGATACAATTGTAGTGATTTAATGACATTTTTTTTAGTTGTCACAGTTTGTGTATAGAACGAGTACACGTACACATGAACAGTCAAAACCAAAAAAATCTTTCAAATTAAAACAACCAAACAATTATAAAATATATTTGACTAATTCTCTCGATCTTTATGATGGTAATATATATAAGTGTGTAATGTATATCCTCTATATTTACGTATGTAAAGTTGTCAAAGATAAGTATTGAAAAACATGCTACCTATTCATCAAGAAAATAAAAACGTGCTACCTAATTCAAGAAAATCGGCACCGGCTGCTGATGGGAGTTGTACGCATGTCTACTTTCTTCTATTTATAGGCAGCTAGCTATTCTTAACTCTCATCACAAATTATCACATCATATATATTCTTAAGTTGTATTAACTTGATAATTACATACAGAATTATGTCAGACTGCAAAGGCAAGAATGAGTGGCCGGAGTTGGTCGGAGCAAAAGGAGAGGCGGCAGCGGCGGTGATAGAGAAGCAGAATCCGCATGTGAATGCCATAGTTATCAAGGATGGAACTCCAGTGCCTAGAGATTTCAGGTGTGATCGTGTCTGGGTTTGGATCAACGAGCATGACGTCGTGGTTCGTCCTCCTCGTATCGGTTAATTAAATTTGTTCAAGAACAGTTCACCTTATGTAATGTGTGTTTACTCTTTTCTTTCCTTTGATTTATATTGTTGTGTACAAGTCGTGTAATAAAAATATTGAAAGTTGTCGACGTTTGAGAAATAAATGGTGAATAAGCTCTATATTGTGTATATATATTTTCTTTTTTAGTGAAAAACTATATATTACGTGTTCATGTACGTATATTATATTGACTTATTAGTAATAATTAATATATAATGTATGTAATGGCGGATGTTTATATTGACTTATTAGTAGTAATTAATATATTGACTTTTTTAGCTAGATTGTATTAAATATATATTATAACTTCTTCTTCAGGCAAAAAACTTAAGTTGGAGCTTCCATTCTTGTTATTTGGTCATCTTCAAGCTCAAACTAAGACGCATAGTCATCTCTTCGTGAATTCTATGTTTATCAGTTCTTGTAGTTGATGAGCTATTTCTTGAATTAAGTTTAGTCCATCGTTTCCATTCCGGAATAAATCAGAAGCATGCTTGAGAAACTCTCGATCAGTCTCATCGTTTCCATTCCGGAATAAATTAGAAGCATGCTTGAGAAACTCTTGATCAGTCTCAAGAAATAGCTCATCAGCTACAAGAACTGAGAAACATGGAATTCACGAAGAGATGACTATGCGTCTTAGTTTGAGCTTGAAGATGACCAAATAACAAGAATGGAAGCTCCAACTTAAGTTTTTTGCCTGAAGAAGAAGTTTGCTTGAAAAATATTGGTACATATTATTAAATCTGGAGGAATTGATTTGAAATTGAAGAACAATGTGAAAGCAAGAAAGAAAAATTTACAAGAAATGGAAAAATCTTTCATTTAGAGAAAATTTGATTTACAGAATATGAATTACAATTAAAGGGAAAAGTGTCTTGAACAAACAACCTACAACCTATATTTATATACAACTAAGGAAGCTTAACAAGGAAAATAATAGAATTAATCCCTAGACTAATAACAAATACAAAAGAAGCCCAATATACAAACTACAATGTCTAATATGCCCCCGCAAGCTGGACATTAAGCATTTTTAATGGACAGCTTGGAAATAAACGAACCAAATGACGATTGAGATAAAGCCCGCAACAAGTGTAGAGATGAATTTTGTTGAATGATATGAAATCGGATATGAACCATATAAATTTCGTGAATCTAGATAGATGAACTGATGATCGGAGAAGACAAATCCGAAGAAAACGATATTGAAAATTGAATTATCATAAATCGAAGCAATTGCATGAACATAATTGCTGAAAAGAGATTGATATATGAAAGAATCCTTGATTAATATCAAGATATTGATATGAATTGGAAATAATTGATATATGATAATCTGGTATTTTGAATAAACCAGAGATGATATTCAAAACTAACTGTGGAAAACAGACCAATTCTTGAAAGAATCGATAATGGAGACAAAATCTTGAATAATACAGATATGATGAATATACGAAAGATATAACATAGGATTTGAATGAAACAATAATAGAACAGAAAATTGAGAATTAATGTGAAGGATAATGAACCAGATATGATGAAAGTGATTTGGTTAAGGAGAATGAACCGGATATATGAAAAAGGGATTGATTAAACAACAATTAGTATCCACAATGATTAAACAGGGCTTCATTTCCCACCAATTTTTCTTTCTTGGATTCCATTTCTCCTAGCTCTCTCGAACCGACACATACCATGAATATGCAAAGAGATTTAGAACTCCATGAATGAGATTTTTAACTGCCAACCCGGACATAATATTGCCAAATTGAACACATGTATGAAGTGGATGTCTATCACTCATTAAATTTGTATCCTACTTGTGAATTGTACGAATTCTTGAATAAAGAGACAATTAGTCGAACAGGTTCTGTGCGTACAACTTGAATATGAAATCACACAATTTTGTGAAAATTTGAACGTAAATTGCAGAGACAGAAACTGAATTGGGAATAGAAACCGTGATGAAATCAAAACTGAATAGTTTGTGATGATCATAAATCTTATAGGGCATGAAGATGAAGATACATGCAAGATTTAGGGAAAAATTGAAAGCACGAATCAGAGAAATCGGAGAAGAGTATGAATGGTGGAAAAATAAATCTTGTACTCAGAATGATGGAAAATTGAATTGAATCTACAAATGTGCAGCAGATGTAAAAAATCAACAAAGGACAAGAGAAAAAAATTGACTGAAATTTCAAGAAACTTTGTATGAAGAAGGAAGATGAATAGATTTAAAAGAAAGAGAATAAAGAAGAAATTTGATGAAGTACATGGACTGAATTGATGAAGAATCAGAGTTCGATCACAGCAGAATTTTATTGACTGAATAGATTTATGGGAAGAAAGATAGAGATATAAAAGTACCTTGAATGTGAGATGGAATCTCAGATATGATGATGAAAAGAACAGGCCAAGAAGAGTATGTTCTTGAACTTTTGAATGAAAAACTGAGAAACTGAAGAACAATACCGTTTTGTGGTAGATTGATTGATGGATTTGAACTTGGATGATGAGGAATTGAGAATATAGAACAAATGTGGCTGGTGGTGTGATGAGCGCAGGAATAACGCCGGAGTCTGGATACTTGATGAAGACAGAGTAAGAAAGAACTTTGGAAGAGATTGATGAATACGCAAAGAGGATCAGAGCTTGATCAGCAGAAATTAATGCTCTGATACCATATTAAATCTGGAGGAATTGATTTGAAATTGAAGAACAATGTGAAAGCAAGAAAGAAAAATTTACAAGAAATGGAAAAATCTTTCATTTAGAGAAAATTTGATTTACAGAATATGAATTACAATTAAAGGGAAAAGTGTCTTGAACAAACAACCTACAACCTATATTTATATACAACTAAGGAAGCTTAACAAGGAAAATAACAGAATTAATACCTAGACTAATAACAAATACAAAAGAAGCCCAATATACAAACTATAATGTCTAATACATATACATAGTTTTGATTTATTTTTTCATCTTGGATTTCCATTTTGTGATTGGATTTGTTCTTCTGAGTTGGAAATTGGCATAGATTGGGTTTTGTTTGCCTTAGAAAATAGCTTTTAGTGTAGAGTTGCAGGTTGATTCTATTCTTTTAAGGGGCTTTTAATAGAAGATGATGATATACTTACTTTGTGCCCTCAGCTGGGGGTCGTGCAAGCCGTTCTTGCCATTTGTAGTGCATCACAACAAATATAGTTGTTTCATTATCTTTTTATCCATATGGTTTTACTAATCAGTGTCCTATTCATTTGTAAGATTTCTAGTTGCATAAAGATAATCTCATTTTTTGTTTATAGCTTTCTAATTGAGCATTTCTATTACTTCTGCCATGGATTTCCTGTAAGGTAATTCAACTGTTGAAAATACTTTAGTTGCGGCCATGATGAGAAAAACGAGGAAGGACTATCTCGTCAAACTGATACCATATTTAGAACGTATAATCTTGCATGATTGCCAAGATCAATCACTTCATTAATGCATGAAGGAGACGCTTCTTAAGGAAATTATGGAATGTAGATTAGTTTGACATGAGAAAAAAACTTAGAAAGTGATTCAGTTGACTTGAATAAAATGAAGTATACAAGCCATATATGGCTGGATTACACCGGCATGTGATTGGTCTCGTGGAAAGAACTAGTCATTACAATGTAGCGAATCTATGTTCGAATTCTTGTTGGGACTGGTTCCCACATAATGTGCCCAACGTGCCTCAAAAGGAATTAAACACTTGATGAAAAATTACAAGAGTTTAAAGAACATAATTACTTACCCTGTAATCATCATTAATTACAAGGAACTACTTAACCTAATAGAAAACCTAATCCTAACGACAATAACCGCCGAATACAAAACTTAATCAATCTTCATTCCAAACACAAATTAAACAACTCCTGAACTTCCAAGTTTCATTCATTTCATAAACGTTACTTTCTTCCAATTTATTCAAATTTACAGGTATTCTCTTCCTCTCTAACTCATTTTTGTGCAATTATGTTTTATTTCCTTGAAGATTTGAGTTGAGTTTTTATTTTTTTCCTTTTTCCATCAATAATGTGTACTTCTTTTAAAAAAAATATTGACATTATGGCCTAAAATTAGAGTTCTTTGGAGTTTTTTTATGTGGTATTCTAAGTCGCTGCCGCATTGTTAAACTCCATTGCACATAAACCATACTTTTTCTCTTTCTGTGGCAAGAAATGTATTATCTTTTAATCTCTAGGTAATTGCTATAAAAAGAATCCGAAGCAAAAGATAAAAAAACAAAAGAGTGTGGTATTTCTATCATGCAATAAAAAAGCTAATTTTATTTAAAGGTTTTGAAAAAAAAATTTCGTGTAATTGATTGATTGTTATGTACTTGGAGTGATTATTTTTCTTATGAGACTTGTTCTGAATAATTTACAATAGTGCTTAGCGTGAATTTAGATATCTTTTGTGATCTTTTCTTTTAATTTTGTGTTTGAAATATTAGAATGAATGTTAATTCATTGACTATGATGTTAATTTATTTTATTTTTATATAAACTATATAGTTTTTTTTTAAAATATACGTATCCATGTCGTGTCGTATCTTAAAAATTTATCAGAAAATTAATGAGTCGTCTAATCCAAATCGTGTTGAGTCCAAGTCGCCGTGTAAAATAGTATAAATAATTATCAAGGGCCTGTTCTTTTTAATCATATACCAGTTTTAATGCCTTGACTTGGCCCATAATGGCCCCAAAATCTTCTCTGTGTTTAATATGGAGTGGTCTACCAGTTAGCCTTCATGTGATTCTTCACTTTTGGGCTCTATAAGCCGTAGATACATATTCTTCAAAGGAGGCCTTAGTAATTTGGGCTAAGACTTTCTTTCTAAATTTTAATTTCTAATCAGTCGCATGTAATTTTAATTACAAAACAATAGAAAACATAAGAAAAGAAAAATATAAAGATACGGCGTATTAATCATTTTCTGGAATGGTCAATATTAAGGGGCTGGAGTAAAGCCCAAATATCAAGGCCTGCTTGTTTGTAATTCGTCACGTTTGGATGTTCTATTAATTTTGATTGCATATATCTCACAAACAGAATTGTTTATTACTAATTTTTTTAAATATTCAATTTGATAGCATCTTTACCATTCCAATACCAAATGTTTATTATTCAACTATATAATATCAGAACATTATTATTCTAATTGAAACGTTAAACCCATAGAATATAATTACAAAATTAATAAAACTCACAAAATAAAGAGTACTTGACGTGTTATATTTTTCTTTTTTTGGGTACAAACTTGATCTGTCTCATTTTTCTCTATTTTGGTACAGGTGACCAATCAATTTGATTAAATTTATAAAAATTATAATAAATAATTTAATTAATATATTTTGTTAATAAATTGAAATAATCATATGGTATATATTAATATTTAAAAATATTTAATACAACATAAATACGAATAATTTAACATAAAAAACCACTTAAAAATTAAAAAATTTATTCGAGTAATATACATAATAGAGTAAAAATAAGCGGATATAAATATATATAAGCGGGTGTAATGTATATCCTATATAAGTAGGAGTATGTAATTTCTAAACCTGTAGACACATCTTAAAGAGAGAGGATATAATTTCTAAACATGTAGACCACATATATTTATGTATGTAAAGTTGCCAAAGATAAGTATTGAAAAACATGCTACGTATATATTCATCTAGAAAATAAAAACGTGCTACCGAATTCATCAAGAAAATAAAAACATGCTACCTATTCATCAAGAAAATAAAAACGTGCTACCTAATTAAATGAAGTTGGCACCGGCTGCTGATGGAAGTAGTACGCGTACGGGTCTACTTTCTTCTATTTATAGGCAGCTAGCTATTCTTAACTCTCATCACAAATTATCACATCATATATATTCTTAAGTTGTATTAACTTGATAATGTCAGACAGAATTATGTCAATCTGCAAAGGCAAGAACGAGTGGCCGGAGTTGGTCGGAGCAAAAGGAGAGGCAGCAGCGGCGGTGATAGAGAAGCAGAATCCGCATGTGAATGCCATAGTTGTCAAGTATGGAAGTCCAGTGACTCTAGATTTCAGGTGTGATCGTGTCCGGGTTATTATCAATGAGCATGGCACCGTGGTTCTTCCTCCTCAGATCGGTTAATTAAATTTGTTCAAGAACAGTTCACCATATGTAATGTGTGTTTACTCTTTTTTTTCCTTTCATTTATATTGTCGTGTACAAGTCATGTAATAAAAATATTGGAAGTCTCCAATTGTCGTTTGAGAAATAAATGGTGAATAAACTATATATTGTGTATGTATATTTTCTTTTTTAGTGAAAAGCTATTACATGTTCATGTATACTATATTGACTTATTAATAGTAATTAATATATAATGTATGTAATGGCGGATGTTTAGTCTAGTGGAAATAACTAGATTGAACAAATTAAGTGGTGAATCCAGGTTTGAAATCTCGTTTCATACACGCGTGATAGCTTTAAAAGTGCAAGTGGTGAAACTATTAAATGATTATTTTATACACGCGTGTACAAATAATGTTTTTGTGATTGGATTTGTTCTTTTGAGTTGGAAATTGGCATAGATTAGGTTTTATTTGCCTTAGAAATTAGCTTTTAGTGTAGAGTTGCAGCTTGTTTCTATTCTTTTAAGGAGCTTGTAATAGAAGATGATGATATACTTACTTTGTGCCCTCGGCTGGGGGTCGTGCAAGCCCTTCTTGCCATTTGCAATGCTTCACCAAAAATATAGTTGTTTCATTATCTTTTTATCCATATGGTTTTACTAATGTGTCCTATTCATTTGTAAGATTTCTAGTTGCATAAAGATAATCTCATTTATTGTTTATGGCATAGCTTTCTGATTGAGCATTTCTGTTACTTCAGCCATGGATTTCCCAAGGGGCGAAGGTATAGGGGGTGCGGTTCCCCCAGCAAAAAAAAAAAAAAATTAGTAGCACATATCTATTATTATTATTATTTTTATTATTAGTAGTAGTAGTACCTTATGTATTCTTGTTAGTACCTCTAAATTTCTAAAGGAAAGAATTTGTGTGAATCAAAACACTTTGTCTACTTTAATTAAATGTGTAGTTAGATCATAGTGAATAGAGCTTCACTAATAGAGTTACCTAGTATAAGTAGAATTCAATAAGAAAAAATTTCTTTAACACTTAATATAGTTCTCTTTTAATAAGGAAAAACAAAATTATGTTATCAATATTAAGTATCATAAGAATTATCGGCTTATTAAAAATAAATTAGCTTCTTTCAAAATTAGAGGTAAATTAGCTTTATCCCTTGCAAAATGTGACACAAATACCGGATATGAAAGTTTTTTGTCATTTTTATAGGCAAAATTGCAGAAAACTCCCAAATTAATCAGTAATTTTGAATTTTCGTCTCAAATTATATCACTTAATCAATTTCATCCCGTATTTTTATATTCTTTTGGAATATCGTCCCATTTGCCACATGACTACTTATGCGTCAAGACGTGGTAAATTTTAACGTGAATAATTATACAAGATTGCAGAATCTGTCCCAAGAAAATTATAAATTTTGGTTTTTCGTCCCAAACTATATTAATTCGCTTTCGTCTCACAATTTATCATTTGGCATGAATATAGTCCATTATTAAGTTTCTAATTTATTGAAAATAACGATTTATCTTTTATTTTTTAAGGGACTAATGACAATTTATCCCCTATGATATTCATAATGTTCAATTTACCTCTTATAATTTGAAAAGAAGCAATTTAAAGTAAATTGAATATTATGAATATCATATGAAAGTAATTGTCATTAACTATTTTTTAAAGAGAAAAATAGTATTGATTGAAATTTATATGCGCTTCTGAGAAAAAAATCCTATCTCAGTACATTAGGAAAAAATTGTGCGTTTTTTTATACTAATAAATAATAAATATTATCAACAGGTGATTGGTCTAGTGGAAGGGACTAGTCACTACAAAATAGCGGACTCATGTTCGAATCCCTGTTGGGAGAGGTACCCACATTAATGTGCCCAACCCGCCTCGAAAGGGATTAAATCCTTGGGAAACCAAAAAAAAAAAAATAATAATAAATATTTATAATTAGTTTGGAAAAAAAATTTCGCCTGTCATTTCAATTACAGGACGGAAGTCGGCTTGTTGATATAGTTTGGGACGAAAAATTAAAATTTATAATTAGTTTGGGACGAATTCTGCAATCATATTATTTATGATAAAATTTGTTACGTCATGACACATAAACATCTATGTGGCAAGTGATACGGTATTCCAAAAAAATATAAAATATCGGGACTAATTTGGCCAAGTGATATAACTTGAGACGAAAATCCAAATCACTAATTTACTCCCTCAATTCTTTTTTACATGTCACTTTAGAGAGAAAAAAAATTTCACAATACATGTCATTTTAGAATTTCAAGATAGACTTAAATGCTAGTTTGACATTTTTACCCTTCTTCATTTTCCAGATAGAGAGAAGATTATGGAAAGTTACAAAATATTTACTCATATTTTTCGAGGGTAATTTTGTCCAACTACCCTTTTATTTTCCTAAAATCTAAAGCATTAAATGATTCCTTAATTCTTATGAAACAACCTTAAATGACATGTAAAAAATAATGGAGGGAGTAATTAGTTTGGAATTTTTTTCGCAATTTTGCCTCTTTTATAGTATAGTTTTCTGAAATCTATTTCTTTGTTTTGTGTTACAGGGGGTTGTACCAATAATGCAACAACAATGGTCCCTAAAGATGGTCCATGCTTTGGTCGACGTGCTCTCTTATCTCATAGTAAACACTGGCCTTTTTCGTGGTGTTGCGATCACCATATATTTCAGCGTCCCATTTGACAATAAACGTGAAAAACATTGAAACCCTAAAATTGATAATTACAAAATTATCACTAAATTATAGTGATAATATTTATTATCATTATAAGAATGTCATTAATTGTTAATAGTGATAACTTAAGTTTTATACACTTATCACTAATAGCTATTGTGACAACGTTAATATTTTTATCAAAAAATAATAATTTCAACTATGTCACATAATATTTTGTCACTAAAATTCATTTATCTTATAATGCAAGAGTGACAATTTTAACCTTATCACTTGAATATCTCGTCACAAAAATTATGTTTTCTTGTAGTGAATTTTCATGTGATCATATGAACATTAGCATTTAATTTCACTATGTAATACCCTGTATTTTTTAAATAAGAGTAAAATGAATTTTTAGTTAAATTTTAATTTGAATAGGAAACTTAATTTATTAGTTTTGGAATGGGATTTATATGACTTGAATGTTTCGTAGAAAGAAAATGGGACTCAGTAAATTCATTTAGGATCAATTGAATAGATCCTAATAGACAAGGGTAATATGAGTGTCAAAATAAAATTATGGACCTAATGTGAAATTTGTAGTTCGATATTAAAATTTGTTGTAAGCTTATCTATCTAAATATATATATAGTACGGTACCAAACTACTTTAACACTTTATTACAATAATTGAACATTAGAAATAAATTGGAGTGTCTAACAATAGTAGATGACTAAAATGAATGTTTTAAGAAATATAGTAGACTTTAACGATCGTATATAAAAGTTAAAGAAGTCGACTAAATTAATTATGAGCTATAAATTATATAGTTAGAAGTTTTGGGGTTAATATATAATTACTAAAAGTCAAGGACTAAGTGTTAAGTTCTTCCAATTCCTATCTCTTCTCCCACGTAGCAAAATATATGACTAACCATGTGTGCTTGATTTCCATGTAAGCTAGGCTATTATATAGCATAAAAACGTGTCAAACCATTAATCTACTTAGACCATTAAATTATTAAGCAATAATGCCATGAGATTATCCCATTCCTTTACCCAAAACATACGGTCATTTACTAATAGTGAATAAGAAAACAAACTACACATACAGACTTACACACCTATTATTCAGACAACAAAACAAGTATGCATGTCTTGGTGAAATAATTTAGAGTGGCAAGTGGAAGTTAATTAAGAAGTAGAAAGGAAATTACTTTGTTCTCATATCAATTCAACTTCAGGTAATTTTATTTTGAATCAAAATATTCGTATTCGAACTTTGAATTGATGTGTACGGTTCAGGGGTTTATTAATTAGTAAAGAATTTGTTCATTATTTTGATTAATTTTTAATAGTTTATAATTGATTGGTTAATATTAATTTGAGGATAATAAATTAATTTGATGAGAACTAGCAATTGATATGATAACAATTTGACGAAAACCTTGTCTTCATCCACGAATTAATTAACTATGATAATTAACCATGATTCACTAAGATTATAAATTTTATTAGAAAAGTATAGAACCTTATAATCATATTTTCCTAGTTATTATGGCTGTAATTAATATATTCAAATATTGATTAACTTGTGATAATCAATAAACATAAACAATAATTGTATAGATATTAACCTTTTTCTAAATAGACTTAGCTTAATGAGTATTTACCTATATTTGTACGTATGTCCATTATATGACTACTTTGGTAAATTCAAAATCATAGTTAATTATTTTAACTATAGAAATTGATTATGAAAGTAATAATTAACACAATTAGAACGGAGAGGATTTAATTGTCTCTTAACTTAAAGATGTTTATTCGGTATAAAACTTGATTATCTAAGTGAGTTTAATTTAAGTTCAATTTGTCACCTAGTTTTAATGCTAGAAAGGGTACTTGGGCAATTCTACTTCATATATAGACTTTTACACAGTTTAATTGTAATATCTAAGTTGAGTGATATTCAGACAATTCATTAATTGCTTATCCGGGCTTATGGATTTGATGAGACCTTAGGTGATTTAAGGTACGGTTAATTAATTATGATTAAATTAATTGAACAATCTAGTTATAACTCAGAATACAAATAGATGTATTCAAGTTTAATTTACTAATTCATAAATATGGGTTTTGGAATCTATTAATTTATTTGATGATAACTTATAACCATGTTACCAGTTCAGTACATAAAATAATTTCATAGATTGGGTAGTCAATTGGGAAGGAAATTGGTTTGACTATTATATTATATAATTATAAGGTTATCTCTATATGTCTAAACTCATTGAAATATTAAATCAAGAACTATAAGTTTACTTAATAACTAGTACATGACAATTTCATGTCTTCGGCAATGAGTATTTAATTAAAGGTCATAGTAATATCATAGTATTATTATCGAATTAAATGACTAATAAGAAATAGAATGGCTGATGCACTCTTTCAGGGTAGTGAATTGTGAGATCCTTGCTGATATTATTGAAATACCATTGTAGGTAATTTGAGATTATTCGATAAGTGATTATTGGATTATAAAGTCAAGATATGGATTTATTTCGGTTCGAAGCCGTTTTCTCTATCAAGACATAGTAGAAGGTAAATCGAATATTGGGACTTGAGACGAGGCCACTGTCTACCGTTGAGTAGCAACCCTATCCTGAGAAAGGTGAGCGCCTCAATAAAAAGGTTTTCAAAACTGAAAGAGCTTTTAAAGAAAATCATATTATATATATGCATTTCTCATTTGAAATTACTATAGTTGTTATATCTATGTCTCTAATTGTTTGCATGCTTACAATTTGTAATGCATATTCATAATGGAACGAATAGCCCGATCTTGCAGCATGTACTACTTCTTCATAGTAGAACTGATAACTTTATACTTGTCTGCATTATCACATTATGTGATAATTGTTGAATAATGGGGTGTAGTACTTTATCTCACCTCATATTGATGGATGGTACCAAGGTGTAGTACTTTATCTCACCTAAGTACCAATTGCTTGTGCATGATTATTTGCGCGCTGATCTGCTCTCGGTTGATGGTATTCTCTGGATAATTCTGGGTAGCTGGGGGCTACAGGACTACCAGAGCTCTGCCATTGACCGGACTCACAAAACCAGGGATTAGAGCCCCTTGGGGAGTGATTCAAATTATTCGGCAAAGACATGTCAAGGCCACTTAAAAGGGACGGGTAGCGCCTCAGCCCTTATCTAACCGCCGTGCTAACTATTGATCACGTCCTGATCTTACTGTATCCTTTTTGAGGTGGAGGAGTTGTTTAGCCCGTTTTGACGGGTAATTGAACGTGATTTCGTTTGTGCCATTATTACAACTGTTATACTATTACGGATTGATTTTACAATGAAATAGGCAGTTCATGGAATTCTAAATCGTTTTCTGCATAAAATTCAATTGCACCCTGGCACAGGCCTCACTAAGTTGTTTTTACAACTTACGCTTTCAAATTATTACTCTTTCAGAATCTCACCAAAGGGCAGGATGGGCCACATGAGACTTAAGGGATTTCGGTTGGGCGTCGACCATAGAGTTTCTAGATGTTGTCAGGTGAAGGTCTGGTTTGTAATGAGAGTTTTAAAGTAATAAGTTAGTTGGGAGAACCATTCTATTGTAATAGATAGTTAGAGCTCTGAACTGCAGTTATTGAAAATTTATTAAGGCTTTCAAATTATTTATTTATATCATAGCAGACAGGTGCCGGTTTCGGGTCGTTACACACTACATAATAAATTAGAGATTGTATTTTGTGATGGAGGCTCACCATTGTATAAATTTTGCTTCCATTTTTTTTTTCTTACTAATGGAATTTTAATTTATCCAAATGAAAACCTAGTATTTAAGTAGGAAATGACTTGTATTTCTTTTTAAAAAAATTTAAGTTTAAAATTATTAAATTTTAATACCCTTGGATTAGTCCCATGATTAAAAAAAATCAGATTAATTAATTAATTATTTCATTGTCAATCAAAGGAAGAACATGACACTGAGTCAACCAATGGGCTTTTTTTGGCTTAATCATTAAATTTAGAAAACAAATTAGTCTTGAAAATGCTATCTTATTTCTAAGAAAAATCTAAACAAAACTCAAATAGGTCAGTTTGACTTAAACGTACTTTTAGGTTAATTAAAATAAATTACCACAACTCAAACCTTATTTTTTTTGGTTTCCCAAGGGTTTAATCCCTTTCGGGGCGCGTTGGGCACATAGAGTGGAAACCTTTCCCAACAAGAATTCGAATCTGAGTCCGCTACTTTATAGTGACTAGTCCCTTCCACTAGATCAATCACCTGTTGGTACAACTCAAACCTTATTATTATACTGGAAAAGCCCCATTATAGTTGATTAGTCAAACTAAATCTTTCTGATTTCAATTAATCAATTACTTTCAAAAGACTTTAATCACCATCAGTGTTATTAAAATTTCCGAGTCTTAGTAATATGTCCAAGATGTGTACTTGAAGTCTAAAATCCAATTAATTGAATATTATTGAACATCCAAAATTATACTAAGTCAAAGATTAAAATAATACTAGATTTATCTGGCCCAATTAAAAGGCCAATTCACAAATATTTAACACCTCCTCCTTAAGCTCTTGGGGTGCATCAAGAAGTGGTTGATCCCATTTTATTTTGGATGCATCAATTCATTTCTTTTTCCTTCCAACTTAATTCTAAAAGAGAAGAAATTGCACTTTGGCCATCAAATTTTAATATTTTTTTTTGAAGTTACGGTATTTTCTCCTTTGACCCAAATTCAAACTATGTTGCTTAAATTATCCATTACAAAGGTTAAGGAATCTTAGCTAAATATGTGATTCGATAATAAAGAAACTAAATACTTTTAAAAATTCACCTAATTCTTAACAGGATGAACAGTGTATATTTTTAAATTTACAGTCAAAAAGCTTCTCCAATTTCAAAGACCTTCTATAGACTTTAATTTGTTATAATTTTACACATTCTTTTATTTTGAAACCAACCTTGAACTTTTTCTCTAATTAAATGTGGAAATTCATCATTCTACCCATTCAAATTTGTTTCAACATCAATAGCTGGACGTACAATAATCTATTTCACATTTAATTCCAATATATGCTATATATTTAGCTTTAGACGTGCACATTTATATTGTATTAATATCATATATTTATGATATTATACTCACGTAACTACGACTTTGCCATTAAATTGTACTTTTTATTCAAATTTTCTTGGTATTTTTTGGGCCCTTAAAGAAGAAGACAAGACATAATAATCATTGGTCCATGAATATAATGATTGTTTGTCATTTAGACCAAGAAGGACTGAATGCCCCAAGACTAGAAGAGTCTCTAGGCCATTCCTTTTCTTCCTTTTTTTTTTTTTATAATTATTTTTAGTTATATATATATATATATATATATATATATATATATATATATATATATATATAATAAATATTCAAAGCCATGTTTTGATGCAATTTAGTTTATGATGAGTTTCATAACTTTGTAGCTAGGTGAAGATAAAATAATTATTCAAGCATATTTGGGATGAAAACAAAAAAAATTTTGTCCTCTTATGAGGCTCAAGATCCTCAGTACCACTTTTGGTGTACCACTTAAGTGTATCACCACTAATTGATTGACACATGCATATGTGAGAATTATTATAATTGTCATATGTGCAAGTGTCAATTAATTAATGGTGATACACTTAAGTGGTACACCAAAAGTGGTACAGAGGATCTACACCCCTCTTATGCACGGCTCACGATCCTCAGTACCACTTTTGGTGTACCACTTAAGTGTATCACCATTAATTAATTGACACTTGCACATATGACAATTATAATAATTCTCACATATGCATGTGTCAATCAATTAGTGGTGATACATTTAAGTGGTACACCAAAAGTGGTACTGAGGATCTCAAGCACTCGGTTAATTAAATTTGTTCAAGAACAGTTCACCATATGTAATGTGTGTTTACTCTTTTCTTTCCTTTCATTTATATTGTCGTGTACAAGTCATGTAATAAAAATATTGGAAGTCTCCAATTGTCGTTTGAGAAATAAATGGTGAATAAACTATATATTGTGTATGTATATTTTCTTTTTTAGTGAAAAGCTATTAATGTATACTATATTGACTTATTAATAGTAATTAATATATAATGTATGTAATGTCGGATGTTTAGTCTAGTGGAAATAACTAGATTGAACAAAGTGGTGACTCCAGGTTTGAAATCTCGTTGAGGAAGGAATTTTCAAGTAGTATATAAGATGTTTCTTGAAATGAATTTAAGATATAAATAACCTTGAGAAATGGGAAAAAAAGAAAATAAAATGAATTATTCGCTTAGGAAAACAAATAACGAACAAGAGGATTTTGTGAGACTTTCACGCGTTGAAATTCACATCTCTTACATCGTTTCAGACTCGTTTTAAGATAAGAATGACTATACCAGTCTTACCTTCAACATATATATAATATCCAAACTCACTTTTTTATATAATTTATAATTATAATTATTTTATTAAATAGATAAGAAATTTTTTAGGTTGAACCTGCTGATTGGAATTCAAGTCCATGTGGTGGCTGCTTTCCGAATCTAGGTCGAGGACACTGGGCCCGGATTGATTCAAATCCAGACCATTGTGTAGATTATTCAAATTGAGGTTGTGGTTTGAGTTTAAGATTTAGGTCATTGAAACCTAAATGACGATCTAGGTATTCAGTTCTTATATTGTGGTTCTATTAGCTAAATTTGTAACTTATCAAATATATATTGTTGTTTTTAAATATCCAATATCATGTTGGATTCTTGAATGTCAAACCAATTCACTCAGTATGATGTGTGGTTCTAGATTTTTTTTTTCGTTTTTATGTTATCTGGTTGGAAAAAAAAATAGTTTTTCTATTTAAATGAATTGGTAATTTTCTTTTTACTGTTACTTCATAAGATAATGATATCTTACAAATTATTGGGTCTCAAATTTTGTAGCTCTCTCACCATAAATCGGTTAAATCAAGCTAATCATTCCCATATATAAACTTCTTTACATGTTTGTCCCTTATAAAAAGAAAATAAAAATATACTTGTATATATAACCGACTTACACAATATTACACTTAACCATATTTTTGGTCAAATCGGACCTCATGTGCCATTCTCATTACTTTCGAGAGGGGTAATTTCAATGATTCATCTCATGAATTACATTTACATAAAATCTAAATTTTGAGATATAATTATCAATCCTAAAAGTCATGTGAATGTCCCAGGCAGGGGCGGATCCAAGAATTCAGTGTAGTGGGGACTGAGATTCTACGATAAATTATATTTTAATCACAAAAATATATATGAGGAGAAACAAAATAAGGAGGTGAAATTTGACAAAAATAACATTCACAAGTTACTTTAATTACATAATATCCCATTATGACCCCAAAAGAACACAACACATTTATGTATCCTAATTACAATTTCAAATGACACAAATTACATTCACAATTGACCACGTTAATTTTCATTTGAGCTAGATCAATATGGGAAAATGAAATTTTGTGTAGTAATATATTACATAAAAAGATAACAAGTATTATAAAAAAATTGAATTATACTGATAGTTATTAAGAAAGAAATAAATTGAGAAAATATATTAATAGAATAGTTTTTAAGAAAGAAAAAGAAAATAAGAGAACAATTGTTAAGAAAGAAAATAAATTAAAAGAAGAAATGTTAATTAAGAAAGAAATAAGACTAAAGAGAAAAAAAAAATTGAATTTTATTGGTAGTTTTTTAAGAAAGAAATAAAATTGAAAAAATTATTGAGAAAGAAAAATAGAAGTTAATAGAATAATAGTTAAGAAATAGAAATAAGTTAAAAGAACAATTATTAGTTAAAAAGGTAAAAGGATTAGAAAACTAAAGGAAATTATTTGAAAGATGTTTGTGGAGGACGTGATTATCGAACCTGGCTAAAAATAAGTTAAAAGCACAATTGGAAAATTCTTGTCCAAGCCTGGCTTGGCCAAACCCATCCAACCACCAAGCAAGTGTATTGCACTTGCTTTGTGATTGGTCACTCTCCTAGGAGTTACATCCAATCCCAAAGCAAGTGTATTGCACTTGCTTTGTGATTGCTTTGGGTTCGGTCAAACCCGGTCTGGGTAAGAATTTCCCAGCACAATTATTAATTGAAAAGGTGAAAGGACTAGAAAACCAAAGGAAGCTAGTTAAAAGATATTGGTGCAGGAGATGGAAATCGAACTTTGACAAAAATTCAGAGGCTTTAACTTGCTCAGCCCAAACCAACTATCCAACAGAGTGATATGCGAAACAAAACTAATACCCTAAAATATATATATATATATATATATATATATATATATAAGATATTTGAGTGGGGGCTGTAGACCCCACTAGCCCTTACCTGGGTCCGCCCCTGGTCCCAGGATCGGGGTGGTGTATGATTGATAGGGACTAAAAAGGACACCCACTTAAATATGACATCAAAATTATTGTTTTAAGACAAAATTTATATTTTATATTGCTCTTACCCAAAATTTTGTGCTCTAGCATTATCGTCAGCTTTAGCAACATGACATAAACGATTTTATTAAGTTAACACATTTTTTTATTTATTGAGATAATTAAAACCCACATCAAGAGTCCATAAATACCTAACTCCCATGTATCCCATGAGTGGTAAGTGGTAACTAGAGCACTAATTTATTTAAGGGTTCACATTTGAAGAATACTTATGTTTGTCTATTTTCTTAAATTAATTGCTGAAACGTGGCGCAGGATAGACTATGAAATGCCATACACGCGTGATAGCTTTAAAAGGGCAAGTGTTGAAACTATTAAATGATTATTTTATACACGCGTGTACAAATAATGTTTTGTGATTGGATTTGTTCTTTTGAGTTGGAAATTGGCATGGATTGGGTTTTGTTTGCCTTAGAAAATACCTTTTAGTGTAGAGTTGCATGTTGATTCTATTCTTTTAAGGGGTTTGTAATAGAAGATGATATACTTACTTTGTGCCCTCAGCTGGGGGTCGTGCAAGCCCTTCTTGCCATTTTCAATGCATCACAACAAATATAGTTGTTTCATTATCTTTTTATCCATATGGTTTTACTAATCAGTGTCCTATTCATTTGTAAGATTTCAAGTTGCATAAAGATAATCTCATTTTTTGTTTATGGCATATATAGCTTTGATTGAGCATTTCTATTACTTCTGCCATGAATTTCCTGTAAGGTAATTCAACTGTTGAAAATACTTTAGTTGCGGCCATGATGAGAAAAACGAGGAAGGACTATCTCGCCAAACTGATACCATATTTAGAACATATAATCTTGCATGATGCCAAGATCAATCACTTCATTGATGCATGAAGGAGACGCTTCTTAAGGAAATTATGGAATGTAGATTAGTTTGACATGAGAAAAAAACTTACAAAGTGATTCAATTGACTTGAATAAAATGAATTTTACAAGCCATAAATGGCTGGATTACACCGGCGTGTGATTGGTCTCGTGGAAAGAACTAGTCACTACAATGTACTGTGATTGGTCTTGTGGAAAGAACTAGTCACTACAATGTAGCGAACCTATATTCGAATTCTTGTTGGGACTGGTTCCCACATAATGTGCCCAACGTGCCTCGAAAGGAATTAAACACTTAATGAAAAAAAGGCTGGATTACAAGAGTTAAAGAACATAATTACTTACCATGTAATCATCATTAATTACAAAGAACTACTTAACCTAATAGAAAACCTAATCCTAACGACAATAACCGCCCAATACAAAACTTAATCAATCTTCATTCCAAACACAAATTAAACAACTCCAGAACTTCTCAGTTTCATTCATTTCATAAACCTTAGTTTCTTCCAATTTATTCAAATTTACAGGTATTCTCTTCATCTCTAACTCAATTTTGTGCAATTATGTTTTATTTCCTTGAAAATTTGAGTTGAGTTTTAATTTTTTTCCTTTTGCCATCAACAATGTGTACTTCTTTTATAAAAAATATTGACATTATGGCCTAAAATTAGAGTTATTTGGAGTTCTTTTATCTGGTATTTCTATTCAGTGTCGCTGTATTGTTAAACTCCATTGCACATAAACCATACTTTTTCTCTCTCTGTGGCAAGAAATGCATTATCTTTTAATCTCTAGCTAATTGCTATAAAAAGAATCTGAAGTAAAAGATATAAAAAACAAAAGAGGGTGGTATATCTATCACGTAATAAAAAAGCTAATTTTATTTAAAGATTTCGAAAAAAAAATTCATGTAATTGACTGATTATTATGTACTTGGAGTGATTATTTTTCTTATGAGACTTGTTTTGAATAATTTACAATAATGCTTAGCGTGAATTTAGATATCTTTTGTGATCTTTTCTTTTAATTTTGTGTTTGAAATATTAGAATGAATGTTAATTCATTGACTATGATGTTAATTTATTTTATTTTTATATAAACTATATAGTTTTTTTTTTTAATATACGTATGCATGTCGTGTCGTATCTTGAAAATTTATCAGAAAATGAGTCGCCGAATTCAAATTCTGTTGAGTCCAAGTCGCCGAGTTCTGTGCAAAATAGTATAAATAATTATCAAGGGCTTGTTCTTTTTATTCATATAACAGTTTTAATGCCTTGACTTGGCCCATAATGGCCCCAAAATCTTCTCTGTGTTTAATATGGAGTGGTCCACTAGTTAGCCTTCAAGTGATTCTTCACTTTTGGGCTTTATAAGCCGTAGATACATATTCTTTAAAGGAGGCTTTAGTAATTTGGGCTAAGACTTTCTTTCTAAATTTTAATTTCTAATCTACAAAACAATAGAAAACATAAGGAAAGAAAAATATAAAGATACGGCATATTAATCATTTTCTGGAATGGTCAATATTAAGGGGCTGGAGTAAAGCCCAAAATGTAATTCGTTACATTTGGATGTTCTATTAATTTTGATTGCATATATCTCACCAAAAGAATTGTTTTTTACTAATTTTTTTTAGTATTCAATTTGATAGCATCTTTACCATTCCAATACCAAATGTTTATTATTCAACTATATAATGTCAGAACATTATTATTCTAATTGAACGTTAAACCCATAGAATATAATTACAAAATTAATAAAACTCACAAAATAAAGAGTACTTGGCATGTTATATTTTTCTTTTTTTGTACAAACTTGACGTATTATATAATATTTTCTTTGTTTCATTTTTCTCTATTTTGGTACAGTTGACTAATCAATTTGATTAAATTTATAAAAATTATAATAAATAATTTAATTAATATATTATGTTAATAAATTGAAATAATCATATGGTATATATTAATATTTAAAAATATTTAATACAACATACATACGAATAATTTAACATGAAAAACCACTTAAAAAATTAAAAAATTTGATCGAGTAATATACGTAATAGAGTAAAAATAATAGGACTAACAAAAGTAAACCCCAAATCAGGGATATGCTTTAATTATCCCCCTAACTAGGACCACCGACCACGACGACCACCGTATTTCTTTCAAATGTATTAGTCACGAGACATCATGTGATAACATGAAAACTGTCTTTTTGAATATAAATAATGATTATTTATTTTTTAAAAATGTAACTAATGATAAAAAAAATTAGGTTTTTAATTTTGTTATGATAGTAAATGTGACAAACACAACCGTGAAAGAAATAATTTTAAAATTATCATTAATAACTGTTTATAGTAAATGTGACAAACACAACCGTGAAAGAAATAATTTTAAAATTATCATTAATAACTGTTTATGACAAATAACTAATAAAATAAATTAAATACATGTGTTTAGTGACAATCTAGATATAATTATAGTGATTTAATGACATTTTTTTAGTTGTCACAGTTTGTGTATAGAACGAATACACGTATACATCAACAGTCAAAACCAAAAAAATCTTTCAAATTAAAAGAACCAAACAATTATAAAATATATTTGACTAATTCTCTCAAAATCTTTATGATGGTAATATAAATATATATAAACGTGTGTAATGTATATCCTATATAAGTAGAAGTATATAATTTCTAAACCTGTAGACACATCTTAAAGAGAGAGGATATAATGACCACATATATTTATGTATGTAAAGTTGCCAAAGATAAGTATTGAAAAACATGCTACGTATTCATCAAGAAAATAAAAACGTGTTACCGAATTCATCAAGAAAATAAAAACATGCTACCTATTCATCAAGAAAATAAAAACGTGCTGCTGAGCTGCTGATGGGAGTAGTATGCAGTGGCGGAGCCAGAATTTTTTTTACCGGGATCCTTATAAATTAATAAGTATTATTTAAAATATTAAAAAAAACTAGTAACAAAAATTAAAATATGACCAAACTAATTCAAACTCAAAATAAATTAAATGGAATGAAAACTTTGTTTTACAAATGTACACGTCGATTTGTCATAGACTGAAATCTTTGCATGATTGAATCTCACCATTATCTAACAACAAACTTGTCCATTATTTATATCTAGTAAAAATTAAGAATCAACTATAATCTAAAATTTCACTAAAAAATAACATATATGCGAATCAAAGTAAAGTTAATCTTTTATCCATAACTCTGATCTATTCTATACCATATATATTACAAGTAAAAAGTATTAAATAATTCACTACTATAATTATAAACATATATATTTCATACCTTATGTCTTCCTGAAGAATCAATGGTTTCTCCTGTTAATATGAAAAACTCGATCCCAAATTTTTTTTTTTTTTTACTTAGTATTTTTGTTTTGCACATTGTTTAAAATAGGTTCTTTTGTGAGAATGGATAAGAAGATGGAAGAAAGACTAATATGAAGTTAGAGAGACTCTTGATATTCCTAAAAAGTGTTAATCCAGTGTTATAGTATAGTTCAAATTACAAAATAAAAATAAAATATTTGAATTTGAGTTAATGTCCATTTTGTAACTCTTAAATTTATCAAACTCTAATAAATATGGACCCCTTTTATTTAGAAAATTTAATTTTAGTTGAGGGTCAATATATTAATATATAATACGATACATATATATGATGCTTGGGACCAAAATTTCAGGGGGTCCATGCACCCCATGTCTATAGTGAAGCTCCGACCATGGTAGTACGCGTTTCTACTTTCTTCTATTAATAGGCAGCTAGCTATTCTTAACTCTCATCACAAATTATCACATTCATATATTCTTAAGTTGTATTAACTTGATAATGTCAAACAGAATTATGTTAGAGTGCCAAGGCAAGAATGCGTGGCCGGAGTTGGTCGGAGCAAAAGGAGAGGCAGCAGCGGTGGTGATAGAGAGGGAGAATCCGCATGTGACTGCCATAGTTATCAAGGATAAAACTCCAGTGACTCCAGATTTCAACTGTGGTCGTGTCCGGGTTGTTATCAACAAGCATGGCGTCGTGGTTCGTCCTCCTCATATCGGTTAATTAAATTTGTTCAAGAACAGCTCACCATATGTAATGTGTGTTTACTCTTTTCTTTCCTTTAATTTATATTGTTGTGTACAAGTCATGTAATAAAAATATTGGAAGTTGTCGTTTGAGAAATAAATGGTGAATAAACTATATATTGTGTATGTATATTTTCTTTTTAGTGAAAAACTATATATTACATGTTCATGTATATATTATATTGACTTAATAGTAGTAATTAATATATAATGTATGTAATGGCGGATGTTTAGTCGAGTGGAAATAACTAGATTGAACAAAGTGGTGACTCCAGGTTTGAAATCTCGTTGAGGAAGGAATTTTCAAGTTGTATATAAGATGTTTCATGAAATGAATTTAAGATATAAATAACCTTGAGAAATGGGGAAAAAAGAAAATAAGATAAATTATTCGCCTAGGAAAACAAATAACGAACAAGAGGATTTTGTGAGACTTTCAAATCCATGTGTTGGCTTGGGTTTCAATACTAGACCACGACCTGGGCTTTTCGAATCTAGGTCGTGGACACTGGGCCGGGATTGATTCAAATCCAGACCACTGTGTAGATTATTCAAATTGAGGTTGTGGTTTTAGTTTAAGATTTAGGTCATCGAAACCCAAACGACGATCTAGGTATTCAATTCTTAATTATATTGTGGTTCTATTAGCTAAATTTGTAACTTATCAAATATATATTGTTGTTTTTAAATATCCAATACCATGTTGGATTCTTGAATGTCAAAGCAATTCACTCAGTATGATTTTGTGGTTCTAGATTTTTTGTTTCGTTTTTATGTAATCTGGTTGGAAAAAAAATAGTTTTTCTATTTAAATGAATTGGTAATTTTTTTTACTTATACTTTCACTTCATAGGATAATGATATCATACAAATTATTGGGTCTCAAATTTTGTAGCTCTCTCACCATAAATCGGTTAAATCAAGCTAATCATTCCCATATATAAACTTCTTTACATGTTTGTCCCTTATAAAAAGAAAATAAAAATATACTTGTATATATATCCGACTTACACAATATTACACTTAGCCATATTTTCGGTCAAATCGGTCCTCATGTGCCATTCTCATTACTTTCAAGAGGGGTAATTTCAATGGTTCATATCATGAATTACATTTACATAAAATCTAAATTTTGAGATTTATTTATCAATCCTAAAAGTCATGTGAATGTCCCAGGAGGTGGTGTATGATTTATAAGGACTTAAAAGGACACCCAATTCAATATGATTTTTAAGGCAAAATTTATATTTTATATTGCTCTTATCCAAAATTTTATGCTCTAGCATTATCGTCATCTTTAGCAACATGACATAAACGATTTTATCAAGTTAATACATTTTTTTATTTATTGAAATAATGAAAACCCATCTCAAGAGTCCATAAATACCTAACTCCCATGTATCCCATGAGTGGTAAGTGGTAACTAGAGCACTAATTTATTTAAGGATTCACATTTGAAGAATACTTATGTTGATCTATTTTCTTAAATTAATTGCTGAAACGAGGCGCATAATTGACTATGAAGGAAAATTAGTACCTACCCCGGTGGATTTAATCCACCCTGGTGTTGGATGAATGCCACATAAGTATGTAAGGATAATTTTTTGTCCTTTCATGCACATGTGGCATTCATCCAACCCCAATACAAGCGTGATAGCTTTAAAAGGGCAAGTGGTGAAACTATTAAATGATTATTTTATACACGCGTGTACAAATAATGTTTTTGTGATTGGATTTGTTCTTTTGAGTTGGAAATTGGCATATATTAGGTTTTGTTTGCCTTATAAATTAGCTTTTAGTGTAGAGTTGCAGCTTGATTCTATTCTTTTAAGGAGCTTGTAATAGAAGATGATGATATACTTACTTTGTGCCCTCGGCTGGGGGTCGTGCAAGCCCTTCTTGCCATTTGCAATGCATCACAAAAAATATAGTTGTTTCATTATCTTTTCATCCATATGGTTTTACTAATCAGTGTCCTATTCATTTGTAAGATTTCTAGTTGCATAAAGATAATCTCATTTTTTGTTTATGGCATAGCTTTCTGTTACTTTAGCCATGGATTTCCTGAGAGGCGAAGGTATAGGGGGTGCGGTACCCCCAGTAAAAAAAAAAAATTAGTAGCACATATTTATTATTATAGTAGTAGTACTTTATGTATTCTTATTAGTACCTCTAAATTTCTAAAAGAAAGAATTCGTGTGAATCAAAACTCTTTGTCTACTTTAATTAAATGTGTAGTCAGATCATAACGAATAGAGCTCCACTAATAGAGTTACCTAGTATAAATAGAATTCAATAAGAAAAAATTTCTTTAACACTTAATATAGTTCTCTTTTAATAAGGAAAAGCAAAATTATGTTATCAATATCAAATATCATAAGAATTATCGGCATATTAAAAATAAATTAGTTTTTTTGAAAAATAGGGGCAAATTAGCTTTATCCCTTGCAAAATGTGACACAAATACCGGATATGAAAGTTTTTTGTCATTTTTATAGGCAAAATTGCAGAAAACGTCACAAACTAATCAGTAATTTTGAATTTTCGTCTCAAATTATATCACTTAGTCAATTTCATCCCGTATTTTCATATTCTTTTGGAATATCGTCCCATTTGCCACATGACTGCTTATGCGTCAAGAAGTGGTAAATTTTAGCATGAATAATTATACAAGATTGCAGAATTCATCCCAAGGAAATTATAAATTTTGGTTTTTCGTCCCAAACTATATTAATTCGCCGAATTTCGTTTCACAATTTATCATTTGGCATGAATTTAGTCCATTATTAAGTTTCTAATTTATTGGAAATAACGATTTATCTTTTATTCTTTAAGGGACTAATGGCAATTTATCCCCTATGATATTCGTAATGTTCAATTTACCTCTTATAATTTGAAAAGAAGCAATTTAAAGTAAATTGAATATTATGAATATCACATGGAAGTAATTGTCATTAACTATTTTTTAAAGAGAAAAATAGTATAGATTTTTGAAATTTATGTGCGCTTTTGAGAAAAAAATCCTATCTCAGTACATTAGGAAAAAAATGTGCATTTTTTTGTACTAATAAATAATAAATATTACCAACAGGTGATTGGTCTAGTAGAAGGGACTAGTCACTACAAAGTAGCGGACTCAGGTTCGAATCCCTGTTGGGAGAGGTACCCACATTAATGTGCCCAACCCGCCTCGAAAGGGTAACCCTTGAGAAACCAAAAAAAAAAATATTTATAATTAGTTTGGAAAAAAAAATTCCCCATTATTTCAATTACGGGACGGAAATCGGCTTGTTGATATAGTTTGAGACTAAAAATAAAAATTTATAATTAGTTTTGGATGAATTCTGCAATCATATTGTTTATGATAAAATTTGTTACGTCATGACACATAAACATCTATGTGTCAAGTGAGACAGTATTCCAAAAAAATATAAAATTTCGGGACTAATTTGGCCAAGTGATATAACTTGAGACGAAAATCCAAAATCACTAATTTACTCCCTCAATTCCTTTTTACATGTCACTTTAGAGAGAAAAAAAAATCCCACAATACATGTCATTTTAGAATTTCAAGATAGACTTATATGCTAGTTTGACATTTTTACCCTTCTTCATTTTCAAGATAGAGAGAGGATTATGGAGAGTTACAAAATATTTATTCATGTTTTTCAAGGGTAATTTTGTCCAACTACCCTTTTATTTTCCTAAAATCTAAAGCATTAAATGATTCTTTAATTCTTGTGAAACAACCTTAAAGGACATGTAAAAAAGAATGGAGGGAGTAATTAGTTTGGGACTTTTTTTTCGCAATTTTGCCTTTTTTATAGTATAGTTTTCTGAAATCTATTTCTGTGTTTTGTGTTACAGGGGGTTGTACCAATAATGCAACAACAATGGTCCCTAAAGATGGTCCAAGCTTTGGTGGAGGTGTTCTCTTATCTCATAGTAACACTGGCCTTTTTCGTGGTGTCGCGATCACCATATATTCAGCATCCTATTTGACAATAAACGTGAAAAACATTGAAACCCTAAAATTGATAATTACAAAATTATCACTAAATTATAGTGATAATATTTATTGTCATTATAAGAATGTCATTAATTGTTAATAGTGATAACTTAAGTTTCATACACTTATCACTAATAGCTATTGTGACAACGTTAATATTTTTGTCAAAATGTGACAATTTCAACTATGTCACATAATATTTTGTCACTAGAATTCATTTATCTTATAATGCAAAAGTGACAATTTTAACCTTATCACTTGAATATCTCGTCACAAAAATTATGTTTTCTTGTAGTGAATTTTCATGTGATCATATGAACATTAGTATTTAATTTCATTACAGAATAAATTAGAGATTGTATTTTGTGATGGAGGCTCACCGTTGTATAAATTTTGCTTCCATTTTTTTTTCCTTACTAATGGAATTTTAATTTATCCAAATGAAAACCTAGTATTTAAGTAGGAAATGACTTGTATTTCTTTCTAAAAAAATTTAAGTTTAAAATTATTAAATTTTAATACCCTTGGATTAGTCCCATGATTAAAAGAATCAGATTAATTAATTAATTATTTCATTGTCAATCAAAGGAAGAACATGACACTGAATCAACCAATGGGCTTTTTTTGGCTTAATCATAAAATTTAAAAAACAAATTAGTCTTGAAAATGCTATCTTATTTCTAAGAAAAATCTAAACAAAACTCAGATGGGAATGGCTATGGGCAGTTCCACTTGTGGAAAACTGCCCATAGTTCCACTCACAAAAATTATTTTATTATTATTTTGGTGACCTGCTAACCCGGTCACTGTTAGCAGGTCACATTTTGTGCTTTTACATAATTACCCCTGTATATTAATAATACATAATAAAATCATAAAATCTCATTTATTTCATTTACATATTTGCCCTTCCTTGTTATTAATATATACTAAAAACAATAAAATTTGTTTTATTTACCAATTTTAATATGAACTATGATTTTCATTATAAATTCAATATTTGTATACAAGATTATTCTAATTTCACTTCTCATTTTCTAAAAATGTTAAAAAATCATATTTACATATATTAGTAATATTACTATAAAAACATAGATTTTTATTATGTGTTCCACAAATTTTTATAAAAAATCATATTATATTTTTGTTAATTTTGTGCCATACGTAGAACAAATCATAGTTCAACATTAAAATTTGTTATATTTTTCCATAGATATTAATTTAAACTGAATTCAAACTAAACATATTTAGCTTGCAAATATACATTTTCATTATAAATTCAATATTTGTATACAAGATTATTCTAATTTCACTTTTTATTTTCTAAAAATGTTAAAAAATCTCTATTATCATTTATCAACTATATAATTATATATTTAAAAAAAAGAATTTCTTAAGAAAAAAAAAAAAGGACTTTCTTCTTCCTTGCCGCCACCACCTCCACGCAGGACCACCATTTTTCGGTGACTGTTCACCAGAATTAGCTTAGGGGCTTTGTTCGTCTAGTCGCAGTGAACACACACGTATCTTCAAATCGTCGAATAGCGCCGCCGCCGCCGCCGCCGCTCGGACGAGTGGTCCGACCAGACTTATTCGTTGTTCTTCTGATTCCGCTTCAGCTTCTTCTTCCAATGGTTCTTCTCCTTCCGGGTTGTTCGGGTCCAGATCTGTGTTGGATTTATAACCAAAATTGAAGCCAAGGGTTTATAGATCTGTCTAGACTTCTTCATTCTCCATACTTCTTCAATATCTTCAATGTCCAGGTTCACAGATCTGTTATCTTGTACAATTTTTCAATGCCCAAAAATACCTTAAAAAAAGAGTAAAGAACATAAACACAAAAGAAATTTTGCTTTTACCTGTGGCCACCGATCCATAGCAGCAAAAAGAAGAGAGAGAGCCCAATTTAATTTTCTTCAACTATGGGACTCTAATATATATGTAAGCCTCATATATAATTTTCAAATTCTTGTTGCTGATCTTTTGATGAGTTTGAATGCTTTGATGCCAAGTATAGCTACTAATAGTCACACAAAAGCACGAAGCTCACCCACTTAAATATATTAACGAAATCATTCAACAAGAAACTGTAACATGGCCACCGATCCATAGCAGCAAAAAGAAGAGAGAGAGAAATAAAGAGAGAGAAAAAGAAATGGTTGAGAAATGAAAGAGTGAAGAAGAAGATGGGCATAAATTAACTGGGTAGGGTATAAAAGTTATTTATTTTTGCTTGAGTGTATTTTTTCTTCCGGTAACAAGTTACAAATTTGCCACATGTCAGTCCGTGTATGGAGAACTGTCCGCAGTTCCGCCAAAGCGGAACTGCGGTTAGCAAGGCCGAACTCAGATAGGTCAGTTTGACTTAAACGTACTTTTAGGTCAACTAAAATAAATTACCACAACTCAAACCTTATTATTATACTGGAAAAGCCCATTATAGTTGATTAGTCAAACTAAATCTTTCTGATTTCAATTAATCAATTACTTTCAAAAGACTTTAATCACCATCAGTGTTATTAAAATTTCCGAGTCTTAGTAATATGTCCAAGATGTGTACTAAAAGTCTAAAATCCAATTAATTGAATATTACTGAACATCCAAAATTATACTAAGTCAAAGATTAAAATAATACTAGATTTATCTGGCCCAATTAAAAGGCCAATTCACAAATATTTAACACCTCCTCCTTCAGCTCTTGGGGTGCATCAAGAAGTGGTTGATCCCATTTTATTTTGGATGCATCAATTCCTTTCTTTTTCCTTCCAACTTAATTCTAAAAGAAAAGAAATTGCACTTTGGCCATCAAATTTTAATATTTTTTTTGAAGTTATGGTATATATTTTCTCCTTTGACCCAAATTCAAACTATGTTGCTTAAATTATCCATTACAAAGGTTAAGGAATCTTAGCTAAATATGTGATTCGATAATAAAGAAACTAAATACTTTTAAAAATACACCTAATTCTTAACAGGATTAACAGTGTATATTTTTAAATTTACAGTAAAAAAGCTTCTCCAATTTCAAAGACCTTCTATAGACTTTAATTTGTTATAATTTTACACATTCTTTTATTTTGAAACCAACCTTTAACTTTTTCTCTAATTAAATGTGGAAATTCATTCTACCCATTCAAATTTGTTTCAACATCAACAGCTGAACGTACAATAATCTATTTCACATTTAATTCCAATATATGCTATATATTTAGCTTTAGACGTGCACATCTATATTGTATTAATATCATATATTTATGATATTAGGTCATCTCCAACAGCTCCTTTAAATTTCAGCCTCTCATCCTAAAATATAAGTAATGAACAGTGTTATACACTTCCATTTTTTACTCTGCCCTCCAACAGCTAGTTTATATTTTAACATATAACTTTTATATATTACTCCCTCCATCCCATTATTTTTACTCAATTAGCTATATTATCCAGTCAAATTTTTCAATCTTTTAAGTGATTTATCTTGATAAATTATTCACATTTTTGGCGTATTAAATCTTTTAAATATTAATATACATAGTGTCATATAATATTATCAAATTATTAGTTAAATATATTAATTAAATTATTTATTAATTTTCTTTTGAATTTAGTCAAGTTGAATGGTCAATAGTACCAAGGGATAAAAATTAATGAGACGGAGGAAGTATTTTATATAAATAATAATGATATATTTATAATATTAATTTTTTTATTTAATTTCATAATTAAAAATAGTTTTTAAAAAAATATATTAATTTTTGGAGTTTTATGGGCATAATATTTTAATGTTTTGCATGAAAGTACAAACTTTCTTGTAAATAATTGCAAATAGCAATTTGTATTTGGCCATCCAAACCTATAAATTTTAATAACTCTTAAATTTTACATGTGCTCTTGGAGAGCACTTTTTGTCATAATTTGAACAAAACTCTTAAAATTTAAGTTTTACACTTGCTCTTGGAGATGGCCTTATACTCACGTAACTAAGACTTTGCCATTAAATTGTACTTTTTATTCAAATTTTCTTGGTACTTTTTGGGCCCTTAAAGAAGAAGACAAGACATAATAATCATTGGTCCATGAATATAATGATTGTTTGTCATTTAGACCAAGAAGGACTGAATGCCACAAGACTAGAAGAGTCTCTAGGCCATTCCTTTTCTTCCTTTTTTTTTTTTATAATTATCTTTTCGTCAAGAAAATAAAAACGTGGTACCTAATTCATCAAGAAAATAAAAACGTGCTACCTAATTCAAAAAAATCGGCACCGGCTGCTGATGGGAGTAGTACGCATGTCTACTTTCTTCTATTTATAGGCAGCTAGTTATTCTTTAACTCTCATCACAAATTATCACATCATATATATTATTAAGTTGTATTAACTTGATAATGTCAGACACAAATATGTCAATCCATGAGTGGCCGGAGTTGGTTGGAGCAAAAGGAGAGGCAGCAGCGGCGGTGATAGAGAGGCAGAATCCGTATGTGAATGCCATAGTTCGCGAGGAAGGAGGTCCGGGGACTGCAGATATCAGGTGTAATCGTGTCCGGGTTATTGTCAATATTGTAATCTTTACTTTGATCAATTTTTGTAGCAGAAAATTCAATCAAGAACACATATGATTCTTGGAGAAAAGAGATGGAAGAATTCTGTAAATTCTGTATTCAAAAATAAAAAATGTGTATTGTGTTTTACAAAGGGTTCGAACCCTGATATTTATACAACTAAAAGAAAGGCGGTTAAAAGAAGCGTATACACGCTTTAAAAAAGAAAAGAAAGAAAAATAAAAATAAAACAATTAAATAAACTATACAAACAAAAAACCTAATCCTAAAATCAAATCTTCGTACACAGCAGCTATTGAACAAACACTTCCAAATCTTCAATCCATCCAAACTCCTTCAATCCTTCAATTAATCTAAAAGTAATGTAGCCATAAGTTAATTCCTCCAATAGTCAACGAGCATGGCGTTGTGGTTCAACCTCCTCGTATCGGTTAATTAAATATGTTCAAGAACAGTTCACCATATGTAATGTGTGTTTACTCTTTTCTTTCCTTTAATTTATATTGTCGTGTACAAGTCATGTAATAAAAATATTGGAAGTCTCCAATTGTCGTTTGAGAAATAAATGGTGAATAAACTATATATTGTGTATGTATATTTTCTTTTTTAGTGAAAAACTATATATTACATGTTCATGTATATTATATTGACTTATTAGTAGTAATTAATATATAATGTATGTAATGGCGGATGTTTAGTCTAGTGGAAATAACTAGATTGAACAAAGTGGTGACTCCAGGTTTGAAATCTCGTTGAGTAAGGAACTTTCAAGCAGTATATAAGATGTTTCTTGAAATGAATTTAAGATATAAATAATCTTGAGAAATGGGAAAAAAAGAAAATAAGATGAATTATTCGCCTAGGAAAACAAATAACGAACAAGAGGATTTTGAGATATTAACTTCATTGGTAGTTTTGAGGCAGATGAGTTAAGTCTTGCACTATATCATGTAAAATTACAATACATCTACTTTTCCGGGAATCATAAAATCTCTAAGGGCATCCTTGTTCTAAACTCAGACATGCCTATACACGCCATAAGAGAGTAAGAGTTTTGGTGGCACTGCACTACATCAGGGCTCCGACTGTTTTGCTATTTTCAGCCTCACAAAGTTGAGCATATTATTTCCGGTATGTTTTCCTTCTGTGAGCCCCTTGGTTCATATGCTGCTTGTGGTAATTTATTTTCTCAGTTTTTTTCCTTTTGTTTTTTCCTTTGTTTATTCATGTCGATTTTCGATTTTGTTCTTACTTTGATTTTGGTAGTGATTTCGTGAATTAATATTTGCCTGCCACATGCTTTGGGCGCCATTTTCCTTGTTTTTTTGAGATTGATTCCTATTGGATTACATCAATGGGATTTTGTTCATAATTGTTTCGATTTTTTTTGGAAGCTGTTTATTACGCTTTTATTACCTATCTTGATCTATCAATGCATTTGCCTAAGTCTCAGTGTGACCATATAAAGTAGACTACATTACTAAAAAAAAGTTGAAATATAGAAGAAGTGGACAGTGTTTTCATGTCGATCATGTTTATTTGCTTCTCGCTTAGGTGCGACCTTCAACATCTGATCATCTTTAGTTCTTTTAAAACTATTAGTGTCTTTCTACTTATATTTAGGTCTTTTCAAGTATATATTATCACTGATAAAAAAATGTTAAAATGACATGTTACCAGAAAAAAAAAATGTTTTGATAAATGAGTTGTATGGTTGAATTATGTTGTTCAAAATAGATGCATTCATATTTTTCTTCGGAAAATTCCATCAATATTTTTTAGGACAATACAATTTGTTCTGCTTCATAGTCTTAACTTTGTTTTCTCCTTTGAAGTTATGATTTTGGAGCTTTTATTCATTCGAGCTAAGTAGCTCCACGAAATGTCTCCGAGCTTCACTCCCTAAGAAAGAGAAGAAAATACATGTCTTCATTGAAAGAAATGAAGAACTCGTATATACATTTTCTGGAATCAAATTGAAATGGAGTGGCGGTTGTCAATTTTTGAAGTTAACAAGGGATACTTTATATTTTCTTAGGTTGAAAGGGGTGTTTTTGTATATTTTGTAGGTATATAATTGTCATTTTGGCTTTGAAGGGATTTTTTTGCTAATAAAACTAAGCATACATAGATTTTTTCCTATAAAAACAAAACAAAAGTTGTTCTGATAGCTAGACAAAGCAAGTTGGGTGTTTTTGCATTTCACTTGTCATTTTGGCCCGAAGGGTTTTTTTTTTTCCTAATAAAAACTAAGCATACATAGATTTTTTCTTAGGCCATCTCCAGTCGAAGGGGGAAGCAAGCAACAATTCCCTTTCGGCTGGAGACAAGCTTACCCCAAATGCCTACCTACCCAGCTCCTAGACGCGCGCGCTTTACTATTTTTTTTTTCTAAAAAAAATATAAGTAATTTAAATGTGTAAAAAATATATAAAAATATTTTAGCACTTATTAATGGTTTAATGTTTTCTTTAAAAAAAAAAGTTAACTATAATTTTAAGAAATACAATGTTATCTCCTTCATATTTATAATACTAGAAGACCACTCAAATACCACATTTATTATATCTTTATAAAATGGACTTAAATTCAAAGAATTCATCCAAATTAAGAAATTCTTTGTCCAGAAATATAAAATTCATTATACATGCAAATTTGCAATTTAAGAAATTTATATGTAGGTTAATTTTAGGTATGCTCAATTTATATTGTTGTTTACATACAAACTTTAGCCTAAATTGACAAAATAAATCGTCTAAAAAACTAAGCAATTATTCCATATTTATATTTACAATAAATTAATAAGAAACAAATTCCTTGAATTATACTACATCGTATCATCAATCTTTTTGTCACGTGTTCACAAGTAGAAACGCCCAATCATAATATGAATTTATAAAATAAACATAACTTAACTATTTGCAAACATTTGGTGCACACAATATATATTGTAGCATTATTATTGCAATTTAAAAATACAATTTAAAGATCAATTAAACAACTTAACATATACGATTACTAAGAAACTTAACATATCAATTAAGCAATTTAAAGATCAATTATTATTATTATTATTAGTGCTTTTATTGTTGTTGTTGTTATTAAATGAGAGTGGGAAAAGTTTGAGATTGAAATAAATATTTTGGATTGTTGGTTCTGTTGGAGATGACTGACTTGACAATGCAGACTATGTTTTTATAGTTAGACAAAGCAAATTGGGTATTTTTGCATTTCAATATATATATATATATATATATATATGTGTGTGTGTGTTGTAGCTAAAATTGGAGAGGTTCTCATTTAAGAGTTAACAATAATATAATTTATCATTTTTTATATGCTTAATGTTTAATTTGATCCCCTAAAAAAAACTATTCCCCTATAATCTTATAAAATTTGCACACTTTATCCATCACATTTTAAAATTACAAAATATTGCTTATTTTATAAATTTACATGGGGTTCATTGTTAATTTTTTAGGTTTGTAGGGGGTAAGATGTGTTTTATATTTATAAGTTAATATTATGTATCATTTTTTATTTTGCAAAACTTTATATATTTCTTCCCATCAAACACCTGATCACTATCATTATCATTGGACATTCACATGTGTAATTTGTTCAAATCTTGGATGGCAATATAAATAAAAAACTAAATATTATGTGGCAAAATGGAAAAACCCACATCATTAAAACTGGACGGAATATTCTGTTAGATTTTAACTTCTTGCATCTTAGAGGACTGCTATATATATATATATGGACGGAATATTCTATTAGATTTTAACTTCTTGCATCTTAGAGGACTGCTTATATATATATATAGTAATAGCTAAAGGGATTAAGTGAAAACTCACGAAAGTTAGAAGGCAAAATGGAAATTTTTTGAAAGATTATGGAGTAAAGTGAGATTTTTCCTTTTATTTTTCACTTAACATTGTAATTATTAAGACCACCGTTTTTACCAACAAGATAGGTTAAACCCTTTTGAAATAAGTAGTTAACTGTATTGAATATTGACCATTTCCGTGTCTAATCTAGTGATTTTGGTGTAAAGTTAACCACTTCTTGTGGAGAAAAATACTTATCAGATTTTTTAAAGTGAAAAGTTTATTGGTTGAGATATGATCTTGACTTGTGTTTTGGAAAACCTGCAAAGAATCCTCTTGTCTAATTTATTTTTGTAGAATCTCCTTGTATTTTATCAAATATTGCAGATCTCGTTTCCAAAGTTATATAGTTGATACCCTTAGTTTGTTTAGGTTAAACACTAATTTACCCTCCATGTTTAATTTATTTACCTATTTATTATAAAAACACAAGAGGGTTTTGTGCAAAAAAAAATGACACTGGACTTGGTGCATTTTTCCCTATAAAATCCTTCAACTTAAATTTATTAAAATTGAGTTCTAGTCTCATTAACCGCAAGTGAGATAAACTCTTTGTTACTTTTGAAAAAAAATGGATTTTGTGCAACTTTTTATAAAACACAAGAGAATTTCTCATAAGTATTTATAAAACACAATAGGATTTTATGCAGGTTCTCAAAAATACAAGTGGGTTTGGTGCAATCTTTCCCACAAAATGTGTTGTGATTATGAAGACATTTTATAATATGTGGATGAAGTCTGGAGGCCTGCAGGTTTTTCTCATGCGAAGTCTTTCTTCAGAATTTCTATCAAATACGCATAGTTCTATATCCCCATCTATTTTGTTTTGTCAGACTCAGAATTGGATATAAAAGCAAATGAAATTTTGAAATCTCAACAAAACATTCGATCATATTAAATATATTTTTTTTTGGATTTTAGATAAAAATTCATATTAGATAAAATCTTCACAATCAATTAATCTCCAATTCCTTAAAATAAACACATTTAAATAATGGATTTTTGGTATTTTGCCCTGGAATTATAAGGTTTTGGCACTTTGTAATCTAACTTAAAAGTTTTGTCACTTTGCACCTAGTGTATATTTTGAAGAAAAAATTAATTGATTGAAGAATAGTTATTTTCAAATATTTTGGCATTTTAAACCCTAAAATTATAAATTTTGACACATTGTACTTTGAAATATAGAATATTGTCACTTTGCATCCAAAAAACATAATTTCTGGCATTTTCAATCCAGACTTAATTTATAATCTAAATTATGTAGATAACATGCAATATAATAATATGTTAGATATGTAAACTTGTATTTTAGATATAAAGTAAATAATCTTGATGATACAAGAAAATAAAATGAAGACAATATGTTTTTTTAATCTAAATTTACAGAGAGAAATTGTTAAAATAAGTTATTATAAAGTAAAATAAATTTAGAATAACACGTTTATGATTGTTATGCATAGTGACCATTTTATCTCTACATCGCCAACATTCATGAGTCTGTTTTTTTAAGAAAAATACATTAGGGTGTAAAATTTAGTACAAATTATATTTTTAGGGTGCAAAATGCCAATATTCTATATTTTGAGGGTGCAAAATCTATATTGCCAATATGCAAAGTGAAAAAAAAATTGAAAATAACTATTTTACCCTTCTATCAATGAATTTTCTGACTAAAACATACACTAGGGTGCGTGCCAAATAAATTATATTTCCAGGGATGCCCCAAGATCGGATCTTGTCTTCAGGCTGAAAATACTTCCTCTTTTACCTTTTAATTGGGTGTGCACGTGGGCAAAGTGCCAAAACTCTATAATTCGAGGGTGCAAAATGTCAAAAACCCTTTAAATAACCATTTTTTGAAATCTAATTTCCTCTCAATATTTCATACATATTCTGCAAATATTCAATTCCATTCCAAATAAAGCCAAATTGTAACCTACACATAATTTCCACATAAAGTAACCAACAAACAAAATAACACCACAAACATCAAGGCACTCAATGTCGGCAACAAACTCCACGCAGTTGCATGGAGCACTTTGCCTAGTATATATATGCCAAAGATAAGTATTGAAAAATATGGAGAGAATTGCATTTTTGGTACACAGTTATAGGTCAATTCCCACTTTTGGTACACAGCTTTATGTGTCCAACACATTTGGTACACCTCTTTAACAAAGTTCGACACATTTGGTACAACCGTTAAATAAATTGCAAAATCACCGTTAATTCCGTTAGTTCGACACATTTGGTACACCTCTTTTACAAAATTGGCATGCGCGCGGCACATGGCTGCCTAGAAAAATTATATTTTATTCTTCTTCCAATATTAAACTATAAATGACATTATAGTTTATTATATTTTACATGTCATATAAATAATAAATACATATTTTTTAATAATTTTTATAAATATGATAAATTAAAGTAACTTGTTTATTATATTTTATTCTTCTTGCAATATTAAACTATAAATGACATTATATAGTTTATTATATTTTACATGTCATATAAATAATAAATACATATTTTTTTTAATAATTTTTATAAATAATAAAGTATTTTTATAAATAATTTTTAAAAATTGAAACTTGAAACTTTTTTATTATATTTTGTTCTTCTTCCAATATTAAACTATAAATGACATTATATAGTTTATTATATTTTACATGTCATATAAATAATAAAGACATATTTTTTAATAATTTTTATAAATAATAAACTATAAAAATAATAAACTATTTTTATAAATAATTTTTAAAAATTGAAACTTGATAAACTTGTTTATTTTATTTTATTCTTCTTCCAGTATTAAACTATAAATGACATTATATAGTTTATTATATTTTACATGTCATATAAATAATAAATACATATTTTTTTTTATCATTATATAAATATGATATGATAAATATAATAAATACATATGATAATTTTTATAAAAGTTTATCAAGTTTAATTTTTTTTTTGGGCAGCCATGTGCCGCGCAAATGTCAATTTTGTAAAAGAGGTGTACCAAATTGTCGAACTAACGGAATTCACGGTGATTTTGCAATTTATTTAACGGTTGTACCAAATGTGTCGAACTTTGTTAAAGAGATGTACCAAATGTGTTGGACACATAAAGCTGTGTACCAAAAGTGGGAATTGGCCTATAGTTGTGTACCAAAAATGCAATTCTCTCGAAAAATATGCTACCTATTCATCAAGAAAATAAAAACATGCTACCTATTCATCAAGAAAATAAAAACGTGCTACCTAATTCCAGAAAATCGGTACCGACTGCTGATGGGAGTAGTAAGCAGTGGCGGAGCCAGAAATTTTTTTCATAGGGGTCCTTATAAATTAATGAGTATTATTTAAAATATTAAAAAAATACCAGCAACAAAAATTAAAATATGACCAAACTAATTCAAACTCAAAATAAATTAAATGGAATGAAAACCTTTTTTTTACAAATGTAAATTAACCATAATCTAAAATTTCACTTGAAAATAACATCTACGAATCAAAGTAAAGTTAATCTTTTATTCATAACTATAATTTATTCTAGACCATATATATTACAAGTATCAACATGTGATTGGTCTAGTGGAAGGGACTAGTCACTACAACGTAGCGGACCCAGGTTCAAATCCCTATTGTGAGAGGTTCCCACTTTATGTGCCCGACGTGCCTCGAAAGGGACTAAACCTTTGGGAAACAAAATATATATATATATATATCTATATATATATATCTATATATATATATATATATATATATATATATATATATATATATGTATTACAAGTAAAAAATATTAAATAATTCACTACTATAATTATAAACATATATATTTCATACCTTATGTCTTCCTGAAGAATCAATGGTTTCTCCTGTTAATATGAAAAACTCGATACCAACTTTTTTTTTGTGTGTTTTTTTGTACTTTGTACTTTTGTTTTGCACGTTGTTTAAAATAGGCTCTTTTGTGAGAATGGATAAGAAGATGGAAGAAAGATTAATATGAAATTAGAGAGACTCTTGATATTCCTAAAAAGTGTCAATCCCTAAAAAATATTATTAGTGTTATAATATGATTCAAATTACAAAATAAAAATAAAAGATTAAAATTTGAGTTATTGTCCACTTTCTAACTCTTAAATTTATCAAACTCTAATAAATATAGACCCCTTTTATTTAGAAATTTCATTTTAGTTGAGGGTCCACTAAAAAATTATAAATTATCTTATAGCTTAACATAAATATATTTAATATATCATACATACGATACATATATATGATGCTTAGGATCAAAATTTCAGGGGGTCCATGCACCCCCTATCTATAGTGTAGCTCCGACACTACAAGAAAATTGGGCTTCACCTACGACAGATTCCGTTGGTGAAGCCTTGATTTCCGTTGGTATTCATGCGTAGCGACGCTTTTTTTCCGTTAGTTGATTCGTAGGTGAAGGCCTCGTAGGTAAATGAAGCAACAGTTTTTTTTTCCGTTGGTAAATGTTGCGACGGTTCGTTTTTGTTGGAAAAAGCGTCGGATGAACAATCGGGCCCGATTATTTTTTGCAACAATTTTGTTGTTGGAAATGCGTAGGAAAGTTACTAACTGATTTCCAACGGCATAAATATGTCGGTATTTTGTCGCCAATCAGTTGGAATCATTCTGACGGATTTAGCATTGAAATGTTTCCGTTAGTTTATTTTGTCACTAATTTGAAGGAAATCAGTTGGAACCTAGTGACAACTTTGCTGATTTCGTTACTAGCAATCGGGTCGGAGCAAAAAAATGAACCTCGACTTAGCATTGACTGAGTCGTTCCTGGGTGCGCCTGAGGCTGACCCAGGTGTCTTGGTCTCGCCTAAGCTTGACTGAGGCGCCTAGGCCATGCTTGGTGTTGGTCCCAAGTGGTCAGAAGAGGTTTAGAGGGGGGGGTGAATAAACCTCTTTAAAATTTTCTTTCAATTTTAACTTTAAAACTTTTCTTCAACTGAACAGACTAAGCTGATCAGATTAGTAAGTTACAACTCTGTTCGCGAACAAATCTTTGAACAGATTTGTTGACCACTCGTCTGATGGTTACTTAGCTGATTTGTTAAAATCAGTTTTAATACTTAGAGTACTTGCAGCGGATTTTCAAAGTGTTTTTCACAAGTATTCTTAGCAGTTTGAAAAATGTTTCCCCAGTTTTGTAAACTCCTTTTTAACTTCTTTTCAAACAGTTAACTTAGTGTGTTTTATGCAATCAGTAAATATGCAGTTTTAAAACAATGTAAAAACACAATCAATTTTTATAGTGGTTATATGGATTTGAATATCCTTTAGTCCACTCTTCCAAGTCACTCAGATCTTGGGTTATACTATAATCACAAAGTTTACAGTATACTCTGCTTGCGTCGAACAACAAATGAAACGACCACAAGTTCGCAATAGGAAATCACACAGAAGACCTATCCTCTAAAGTTTGATCACTCACAAAGATGGATCACAACTTCGCACAACACTCTTGTTTACAAAATCACTCAGAAGATGTATTTTTCTTGATTCTTCAACTCTGCTTTCGTCAACAAATGACTCAGCTGATGAGTGAGCTGTTCTTGAGACTTAGGAGAATTCTGCTTCGAAAATTTCTCTCAGAAAGTGTGTTGCAGTTTCTTCTTCGTCTCTCTCAGCTATTTATACTTGAGGATTGAAAAGTGTCCGTTGAAGAGAGACAGGATTCAAATTCCTCGAGTACTGGTCCTTAAAATCCGCGAACGGCTCTTTTGCAGTCTGTCCGTACTGAACAGTACTATTCTGCAGGCAGCATTAAATGCAGCATTAAATGCACTCTTCTGATGCGAAGCATTTCTTCAATCATTTGTCTTTAATAACCTTGTACTTCAGCATTTATTACTCCAAAGGGCATTTATTACCGTTGGGAACACTTCTTGATCTTCTTTACTTGGCTGACGAAAGTATACGTCTGATGGTGAACTCGGCTGATCTCAAACTTGAACAAATCTGATTTGAGTCGGCTGATCTTCACTAATCTGATAACTTTACTTCAGCAGATCAGAAGTCTTGGACCTTGAAACTTTGACTCTTCTGATTGTCTTCATTGCTTAGTCAAAATTCCTTGATAAGTTTATCAGCTAAGTTACTCCATACTTAGCCAATTTCTGAAGTTTTGGAATGCATCAAAACCTCCCTTATCAAACTTTCTTTAGTGCCTTCATCTTCATCTTCATCCAACAATTTCCCCCTTTTTGATGATGACAAAACTTCAGCTAAGTACCTGTTGAATACCTAAACTAAAGGTTGTAATCCTCAAAATTTTCTGAGATAGAAAAAGTTTATTGGATTGAATTTGGACATTTTATTGATGTTTAAAGTGAATTACATGTACAAATTCATCAGATGAGATTTCTGAAAAAGTAAACTGATTACAATTGATTTTTCAATTTCTAACTATCAGCTTCTTCATCAGATTCGAGCACTTCTTCATATTCATAAGATGATTCTTCATCATCTTCTTCTTCATCAGCTGCTTCTTCCAAGATTGCTTTGGCAGCTTCCATCTTCTCCTTAAGTTCTTGTTCTTGAAGAGCTTTCAGAGCTTCCATAGCTTTCCTGGCAGACTCAGTGTTCTTGTACTTGGTATTTTCTTGTTCAATCTTCTCTTCTTCTTCTACCTTTCCAAGTTCTTTAGTCTTGTCAGCTGTTTCTTCAGTTTCCTTGACTTCAACAGTTGCAGCAGCAGTTTCTTCCTTAGTTGTTTCTTCAGCAGCAGGCTCCTTTGCTGGTTCCTTAGCTGTTTCTTCTTCAACAGCAGGTTCCTTAGCAGGTTCCTTAGCTGTTTCTTCCCTTTTATCTTCCCCCTTTTTGTCATCATCAAGTCTGATGACATTAGAAGGTTCAACAGCAGGGTTGAGAGCAACTGTTGGAATCTTCACTCCAGCACATAAAGCCTTGAGATTCTGATTGACAACATCGTGACTAGCTGTAAGATTTTGAATATCAGTGCTGATGATGTCAGTCTTGTCATTGAAGTAGTCAATATTCAGGTTGACAGTTGCAATTTCATCTTGTACAGATTGTACAACATTTCCCACTTCATTCAGCAACCCCAAATTGACTTCCTTTTCTTCTTCACTGACTTTGATGAAGGTTGCAGTCAGATCACCGATCTTGTGTTCAGCTCTTTCAAGTGCAGTATGAAGATGATTTACATCACCCTTCACATCCTCCACGTTTCTGTTCATTTCATTTAAGCTGTTCACTAACTGCAATGAATGATCTTCAGGAATAGGTAGATCATCAATAGCCAACTTAATAGTGCTTGCAATTAGACGGTGTGCTCTTTCCGTCTGTTGACTGTGTGATTCAACCAATTCTCCCTTCATCTTTTGTAACTGCAGACTGTTCCTCTCTTCCATCTCTTTTATTTGACTTTCAATAAGTAGTTGGAAGGCTTCCATCAGTGAAGAGTGTTCATCACCTGATGAAGCAGAAGCAGCAGCTTCATCCTTTTCTTCATTTTCCTGGTGGACAGGAACTTCTTCCATCTTCACATCCTGATGATCTGCAGAATCCTCAGCTTTCCACTCAATGGCTAAGGGTTCATCAGCAATCTTCTCAGCAGACTTGTCAGTGGCCTGTTCAGCAGACTTGTCTTCATGCTGGTCAGCAGACTTAACAGCAGTCTGATCAGCAGACTTGTCTTCAACAGCTTGATCAGCAGGCTTGACTTCAGGCTTGTCCGCAGCTTTATGTTCATCAGTTATGTCGTCGTAGAACAGATTAGTAATTGTTCCATCATCATTGAAGCATGTAGTCTGTCTAATCTGCCTTACAATAATCCAAGGGTTGACAAATGCATTGTTTCCCTTAGGGATTTCATAGTACGGTTGTACTTCCTTGCCAAAGATGATTTGCTGGATACTTGGCAGTAGAGGCAAATCACTTGATGTACCTTGCTGATAACTAGACTTTGTAGCCCATCTCTTCAGGGCAGTCATAACAGCAAACTTAATTGCTCTTTCTTCAGCGTCTTCAGACTTTTTCTTCTTATCAGCCAAGGTGCTTTTAATCTTTTTGGCCTCCTCCAGTGCAAAGCCTTTTGCATAACCATGCATGATGTTTCTTACATGGCTGGGATCCAGGGCCTTTTGAATGGAGTTTGTTTTTAGCCAAGATAGAACCCATCGTTCTTCATCAGCTAACTCCTTCATTGTTTGAAGTTCAGTTATTGAGCTGTTCAGCCTGATATCCCTCCACTTGATATATCTTGGTTTCTCCTGGGCGAACATAGTTCTTAACATAAGCTTTTGATCATGGTAAGCTAAGGCCTTCTCAAACTTCTTGAAAAGCTCCTTATCAGCATAGACTATCTCAAAAGCTTTTCTGACTTCAAACTTGTCCTTTGACTTGAGTTTGGCAGCAGGCAGCAGTATCCTTGTTTTGTCTTCTTCATCCTTCTTGCCTTCACCAATCTTGATGCCACCTCCATGGACAGGTCCATAGGCATCAGTTTTGCTCTTTTCAATCACCATGGCCAGTTCAGCATCTTCAGCAGCTTTCCTCTCTGCTTCAGACATTTTTCTTCTGGCCTCATCCTTTGCTTCTTGAGCCTTGCTCAGCTCTAGTGCCTTTTTCTCTTCAAGTTCATCCTGCTTTCTTTGTTCAGCTTCCTCCCTTGCTTTCTTGTCAGCTTTAGTGATTTTCTTTCTCTTAAACACTATCTTCTTTTTCCCTTTGTCAGCAGGAGCTGGTCCAGCAGATGATATGGGAGCAGCAGCAATAGGATGTATGATTTGAACATCTGGATCGTCTTGAGGTTGAGCAGCCTCAACAGTTGGTGCAGTCTGAGTAGTCTGTTGTTCATCAGCTTTGTCAACAGTAGAAGCTTCAACAGCTTCAACTGGTCTTTCAGCAGACTCTGGACTTGATCTCACTAAGTCCACCAACTCAGTATCCTTTTCTATGAAGGACATCTGCTTCCTTGCAGAACCCTTGGTTCTTCCTTCACGATAAGTAGAAGCAGCTGTATCTCTCTGGCTCCTTGTTCGTTTAGAGACACTTTCAGCAGGCTTCTCTGCTGATGGAGTTCTTGAAGGTGATGCAGGGGATCCAGTCCTTACATCAGCAATTATGTTTTCAACGATCTTAGTGGCTTCAGCAGAAGTCACTGTCTCCATCTGCTTAGATTCTTTCTTTTTGGGCTCATCAGCAGCCCTCTTTCTTTTAGTTTCAACAGCCAAGCTTGCTGTTTTAACTAACTTCCTTTGCCTCTTGGCAGGAACCTCCTTTGGTTCCTCAACTTCTTCTCCTTCATGCTCATCAGCCTTCCTCTTCTGAACAGGTAAGTACTTGTTCATTGCTTTGGACTTATGAATTTCTTTCCCGTTTTTCATAACACAGCCCAACTTTGATAAGAGGTAACTTAGAGTGATTCTATGGTTGGTGTAAGGGCCTTTTCCCTTCTTCACTTCCAGAAAATCAGCAAGTATATACCACACTATAATGGACCAGTTTACCTCTAGCCCGTAGTATATGGCAGCCATGATGCTGAAACGCTTCATTGTGACAGCATCTAGAGAAAAAGTACAGTTTTCAATCAGCTTAGACACCATATCAGCCATCCGCTGATATTCATCTTTCAGCTGTTTCTTCCTGATGTTGCCAGTCAACATTTCTCCTTCCTTGGCGCAGATCGCCCAAAATTGTTGGTGCTTATCTTCAGTTAGCACGATAACTTCATGTCTTCCAGATTTCGGCAAACCAAACTGTTCATGAAGAACCTCTGGAGTGATGACAACAGTTTTGTCACCCACTTTTGCTCTGATTTCTAGCTTGTTATAGTCAGCCTTCGCCGTTCCATAATACTCCATAACCTGGTCGGTCCAGATTACTCCTTCATTGTACTCCATGAAATTTACCAACTGTGCCGATTTGAATTTCTCCAACAATTCTTTCATCAAACTTGTACCAGACTGATAATAAGACTCATAATCCAAGAACATACCTTCGGCGGCCATTTCAATCTGTTGAAAGTTAGTGAAAAGGAAAGGATTTTTGCAGAAAACTTGTGTAAAATTTTCTCACAATTGCTTTTGAAAGTTTAGGGTGCGTAAAGAGCTACTCGACTGATCAGATGAGGATTTATAGAGTTGGGGTTTTTCGGTTTTCGTGATAATTTCCAACCGTTAGATCCGTATTTCTGTCAGTGCTGATCGTGCGGCGTCAGTTACGACCTTTCAAATTCAAAAGATATTTAATGAAGAGCGGGAATATGTACCGCCCAACAGTTACTTATAAAAGCGTGTTTTGAGTAAAACGTTTTTAGTTGGTTCGCTTTTATTAATTTAATCAGATGAGTATGAGAAACACTTATCTGATGGACTACTGTCCTGATGACAATGCTGTTATCAGAGAATGCCAATAGCTGATAACCTTCCTCAGCTGTTTGTCAATCCAGCTAGATAAAATAACTTTAATCTTCGATAGTTGAGTCTTCTGATGAAAACATAACTTCAACTAACTGTCATTAACATATTTCATCTTTAAGTCAGAAGTACCGCTAGTCTTACACGTTCCCCCTGAGTTTAAGAATTCATAAGTTAACTAGTCTGTTGAGAGTTAATCCTTGAAGATAATAAACGATGACTAAGCTGTTGAACTCCAGTCTTCTGATGAGTTCCCCCTCAGCTTATGCATCCAAATTTAGTAGTCCTAACTCAGCTCTTAAAGTTGAGAACCTTGCTTCACTTAGAGGTTTAGTGAAGATATCAGCAATCTGATTATCAGTATGAACATACTCAATCAACACATTGCCTTTTTCCACATGATCTCTAATGAAGTGATGCTTGATCTCAATATGTTTAGTCCTTGAATGACTTGTAGTGTTCTGAGTAAGTGAAATTGCACTTGTATTATCACAGTAGATTGGTATTCCACTGATCTTGATGTTGTAGTCTTCTAGTTGATGCTTCAACCATAGTATCTGTGCACAACAAGCTCCAGCAGCTATATATTCAGCTTCAGCAGTAGATATAGAAACTGAGGTTTGTTTCTTACTCATCCATGAGATCAGACGACTACCTAAGAACTGACAGGCACCTGTTGTGCTTTTTCTGTCAATCTTGCAGCCAGCAAGGTCTGAATCTGAATAACCAATAAGCTCAAATCCAGATTCTCTAGGATACCATAATCCCAATTCTTGAGTGCCTTTAACATACTTCAATATCCTCTTGGCAGCTAAGAGATGAGATTCTTTGGGGTTTGATTGAAATCTTGCACAGACTCCAACTGAGTACATTATATCAGGTCTGCTTGCTGTTAGATACAACAATGAACCAATAATGCCTCTATATTTGGTTATGTCCACTGATTTGCCATCTTCATCTTTATCCAAACGAAGACTTGTAGACATAGGAATTGTAGCAGTAGAGCTAGTTTCCATACCAAACTTCTTGAACAGATCTCTTGTGTACTTTGCTTGGCTGATGAATATCCCATCAGGCAACTGTCTAACTTGCAGTCCAAGAAAGTAGTTAAGTTCACCCATCATGCTCATTTCAAACTTATTCTGCATCAGCTTGGAGAACTTATCACACATCTGTTGGTTAGTTGAACCAAAGATAATATCGTCCACATATATTTGCACAAGTAATATATGATTTTCCCATTCAATTGTAAACAGGGTCTTATCTACCTTACCTTTTCGAAATCCTTTAATTAAAAGAAAATCAGATAAGGTATCATACCATGCTCTTGGAGCCTGTTTCAGTCCATAGAGGGCTTTCTTCAGACGATATACTTTGTCCTCTTCTTGATAGACTTCAAATCCAGGAGGTTGTTCAACGTACACTTCTTCTTGCAATTCTCCATTGAGAAAAGCAGACTTCACATCCATCTGATAGACAGTGAAGTTCTTGTAAGCAGCATAGGCAAGAAACAGTCTGATTGCTTCAAGTCTTGCTACTGGTGCAAAAGTTTCATCAAAGTCAATTCCTTCTTCTTGACAATAGCCCTTGGCCACTAGTCTTGCTTTGTTTCTGGTAACAATACCATCTTCATTCATCTTATTTCTGAATACCCACTTAGTGCCAATTACTCTTTGATGACTTGGTCTAGGAACTAAGTACCAGACTTCATTCCTTTCAAATTGATTCAACTCTTCTTGCATAGCTTCTATCCAGAAGGAATCATTTAGAGCTTCTTCAATTTGCTTAGGCTCTATTTGAGATAGAAAAGTGACAAACATGGCATCTTGTGCAGCAGCTCTTCTTGTTTTCACTTTATCTAAAGGATCACCAATCACCAATTCAGGAGGATGATTCTTGAGCCATCTGAGATCAGGTTGCAGGTCTGAATGTTGTCCTCTGTTTTGATCTTGCAACACTACTGTTGGAGATACAGTAGTAGTCTGTTGAACATTTGTCGTCTGTTGAACAGTCACTGGTCTGTCAGCTGTTTGCAACTCGTCTGTTAGACAATCAGCACTGTGATTTTGAACAGCACTTGAGTTATCAGCTGAATTTAGATTAGGTAGTATGATGGGAACATATTCTTCATTTCTTCCAATGTCTAGCTTCTGTAGATCAGTAGACAGATCTTGATTAACACTTTGATTCTTTTCAGAAGATTGACTTGGCTCATCAAATACTACATGGATAGATTCTTCTATTAGTAATGTTCTTTTATTAAAAACTCTATAAGCTTTACTAACAGATGAGTATCCTACAAAAACAGCTTCATCAGCCTTTTCTGCAAATGCAGTAAGGTGATTTTTCCCATTATTCAATACAAAACATTTACAACCAAAAATCTTAAAGTAATGAATGTTTGGCTTCCTATTGTTCCAAACTTCATATGGAGTCTTGTTCTGATTTTTGTTGATCATACATCTGTTCTGGGTGAAGCATGCTGTATTTGTTGCTTCTGCCCAAAATCTTTGAGGCAGTTTAGCTTCAGCTATCATGGTTCTGACAGCTTCTTTTAGTGTTCTGTTTCTCCTTTCAGCAACACCATTTTGTTGAGGGGTTCTGGCAGCAGAGTACTCGTGATGTATTCCTTTGATGTTACAGTACTCTTCAACAGTAGAGTTTGTAAACTCTGTCCCTCTATCTGATCTGATCTTCAATATTTTGATAGTCTTCTCATTCTGGATCAGTTCCATCAGATTTGTAAGACATTCCTTGGTTTCACTTTTCTTCTTCATGAAAATCACCCAAGTATATCTTGAATAATCATCCACAACAGCTAGGCAGTATTTCTTTCCACCATTGCTGACTGGATCAATAGGGCCAAATAAGTCCATATGTAACAGCTCCAATATCCTTCCAGAAGATTGGTGCTTCTTGCTTTTGAATGATGACTTGATTTGTTTACCCTTCTGACAGGCGTCACAGAGCTTATCTTTGCTCATGACTGCTTTTGGAATCCCTTCTACCAAATCATTCTTGATTAATCTGTTGATGGTCTTGAAGTTTAAATGATTCATCCTTTTGTGCCACAGCCAACTGACTTCACTTGGAGCAGATGCTACCAAACAAACACTTGAGTTCTTGTCAGCAGAACTCCAGTCGACTATGTAGACATTCCCTTGTCGTCTTCCAGATAAAATTACCTTCTTTGTACCTATCTGTTCAACGTAGCACTTATCTGTTGAGAAGATGACTGAATATCCTTTGTCACAAAATTGACTTATGCTCAGCAGATTGTATTTGAGGCCTTTGACATATGAGACGTCAGATATCTCTATGCTTCCTCTGATTATTCTTCCTTTAGCTTTAATCTTGCCTTCTTTGCTGTCTCCAAATGTAACACTTGGACCATCCACAGCAACTGCATCAGTCAGCTCATGTATGTTTCCACACATGTGTCTTGAACATCCACTGTCCAAGTACCAGATCTTCTCTACTTTACTCCTACTCCTAATCCTAACCTACAAAACAAAAATAAAATTGTTTTAGGTACCCTTATTGAGAGGGTCCTGAAGGATTAGTTCCACCTTTGACAACCCAAGATGTTGAAGTCTTAGGCTTCTTAGGTTTCTGAGTTTTCACAGGAGTATGAACAGTTTCATTTTTATCATAATTATCAGATAAGTCATGTTGATGATCAGTATGATATGAATAATGTTCATAAGCAGGGTAAGGTGCATGATATGCAGTATATGCATGCATTGGATGAGCAGGGTAAGGTGCATAGTAACTAGGAAACTGAGGTGCATGATACATAGGATGATATGCAGCAGGTTGCACATAATATGACTCATTTCCATACCAAGCATTTTGATTTTTCTTATTCTTATGCTTCTTTGGTTTACTAGGTGCTTGCTCAACTTGTTTAGACTTAGCTTTACCACTAGTCTGATTGACTTTAGCTTTATCAGCAGACTTCTTAGGACTCTGCTGTTTGGTCTTACTAGTCTTATTTCCTACACTAGGCTCTTTGCTCTTTTTAGCCTTAGGAGATTTCTTCTCCTTTAATTCTTTCTCAGGTGAAGTAGGTCTAGCAGTTTGAACATACAGAATGACCTTACTATTGTCAGCTGATATGAATTTTTCAGTATGGTTCAACTCTTGCTTATCCTGTTCTAAAGGCATCTTCTGTTTGCTAGATGTATGCGTGGATGCAACAGATGATTTTTCATGAGACTCGATAATCTTTTCAAGTTCCATGATTTTTCCTTTATAAACTTCACATTCAGCTTTCAGAGATTCATGCTCTTGCTCAAGCTGTTTATATTCAGCTGATTCTTTTGGCTTTTCAGCTAAAAGTTTCAGTGAACTGTTTTGCTCTTTTAGCAGGATCATCTCTTCCTTAAGCTTTACAAATTCTCCAGCAATAGTAGTATTATTTAACATCATTTGCTCTAGAGAATCAAACAATTCGTTGTTTTGAGGAGTTACCTCATCCTCAGAGTCATCAGAGTCCTTTGCCATCAGGCACAGGAGAGCAGGCTTTTCTTCATCAGAAGATTCTTCATCAGACGAGTCTGAATCTGAATCAGATGGGCAGACAGCAGCAAGCTTTTCTGCTTCAGCCATCATTGCTTTCCCTCTCTGATACTTTCTTTCTTTTCTCACTTTCTTCTCCTCTTCAGTGTACTTCTCTGCTTTTGGATATGGGCAGTCTTTGATGAAGTGTCCCAATTTCCTGCAGTTGTAACACATTAGTTTTGATTTATAATCTTCTTTATCTTGAGAAGAAAAGTTAGGTTTAGAAGTGGAAGCATTGTTGTATTTGTTCTTCATTTTTCTTTTGTAGAACTTCTTGAAATTGTTCATCAACAGTGCAACGTCTCCAGCAGTGTACTCCTTTTTGTTGAGTAGAGTGGCTTCATCAGATGAGTCCACTTCCGCAATTCTTTGGGCTGGTCTTCTTTGATTTTCAGCAGCAACCAGTGCAGCTGTGGGTCCTGAAGTTGAGGTTTCTTCAATACCCATCCTAGGCAGTTTATACTCATAAGCCTTGAGTACAGAAAACAGCTCTGTCAGAGAGATCTTCCCCAGATCCCTTGATTCTTCCATTGCTGTCACCTTCATGTTGAACTTTGGGGGTAGGGCCTTCAGTACTCTGTTGGTTATCTCTTTGTCTGTGAAGGTTTTTCCCAACTTTAAAACTTCATTCAACGTTCTGGTGAACCTGGTATCCATCTGATCAATGGTCTCTCCAGATTTCATCTTGAAGTTGTCCAACTTTTCCAAAGCAACACTGAGCTGATGCTCTTTGATGGCGTCGTTTCCTTCGCTCATGTCACGAACCTTGTCCCACATCTCCTTTGCAGTTTTGCAGTGTTTGACCTTGTCAAACCGATCATTATCCAGGGCTTTGGTCATGATGAAACGGCCAACTTTATCCAGATTGAACAGCTTTATTTCCTCGGCTGTCATCTCTGTCAGATCTTTTTCCACCACCATTTCAGCTTCATCTACTATGATGGTCTTGGTGAATTTGAATGGACCTTTAATGATACATGTGTACATGTTGTCATTGTAGGCAGCAAGGAAAATCTCCATTCTGATTTTCCAATCCTCAAAAGACATACCAGCAATGTGGGGAACATGACTGATACAGTCCATTTTTCAAAAAGTTTTAGTTTTTCAAAAAGATGCTCTTTTGAAAAGTTTAAAAAAAAACTTTGAAAAACACTTGGATCAAGCTCGTTGATCAGGCAGTTGATTCAAATGAACCACCCGCTCTGATACCACTTGTTGGTCCCAAGTGGTCAGAAGAGGTTTAGAGGGGGGGGTGAATAAACCTCTTTAAAATTTTCTTTCAATTTTAACTTTAAAACTTTTCTTCAACTGAACAGACTAAGCTGATCAGATTAGTAAGTTACAACTCTGTTCGCGAACAAATCTTTGAACAGATTTGTTGACCACTCGTCTGATGGTTACTTAGCTGATTTGTTAAAATCAGTTTTAATACTTAGAGTACTTGCAGCGGATTTTCAAAGTGTTTTTCACAAGTATTCTTAGCAGTTTGAAAAATGTTTCCCCAGTTTTGTAAACTCCTTTTTAACTTCTTTTCAAACAGTTAACTTAGTGTGTTTTATGCAATCAGTAAATATGCAGTTTTAAAACAATGTAAAAACACAATCAATTTTTATAGTGGTTATATGGATTTGAATATCCTTTAGTCCACTCTTCCAAGTCACTCAGATCTTGGGTTATACTATAATCACAAAGTTTACAGTATACTCTGCTTGCGTCGAACAACAAATGAAACGACCACAAGTTCGCAATAGGAAATCACACAGAAGACCTATCCTCTAAAGTTTGATCACTCACAAAGATGGATCACAACTTCGCACAACACTCTTGTTTACAAAATCACTCAGAAGATGTATTTTTCTTGATTCTTCAACTCTGCTTTCGTCAACAAATGACTCAGCTGATGAGTGAGCTGTTCTTGAGACTTAGGAGAATTCTGCTTCGAAAATTTCTCTCAGAAAGTGTGTTGCAGTTTCTTCTTCGTCTCTCTCAGCTATTTATACTTGAGGATTGAAAAGTGTCCGTTGAAGAGAGACAGGATTCAAATTCCTCGAGTACTGGTCCTTAAAATCCGCGAACGGCTCTTTTGCAGTCTGTCCGTACTGAACAGTACTATTCTGCAGGCAGCATTAAATGCAGCATTAAATGCACTCTTCTGATGCGAAGCATTTCTTCAATCATTTGTCTTTAATAACCTTGTACTTCAGCATTTATTACTCCAAAGGGCATTTATTACCGTTGGGAACACTTCTTGATCTTCTTTACTTGGCTGACGAAAGTATACGTCTGATGGTGAACTCGGCTGATCTCAAACTTGAACAAATCTGATTTGAGTCGGCTGATCTTCACTAATCTGATAACTTTACTTCAGCAGATCAGAAGTCTTGGACCTTGAAACTTTGACTCTTCTGATTGTCTTCATTGCTTAGTCAAAATTCCTTGATAAGTTTATCAGCTAAGTTACTCCATACTTAGCCAATTTCTGAAGTTTTGGAATGCATCAAAACCTCCCTTATCAAACTTTCTTTAGTGCCTTCATCTTCATCTTCATCCAACACTTGGTTATAGGCCAGGCGCCGGGGCCACTCATGGGGCTGCCCCGGGCGCCTCTGTATCGCCTGGGCTTGGCCTAGGCGCCAATGCCACTCATGGGACTGCCTCGAGCTCACCTGGGCTTGGCCTAGGCGCCTAGGCCACGCCCGGGTCTTGCCTGGGCCACTCATGGGGCTGCCTCGGATGCCTAGGTCTCGCCTGGGCTTGGCCTAGGCAATGTGCGCTCGGGCGACGCCTGGGCGACTAGGCAATGTAATTTTAATTAACTTGTTGGATGTGGGATTTGAACCCTTGACCTCATATATATATATATTAAAGGATCAAACCAGTTGAGCTGGACAACTTTATTGTATTTTCATTAGACAATTATATATATGAGCTAACTAATAGTTTATTTCATCAATTATTTCAATTATTTAATTCATTTTTATTAGTTTGATCGATTTGAATCATTTTGACCTTTCCCACGGTTTTCATCAATTTTTATCACTAAATTTGTTGATTTAAATCTTTTTTACCTACCGAACATGTTAATCCCCGTTTTCACCAGTTTAGTTTTTAACCAATATCACTTATTTAAGCTATTTTTCACCGGTTCAACTTCTTTTTCACCATTTTCATCGATACAAACTATTTCTGACTTAGATATTCGATTATTAATCGATATCATCTGTCTTTGCGCTAATTTCATCAATTAAAATATTATTAATCGATTTAACATTTTTTCACTATTTTTCATCGAGTTACACGATTATGATCGAATTAACCTAATTTTCATCGATTTCATCTTTTTTTTTTCCAAATAATTTCATTGAGTTGCACTGTTTTGTTCGATTTAAATTATTTTCACCAAGTTTTCATCGATTTAAATCATTTTTAACCGTTGACCCATTTCCCACCGATTTCGTCTGTTTTATCATTAATTTCATCGTTTGTAAAATTTTTTTCATTGATTTATCCCGTTTTGTTCACAAATTTCAGCGATTTAAACTGTTTTGGACCAACTTAACTCATTTTTTCACCAATCTCACAAGTTTTTTTTCAATTTCATCGATTGAACCCATTTTTTCATTGATTTCACTCATTTTTTCCCCAAATTTATTGATTTAATTTTTTTTATCGATATAACTAGTTTTCCCCCTTAATTTCATCAATTTAAATCGTTTTGACCAATTTAACTAGTTTTTCCACTATTTTCATTCTCTTTTTACTAATTTAATCAAATTTAACCGTATTCACCCATTTTTCATCGACTTCACTTATTTTTAACTAAGTTAGCTGATTCAACATGTTCCAAAAACAATTAAATTCTTTTTTTTTTTACCGATTTCATTCATTTTTTTTACGAATTTCATCAAATTTACATGTTCGTGATAGGTTAAACTCATTTTAAATCGAATTCACCAATTTTTTTCTTCAATTAACTGAAATCACCTGTTTTCAATGACTTAACCCATCTTCACCATTTTCCCACCAATTTACAAAATTACACATTTTTTCGCCGAGTAACTTGTTTTTTCACTAATTTTATCGAAGTGTAAAATCAGTGAAAATATATAAAATTTATGAATCGACAAAAAAATGGTTAATCCATTGGAAAATGAATTTAATCAATGAAAATATTCGAGAAACATATTTCTATCGTTGGTTTTGTCGCTATTTAGTTACACATTTATTACTAGAGCTAAATAGCAACGAAAATTTTCCGTTGGAACAATTTCATCGTTGTGGATAACTTTTTCCTACAACTTAACAACTGAATTCATATGAAAAATATTTTTCCCCAATTTTTCGTTGGTTATTATTCGTTATTATTGACGGAACATATTTTTGTTGATGGTTCCGTCGCTGTTCAGTTACTAAAATCTAAATAGCGACGGGCAATTTTCCATTGGAATGATTTCGTCGCTATGGATAAATTTTTCCTACAACTTAACAACCGAATTCCTACGAAAAATATTTTTTCCCAATTTTTTGTTGGTTATTTGTCGTTATTATTAGCGGAACATATTTTGTTGATGGTTCCGTCGCTGTTCAGTTACTAAAATCTATATAGCGACGGACAATTTTCCGTTGGAAAGATTTCGTTGCTATGAATAACTTTTTCCTACAACTTAACAACCGAATTCCTACAAAAAATAATTTTGGCGACATTCCGTCGGTAATTTGTCGCTATTATTGAAGGTAGATTTTCTAATTGAAATTATGTTGGTATTTGGTTACTAATCCGTCACTAATAGCGACAAATTTATTTTCGTTGGAATCAGGTCGTAGGTGAAGCCCCTTTTTTTGTAGTGCGACCATGGTAGTGCGCATGTCTACTTTCTTCTATTTATAGGCAGCTAGAGCTATTCTTAACTCTCATCACAAATTATCACATCATATATATTCTTAAGTTGTATTAACTTGACAATGTCAGACAGAATTATGTCATTCTGCAAAGGCAAGAATGAGTGGCCGGAGTTGGTCGGAGCAAAAGGAGAAGCAGCAGCGGCGGTGATAGAGAAGCAGAATCCGCATGTGAATGCCATGGTTGTCAAGGATGGAAGTCATGGGACTTTCGATTTCAGGTGTGATCGTGTCCTGGTTTATATCAACAAGCATGGCGTTGTGGTTCGTCCTCCTCAAATCGGTTAATTAAATCTGATCAAGAACAATTCACCATATGTAATGTGTGTTTACTCTTTTCTTTCCTTTAATTTATATTGTCGTGTACAAGTCATGTAATAAAAATATTGGAAGTCTCCAATTGTCGTTTGAGAAATAAATGGTGAATAAACTATATATTGTGTATTATATTTTCTTTTTTAGTGAAAAACTATATATTACATGTTCATGTATATTATATTGACTAATTAGTAGTAATTAATATATAATGTATGTAATGGCGGATGTTTAGTCTTGTGGAAATAGCTAGATTGAACAAAGTGGTGACTCTAGGTTTGAAATCTCGTTGAGGCAGGAATTTTCAACTAGTATATAAGATGTTTCTTGAAATGAATTTAAGATATAAATAACCTTGAAAAATGGGAAAAAAAGAAAATAAGATGAATTATTCGCCTAGGAAAACAAATAACGAACAAGAGAATTTTATGGGACTTTCACGCGTTGAAATGCACATCTCTTACATCGTTTTCAGACTCGTTTTAAGATAAGAATGACTATATCAACCTTACCTTCAACATATAATATCCAAACTCACTTTTTCATATAATTTATAATTATAATTATTTTATTAAATAGATAAGGAAAATTTTAGGTTGAACATGCTGATTGGAATTCAAATCCATGTGTTGGCTTGGGTTTCAATACTAGACCACGGCATGGGCTTTCCGAATCTAGGTCGTGGGCACTGGGCCGAGATTGATTCAAATTCAGACCACTGTGTAGATTATTCAAATTGAGGTTGTGGTTTGAGTTTAAGATCTAGGTCATCGAAACCCAAACGACGATCTAGGTATTCAATTCTTTTTTTTTTTTTATCTACTAGACTGAGTATTTACAGCTCGGACCGAAGAGTGCAAATGGTATAGGTCCTCCCCAGTGTGATGTCTCCAATAGGATTCGAGCTTGAGTCTCGCCTCTGGGGGTCGCAAGTCACTACCACTTGGCCCAACCACCTTGGGTTAGGTATTCAATTCTTATATTGTGGTTCTATTAGCTAAATTAGTAGCACACATCTATTATTATTATTATTATTATTATTATTATAGTAGCAGTACCTTATGTATTGTTAGTACCTCTAAATTTCTAAAGAAAAGAATTCTTGTGAATCAAAACTCTTTGTCTACTTTAATTAAATGTGTAGTTAGATCATAGTGAATAGAGCTCCACTAATAGAGTTACCTAATATTATAAGTAGAATTCAATAAGAAAAAATTTCTTTAACACTTAATATAGTTCTATTTTACACATTCTTTTATTTTGAAACCAACCTTTAACTTTTTTTCTAATTAAATGTGGAAATTCATTCTACCCATTCAAATTTGTTTCAACATCAATAGCTGGACGTACAATAATCTATTTCACATTTAATTCCAATATATGCTATATATTTAGTTTTAGACGTGCACATCTATATTGTATTAATGTCATTTATGATATTATTCTCACGTAACTACGACTTTGCCATTAAATTGTACTTTTTATTCAAATTCATTGGTCCATGAATATAATGATTGTTTGTCATTTAGACCAAGAAGGACTGAATGCCACAAGACTAGAAGAGTCTCTAGGCCATTCCTTTTCTTTCTTTTTTTTTTGTAATTTTTTTTAGTTATATATATATATATATATATATATATATATATATATATATATATGTTTAATAAATATTCAAAGCCATGTTTTGATGAAATTTAGTTTATGAGTATCATAACTTTGTAGCTGAAGATAAAATAATTATTCAAACATATTTGGGATGAAAACAAAAAAATTTGTTTTGAGGAACACTTGAAACATATTTATAATTTAAAAAAATTATTGTTTTGATGAATACACTGTATAAGTGAAATTTTGTATGTTCAAACTTATGAAAATAGGTAGCGATAAGTTCACAATGTAATCATTTTGGAAAAATATGTATAGTAATTAGAGGTGAGCATTTGGATCGAATTGGACCGCGATTCATGACAGGTTCGGTCGTAGAAATTCATGGACCATTTATCGGATCGAAATTTTCGTTCCGGTTCGTGTTTACCTTATTGTGGCTGCATGTTTAGTACCATCATTTGAAAATTAGTTGCAATATTCAGACCACCATCAAATAATTAGACAAAAACGGACATAATTGGTCTTGTGTGGTTGCGCGTAGCCATCATCTCAATTTTTTGAGGGAGAATTATCACCCATTCCTCACTTTTAGAAGGAATATTATCACGTTAACTTATCCTTTAAAACGAAAATGATAATATTTTTATGGCGTTATATGTTATCATCTACTATTCTCCTTTCAAAAGACAAAATTTGCCTATTTTCGTTCAATTATTTGATGGTGCATGATATGAACATTACAATCTATATTTAAATTGTGGTACTAAATATTTATTTACGGTGGTATCAAAGTTGCAAAGTGTCAGATTGTATGGTACCAAATATACGATTTCCCCATCAACTATTGACAAACGGTCCTCTAATTTTGTTGTAGACTATTGTCAAGGCACTAAGGTTGAGGCTGCAAGTACAAGAAGTTATGTGTTCAATTTCTACTAACGTGGACTTTTTTTTATGTCGTATCTTGTAAATTTTGAAAATCCATTTCACCATTTTCAAGTCACGTCGTGTCGGTGTTCCGTTGCTTGTGTGCGTGCAACATAGCTAAGCATGTGTATAAATGCAGTTGTTTAATTTTGTGATATAATTCCTTAACATCTTTTAAAATGTTATGAATAATTGTAGGTGAAAATACATTCAGGTGGGGCCAAGACCTTTGATATTATTCATAATGGATGCCGAATTGGCAATTATGTTCCTACTCCGGTGGATTCAATTCATTGGGGTGCTGAATGAGTGACAAGTGTGTATGGTATGACAATTCTTTGCCCTCTTATGCACAAGAGGTAAAATCCAACTCCTATTAATATAATCTATTGATGTAATATGAATATAACCGCCGAATTGATGAAAGTTGTTATGAAGAATCACAACTTTGAAACAGAAATAAGCTTAATCATCTAGACAGTTTGAAGGTGAGCGAGGATAAGTAGGAGTATATAATTTTTAAACCTGTAGACCACATCTTAATTAAAGAGAGAGGATTAATATATATATATATTTATGTATGTAAAGTTGTCAAAGATAAAAGATAAGTATTGAAATACATGCTACCTATTCGTCAAGAAAATAAAAACGCGGTACCTAATTCATCAAGAAAATAAAAACATGATACCTATTGATCAAGAAAATAAAAACGTGCTACCTAATTCAAAAAAATCGGTACTTGCTGCTGATGGGCATGTCTACTTTCTTCTATTTATAGGCAGCTAGCTATTCTTAACTCTCATCACAAATTATCACATCATATATATTCTTAAGTTGTATTAACTTGATAATGTCAAACAGAATTATGTTAGAGTGCCAAGGCAAGAAAGAGTGGCCGGAGTTGGTCGGAGCAAAAGGAGAGGCAGCAGCGGCGGTGATAGAGAAGGAGAATCCGCATGTGAATGCCATAGTTCTCAAGTATGGAAGTCCAGTGACTGGAGATATCAGATGTGATCGTGTCCGGGTTTTTATCAACAAGCATGGCATCGTGGTTCTTCCTCCTCATATCGATTAATTAAATTTGTTCAAGAACAGTTCACCATATGTAATGTGTGTTTACCCTTTTCTTTCCTTTCATTTATATTGTCGTGTACAAGTCATATAATAAAAATATTGGAAGTCTCCAATTATCGTTTGAGAAATAAATGGTGAATAAACTATATATTGTGTATGTATATTTTCTTTTTTAGTGAAAAGCTATTGCATGTTTATGTATACTATATTGACTTATTAATAGTAATTAATATATAATGTATGTAATGGCGGATGTTTAGTCTAGTGGAAATAACTAGATTGAACAAAGTGGTGAATCCAGGTTTGACATCTCGTTGAGGAAGGAATTTTTAAGAAATATATACGATGTTTCTTGAAATGAATTTAAGATATAAATAATCTTGAGAAATGGGAAAAAAAAAGAAAATAAGATGAATTATTCGCCTAGGAAAACTTATAAGGAACATGAGAATTTTGTAAGACTTTCACGCGTTGAAATGCACATCTCTTACATCCTTATCAGACTCGTTTTTAGACTATATCAGCCTTACGTTCAACATATAATATCCAAACTCACTTTTTCATATAATTTATAATTATAATTATTTTATTAAATAGATAAGGAAAATTTTAGGTTGAACCTACTGATTGGAATTCAAATCCATGTGGTGGCTTGGGTTTCAATAATAGACCACGGCTGGGCTTTTCGAATCTAGATCATGGACACTGGGCCCGGATTGATTCAAATCCAGACTATTGTGTAGATTATTCAAATTGAGGTTGTGGTTTGAGTTTAAGATTTAGGTCATCGAAACCCAAATGACGATCTAGGTATTCAGTTCTTATATTGTGGTTCTATTAGCTAAATTTGTAAGTTATCTAATATATATTGTTGTTTTTAAATATCCAATACCATGTTGGATTCTTGAATGTCAAACCAATTCACTCAGTATGATTTTGTGGTTCTATATTTTTTGTTTCGTTTTTATGTTATCTGGTTAGAAAAAAAAAAGTTTTTCTATTTAAATGAATTGGTAATTTTTTTTTTTTACTTTTACTTCATAAGATAATGATATCGTACAAATTATTGGGTCTCAAATTTTGTAGCTCTCTCACCATAAATCGATTAAATATAATCAAGCTAATCATTCCCATATATAATGATATCATACAAATTATTGGGTCTCAAATTTTGTAGCTCTCTCACCATAAATCGATTAAATCAAGGTAATCATTCCCATATATAAACTTATTTACATGTTTGTCCCTTTTAAAAAGAAAATAAAAATATACTTGTATATATATCCGACTTACACAATATTACACTTAACCATATTTTCGGTCAAATAGGACCTCATGTGCCATGATCATTATTTTCAAGAGGGGTAATTTCAATGGTTCATCTCATGAATTACATTTACATAAAATCTAAATTTTGAGATTTATTTATCAATCCTAAAAGTCACGTGAATGTCCCAGGAGGTGGTGTATGATTGATAAGGACTATAAGGACACTCAATTCAATATGACATCAATTAAAATTACTGTTTTAAGGCAAAATTTATATTTTATATTGGTCTTACCCAAAATTTTATGCATTAGCATTATCGTCAGCTTTAACAACATGACATAAACGATTTTATCAACTTAACACATTTTTTTATTTATTGAAATAATGAAAACCCATCTCAAGAGTCCATAAATACCTAACTCCCATGTATCCAATGAGTGGAAAGTGGTAACTAGAGCACTTAAAGAGCACTAATTTATTTAAGGGTTCACCTTTGAAGAATACTTATGTTGGTCTATTTTCTTAAATTAATTGCTGAAACGTGGCGCAGAATAGACTATGAAATACCATACAAGCGTGATAGCTTTAAAAGGGCAAGTGGTGAAACTATTAAATGATTATTTTATAGACGCGTGTACAAATAGTAATTTTGTAATTGGATTTGTTCTTTTGAGTTGGAAATTGGCATAGATTAGGTTTTGTTTGCCTTAGAAATTTGCTTTTAGTGTAGAGTTGCAGGTTGATTATATTCTTTTAAGGAGCTTGTAATAGAAGATGATGATATACTTACTTTGTGCCCTCGGATGGGGGTCATGCAAGCCCTTCTTGCCATTTGCAATGCATCACCAAAAATATAGTGGTTTCATTATCTTTTTATCCATATGATTTTACTAATCGGTGTCCTATTCATTTGTAAGATTTCTAGTTGCATAAAGATAATCTCATTTTTTGTTTATGTCATAGCTTTCTGATTGAGCATTTCTGTTAGGGAAAATTGCTTTTTTGGTACCATAGGATAGACTGACTTGCACTTTTGGTACCATTGAAAACGAAAATGCAAATTTGGTACCATATGATATGTTTTCCTTGCAATTTTGGTACCAAACCCAATTTTTCTACAAAGTTAATGGCAATTTACCCCCTATAAAATGCATAATGTTCAATTTATCCCTCTATAATTTGAAAAAAAATCAATTTACCCCACTGTAAAATTTTAATGAAGCATTTTACCCCCTTCAGCCGGAGATTGTAACTCACTTGCCGAAATTGAGAGTATGCATGCAAACTATTTTATTTAACATAGGGGGATAAATTGCCACATTTATCATAACACAATGAGTAGAAAATCACATTATCATAATAAAAGTTGATTAAGTGCCGCCTATAAAAATATCAGGGAAGCGATGTGAAATTTCTATAAAATTTCAAAGGGTAAAATGCTCTTTTTTAAACCACGAGGGGTTAAACTAAACATTATGCATTTAGTAGGGGGTAAATTGCCATTAACTTTGTAGAAAAATTGGGTTTGGTACCAAAATTGCAATGAAAACCTATCCTATCGTACTAAATTTGCATTTTCATATCCAATGGTACCAAAAGTGCAAGTCAGCCTATCCTATGGTACCAAAAAAGCAATTTTCCCATTTCTGTTACTTCAGCCATGGATTTCCTGAGGGGCGAAGGTATAGGGGGTGCGGTACCCCCAGCAAAAAAAAAATAGTAGCACATATCTATTATTATTATTATTATTATAGTAGTACCTTATGTATTCTTGTTAGTACCTCTAAATTTTTAAAGAAAAGAATTCGTGTGAATCTAAACTCTTTGTTTACTTAATTAAATGTGTAGTCCGATCATAGTGAAAAGAGCTCCACTAATAGAGTTACTTAGTATAAGTAGAATTCAATAAGAAAAAAATTTCTTTAACACTTAATATAGTTCTCTTTTAATAAGGAAAAGCAAAATTATAGTTATAATATTTATTATACAAGGAATTAGAGGAAGAAAGAAATGCTGCTGCTATTGCAGCAAATGAAGTAATGGCCATGATTACGAGATTGCAAGACTTAATATAGTTCTCTTTTAAAGAGGCGGCACTTCATATGGAGACTTTGCAATACTTACGAATGATGGAGGAACAAGCAGAGTATGATTTGGAGGCACTAGAAAGAGCTAATGATATCTTAGCTAAGTAGAAGGAATTGCAATTTGCAAGACTTGGAAACAGAGTTGGAATTCTACAGAAATAACTTCCTTGACGAGTCAGGGTACCGGATATTCAAAAAGAAACTTCGACGAAAAATTTGAAATCCAATGGAAACTCTAAATCTATAAATAGTTCGATATCGAACTTTGAAGATGAAAAACTCTACATCTTGCAATGTTTGAAGAAGTAGGAGGAAAAGCTCCATCAATCTCCATCAAATGGCCTAAATTCTGAAAATAATAAATCAAATGAAAATCCTTTTCAAAAGATTGAGTCAAATGGTACTACTAGTGATCATGCCAAGGAAAATGGGTGTCTACATGGAAAGAGTGATGAGCTGTTAGTAAGTCATGGAGGCGTACGTAATTGAGAAGGAAATCGAACAACTTCATGATAGGTTGGAAGCACTTGAGACTGATCGAGAGTTTCTCAAGCATGCTTCTGATTTACTCCGGAATGGAAACGATGGACTAAACTTAATTCAAGAAATAGCTCATCAGCTACAAGAACTGAGAAACATGGAATTCATGAAGAGATGACTATGCGTCTTAGTTTGAGCTTGAAGATTACCAAATAACAAGAATGGAAGCTCCAACTTAAGTTTTTTGCCTGAAGAGGAAGTTATACTTGAAAAATATTGGCACATATACATAGTTTTGATTTATTTTTTCATCTTGGATTTCCATTTTGTGATTGGATTTGTTCTTTTCAGTTGGAAATTGGCATAGATTGGGATTTGTTTGCCTTAGAAAATAGCTTTTACTTTTTTTTTTTTTTGGTACTAAAAATAGCTTTTACTGTAGAGTTGCAAATTGATTCTATTCTTTTAAGGGGCTTGTAATAGAAGATGATGATATACTTACTTTGTGCTCTCAGCTGGGGGTCGTGCAAGCCGTTCTTGCCATTTGCAGTGCATCACAACAAATATAGTTGTTTCATTATCTTTTTATCCATATGGTTTTACTAATCAGTGTCCTATTCATTTGTAAGATTTCTAGTTGCATAAAGATAATCTCATTTTTTGTTTATGGCATATCTTTCTGATTGAGCATTTCTATTAGTTCTGCCATGGATTTCCTGTAAGGTAATTCAACTGTTGAAAATACTTTAGTTGCGGCCATGATGAGAAAAACGAGGAAGGACTATCTAGGTATTCAATTCTTATATTGTGGTTCTATTAGCTAAATTTGTAACTTACCAAATATATATTGTTGTTTTTAAATATCCAATACCATGTTGGATTCTTGAATGTCAAAGCAATTCACTCAGTATGATTTTGTGGTTCTAGATTTTTTGTTTCGTTTTTATGTTATCTGGTTGGAAAAAAAATAGTTTTTCTATTTAAATGAATTGGTAATTTTTTTTACTTTTATTTTTACTTTTACTTTTACTTTTACTTCATAAGATAATGATATCATACAAATTATTGGGTCTCAAATTTTGTAGCTCTCTCACCATAAATCGGTTAAATCAAGCTAATCATTCCCATATATAAACTTCTTTACCTGTTTGTCCCTTATAAAAAGAAAATAAAAATATACTTGTATATATATCCGACTTACACAATATTACACTTAACCATATTTTCGGTCAAATCGGACCTCATGTGCCATTCTCATTACTTTCAAGAGGGGTAATTTCAATGGTTCATATCATGAATTACATTTACATAAAATCTAAATTTTGAGATTTATTTATCAATCCTAAAAGTCATGTGAATGTCCCAGGAGGTGGTGTATGATTTATAAGGACTAAAAAGGACACCCAATTCAATATGATTTTTAAGGCAAAATTTATATTTTATATTGCTCTTATCCAAAATTTTATGCTCTAGCATTATCGTTATCTTTAGCAACATGACATAAACGATTTTATCAAGTTAACACATTTTTTTATTTATTGAAATAATGAAAACCCATCTCAAGAGTCCATAAATACACGACTCCCATGTATCCCATGAGTGGTAAGTGGTAACTAGAGCACTAATTTATTTAAGGATAATTTTTTGTCCTTTCATGAGTATGTAAGGATAATTTTTTGTCCTTTCATGCACATGTGACATTCATCCAACCCCAATACACGCGTGATAGCTTTAAAAGGGCAAGTGGTGAAACTATTAAATGATTATTTTATACACGCGTGTACAAATAATGTTTTTGTGATTGGATTTGTTCTTTTGAGTTGGAAATTGGCATAGATTAGGTTTTGTTTGCCTTATAAATTAGCTTTTAGTGTAGAGTTGCAGCTTGATTCTATTCTTTTAAGGAACTTGTAATAGAAGATGATGATATACTTACTTTGTGCCCTCGGCTGGGGGTCATGCAAGCCCTTCTTGCCATTTGCAATGCTTCACCAAAAATATAGTTGTTTCATTATCTTTTCATCCATATGGTTTTACTAATCAGTGTCCTATTCATTTGTAAGATTTCTAGTTGCATAAAGATAATCTCATTTTTTGTTTATGGCATAGCTTTCTGTTACTTCAGCCATGGATTTCCTGAGGGGCGAAGGTATAGGGGGTGCGGTACCCCCAGAAAAAAAAAAAAAAATTAGTAGCACATATTTATTATTATTATTATTATTATTATTATAGTAGTAGTATTTTATATATTCTTATTAGTACCTCTAAATTTCTAAAAGAAAGAATTCGTGTGAATCAAAACTCTTTGTCTACTTTAATTAAATGTGTAGTCAGATCATAGCGAATAGAGCTCCACTAATAGAGTTACCTAGTATAAATAGAATTCAATAAGAAAAAAATTCTTTAACACTTAATATAGTTCTCTTTTAATAAGGAAAAGCAAAATTATGTTATCAATATCAAGTATCATAAGAATTATCGGCATATTAAAAATAAATTAGCTTTTTTGAAAAATAGGGGTAAATTAGCTTTATCCCTTGCAAAATGTGACACAAATACCGGATATGAAAGTTTTTTGTCATTTTTATAGGCAAAATTGCAGAAAACGTCACAAATTAATCAGTAATTTTGAATTTTCGTTTCAAATTATATCACTTAGTCAATTTCATCCCGTATTTTCATATTCTTTTGGAATATCGTCTCATTTGCCACATGACTGCTTATGCATCAAGAAGTGGTAAATTTTAGCATGAATAATTATACAATATTGCAGAATTCGTACCAAGGAAATTATAAATTTTGGTTTTTCGTCCCAAACTATATTAATTCGCCGAATTTCGTTTCACAATTTATCATTTGGCATGAATTTAGTCCATTATTAAGTTTCTAATTTATTGGAAATAACGATTTATCTTTTATTCTTTAAGGGACTAATGGCAATTTATCCCCTATGATATTCATAATGTTCAATTTACCTCTTATAATTTGAAAAGAAGCAATTTAAAGTAAATTGAATATTATGAATATCACATGGAAGTAATTGTCATTAACTATTTTTTAAAGAGAAAAATAGTATTGATTTTTGAAATTTATGTGCGCTTTTGAGAAAAAAATCCTATCTCAGTACATTAGGAAAAAATTGTGCATTTTTTTGTACTAATAAATAATAAATATTACCAACGGGTGATTGGTCTAGTAGAAGGGACTAGTCACTACAAAGTAGCGGACTCAGGTTCGAATCCCTGTTGGGAGAGGTACCCACATTAATGTGCCCAACCCGCCTCGAAAGGGTAACCCTTGAGAAACCAAAAAAAAAAATATTTATAATTAGTTTGGAAAAAAACTTCCCCCTGTCATTTCAATTACGAGACGGAAATCGGCTTGTTGATATAGTTTGGGACGAAAAATAAAAATTTATAATTAGTTTTGGATGAATTCTGCAATCATATTGTTTATGATAAAATTTGTTACGTCATGACACATAAACATCTATGTGTCAAGTGAGACAGTATTCCAAAAAAATATAAAATTTCGGGACTGATTTGGCCAAGTGATATAACTTGAGACGAAAATCCAAAATCACTAATTTACTCCCTCAATTCCTTTTTACATGTCACTTTAGAGAGAGAAAAAAAATCCCACAATACATGTCATTTTAGAATTTCAAGATAGACTTAAATGCTAGTTTGACATTTTTACCCATCTTCATTTTCAAGATAGAGAGAGGATTATGGAGAGTTACAAAATATTTACTCATGTTTTTCAAGGGTAATTTTGTCCAACTACCCTTTTATTTTCCTAAAATCTAAAGCATTAAATGATTCCTTAATTCTTGTGAAACAACTTTAAAGGACATGTAAAAAAGAATGGAGGGAGTAATTAGTTTGGGACTTTTTTTTCGCAATTTTGCCTTTTTTATAGTATAATTTTTTGAAATCTATTTCTGTGTTTTGTGTTACAGGGGGTTGTACCAATAATGCAACAACAATGGTCCCTAAAGATGGTCCAAGCTTTGGTGGACGTGTTCTCTTATCTCATAGTAAACATTTTCGTGGTCCAAGCATCCTATTTGACAATAAACGTGAAAAACATTGAAACCCTAAAATTGATAATTACAAAATTATCACTAAATTATAGTGATAATATTTATTGTCATTATAAGAATGTCATTAATTGTTAATAGTGATAACTTAAGTTTGATACACTTATCACTAATAGCTATTGTAACAACGTTAATATTTTTGTCAAAAAGTGACAATTTCAACTATGTCACATAATATTTTGTCACTAAAATTCATTTATCTTATAATGCAAAAGTGGCAATTTTAACCTTATCACTTGAATATCTCGTCACAAAAATTATGTTTTCTTGTAGTGAATTTTCATGTGATCATATGAACATTAGTATTTAATTTCACTACAGAATAAATTAGAGATTGTATTTTGTGATGGAGGCTCACCGTTGTATAAATTTTGCTTCCATTTTTTTTTCCTTACTAATGGAATTTTAATTTATCCAAATGAAAACCTAGTATTTAAGTAAGAAATGACTTGTATTTCTTTCTAAAAAATTTTAAGTTTAAAATTATTAAATTTTAATACCCTTGGATTAGTCCCATGATTAAAAAAATCAGATTAATTAATTAATTATTTTGGATGCATCAATTCCTTTCTTTTTCCTTCCAACTTAATTCTAAAAGAAAAGAAATTGCACTTTGGCCATCAAATTTTAATATTTTTTTTGAAGTTATGGTATTTTCTCCTTTGACCCAAATTCAAACTATGTTGCTTAAATTATCCATTACAAAGGTAACTAATATATTTCACATTTAAATTATCCATCAACAGCTGAACGTACAATAATCTATTTCACATTTAATTCCAATATATGCTATATATTTAGCTTTAGACGTGCACATCTATATTATATTAATATCATATATTTATGATATTATACTCACGTAACTAAGACTTTGCCATTAAATTGTACTTTTTATTCAAATTTTCTTGGTACTTTTTGGGCCCTTAAAGAAGAAGACAAGACATAATAATCATCGGTCCATGAATATAATGATTGTTTGTCATTTAGACCAAGAAGGACTGAATGCCACAAGACTAGAAGAGTCTCTAGGCCATTCCTTTTCTTCTTTTTTTTTTTTTTTTTTTTTTTGTAATTTTTTTAGTTATATATATATATATATATATATATATATATATATGCGTGTTTAATAAATATTCAAAGCCATGTTTTGATGAAATTTAGTTTATGATGAGTTTCATAACTTTGTAGGTGAAGATAAAATAATTATTCAAACATATTTGGGATGAAAACAAAAAAATTTGTTTTGAGGAACACTTGAAATATATTTAGAATTAAAAAAAAATTATTGTTTTGATGAACACACTGTATAAGTGAAATTTTGTATATTTGAACTTATGAAAATAGGTAGCGATAAGTTCACAATGTAATCATTTTGGAAAAATATGTATAGTAATTAGGGGTGAGCATTTGGATCGAATTGGACTGCGATTCATGACCTGTTCGATCGTAGAAATTCATGGACCATTTATCGGATCGATCCATTTCACCATTTTCATGTCACGTCGTGTCGGTGTTCCGGTGCTTGTGTGCGTGCAACATAGCTAAGCATGTGTATAAATGCAGTTGTTTAATTTTGTGATAGAATTCCTTAACATCTTTTAAAATGTTATGAATAATTGTAGGTGAAAATACATTCAGGTGGGGCCAAGACCTTTGATATTATTCAATTATGTTCCTACTCCGGTGGATTCAATTCATTGGGGTGCTGAATGAGTGACAAGTGTGTATGGTATGACAATTTTTTGCCCTCTTATGCACAAGAGGTAAAATCCAACTCCTATTAATATAATCTATTGATGTAATATGAATATAACCGCCGAATTGATGAAAGTTGTTATGAAGAATCACAACTTTGAAACAGAGAAGCTTAATCATCTAGACCGTTTGAAGGTGAGCGAGGATAAGTAGGAGTATATCATTTTTAAACCTGTAGACCACATCTTAAAGAAGGAGGATACATATATATATATATATATATATATATATATATATATGTAAAGTTGTCAAAGGTAAGAGACAAGTATTGAAATACATGTTACCTATTCGTCAAGAAAATAAAAACGTGGTACCTAATTCATCAAGAAAATAAAAACATGATACCTATTCATCAAGAAAATAAAAACGTGCTACCTAATTCAAAAAAATCGGCACCGGCTGCTGATGGGAGTAGTACGCATGTCTACTTTCTTCTATTTATAGGCAGCTAGTTATTCTTTAACTCTCATCACAAATTATCACATCATATATATTATTAAGTTGTATTAACTTGATAATGTCAGACAGAAATATGTCAATCTGCAAAGGCAAGCATGAGTGGCCGGAGTTGGTTGGAGCAAAAGGAGAGGCAGCAGCGGCGGTGATAGAGAAGCAGAATCCGCATGTGAATGCCATAATTCTCAAGGAAGGAAGTCATGTGACTCTAGATTTCATCTGTGGTCGTGTCCGGGTTTTTATCAACAAGCATGGCGTCGTGGTCAGTCCTCCTCGTATCGGTTAATTAAATTTGTTCAAGAACAGTTCACCATATGTAATGTGTGTTTACTCTTTTCTTTCCTTTAATTTATATTGTCGTGTACAAGTCATGTAATAAAAATATTGGAAGTCTCCAATTGTCGTTTGAGAAATAAATGGTGAATAAACTATATATTGTGTATGTATATTTTCTTTTTTAGTGAAAAACTATATATTACATGTTCATGTATATTATACTGACTTATTAGTAGTAATTAATATATAATGTATGTAATGGCGGATGTTTAGTCTAGTGGAAATAACTAGATTGAACAAAGTGGTGACTCCAGGTTTGAAATCTCGTTGAGTAAGGAACTTTCAAGCAGTATATAAGATGTTTCTTGAAATGAATTTAAGATATAAATAATCTTGAGAAATGGGAAAAAAAGAAAATAAGATGAATTATTCGCCTAGGAAAACAAATAACGAACAAGAGGATTTTGAGATATTAACTTCATTGGTAGTTTTGAGGCAGATGAGTTAATTCTTGCACTATATCATGTAAAATTACAATACATCTCTACTTTTCCGGGAATCATAAAATCTCTAAGGGCATCCTTGTTCTAAACTCAGACATGCCTATACACGCCATAAGAGAGTAAGAGTTTTGGTGGCACTGCACTACGTCAGGGCTCCGACTGTTTTGCTATTTCCAGCCTCACAAAGTTGAGCATATTATTTCCGGTATGTTTTCCTTCTGTGAGCCCCTTGGTTCATATGCTGCTTGTGGTAATTTATTTTCCCAGTTTTTTTCCTTTCGTTTTTTCCTTTGTTTATTCATGTCGATTTTCGATTTTGTTCTTACTTTGATTTTGGTAGTGATTTCGTGAATTAATATTTGCATGCCACAGGCTTTGGGCGCCATTTCCTTGTTTTTTTGAGATTGATTCCTATTGGATTACAGCAATGGATTTTGTTCATAATTGTTTCGATTTTTTTTTTTGGAAGCTGTTTATTACGGGCAAAAATTCATTTTTGGCATCATAGAATTAAGCGTTTTTCAATTTTGGTACCATGGTGTCAATTTTGATACCAATTCTGAATGTCGTTTTCAATTTTGGCACTTTCGGACGGAAGTACCAAAATTGAAAACGTCAGTCATAATTGGTGCCAAAATTGACACAATGGTACCAAAATTAACTCCTAGTTCTATTGTGTCAAAAATGATTTTTTGCCAATTCCCCTCACCAATTACTTCCAATTCACAATTTATGTCACTCTCATTTTAATAATAATAAGAATAAGAATAATAATAACAAAAAAGTAAAAAAATTATATTATAAAAAATATTTGGGTACACAATAATAATAAATTGCTACACATGTTATCATCAAAACCACTCCTTATTACATTGACTCAACTTCATCCAACAATTCCCTTTTTTTTTTTTAATGATGACAAACATTCAACTAAAAATATCTTTTAAGTCTTCAGTTTGGTCTTCACTCAAAGATGAAAATCACTTGGCTGAATAAGAATATACAATTATCTTCTGATTTGAACTTCCACTTTTCAGTTTTATCCTTCTTTCAATTGTAAGTTGCCTTCTCCTCATTTTCTTCCTTTCTTCTTCTCCTTATTATTCCAATAACAGAGACGTTGCTTAGATGCATTACTTCTTCTCATTTTGAAGATTTAGAAGCGATTATTTGTTGATTCCCTTTAACTCGTTCGAAATTATATAAACACCTTTTAAATCATATTTGAAAGTCGGGTTGAAATAATAAATGAACAAATCAATAAACTGCATTGATGTGCTATATAAAAAAAATATGAATAAAATAATATAGAATCTAATTTTATATACTCATAGTTAAAATAAAATACTTTCAACCTTTATGAATGATAATTCATTTTTGGCACCATAAAACTAGCCGTTTTTTAAGTTTGGTACCAATGTGTCAATTTTGGGTGTTTTTGCATTTCACTTGTCATTTTGTCCACGAAGGGTTTTTTTTTTGCTAATAAAAACTAAGCATACATAGATTTTTTCTTAGGCCATCTCCAGTCGAAGGGGGGAGGCAAGCAACAGTTCCCTTTCGGCTGGAGACAAGCTTACCCCAAATGCCTACCTACCCAGCTCCTAGAGGCGCGCGCTTAATTACTATTTCTTTTTTTTTTTCCTAAAAAAAATTTAAGTAATTTAAATTTGTAAAAAATATATAAAAATATTTTAGCACTTATTAATGGTTTAATGTTTTCTTTAAAAAAAAAAGTTAACTACAATTGTAAGAAATACAATGTTATCTCCTTCATATTTATAATACTAGAAGACCACTCAAATACCACATTTATTATATCTTTAAAAAATGGACATAAATTCAAAGAATTCATCCAAATTACGAAATTCTTTGTCCAGAAATATAAAATTCATTATACATACAAATTTGCAATTTAAGAAATTTATATGTAGGTTAATTTTAGGTATTCTCAATTTATATTGTTGTTTACATACAAACTTTAGCCTAAATTGACAAAATAAATCGTCTAAAAAACTAAGCAATTATTCCATATTTATATTTACAATAAATCAATAAGAAACAAATTCCTTGAACTATACTACATCGTATCATCAATCTTTTTGTCACGTGTTCACAAGTAGAAACACCCCATCATAATATGAATTTATAAAATAAACATAACTTAACTATTTGCAAACATTTGGTGCACACAATATATATTGTAGCATTATTATTGCAATTTAAAAATACAATTTAAAGATCAATTAAACAACTTAACATATACGATTACTAAGAAACTTAACATATCAATTAAGCAATTTAAAGATCAATTATTATTATTATTATTATTAATTAGTGCTTTTATTGTTGTTGTTGTAGCTGTTGTTATTAAATGAGTGGGAAAAGTTTGAGATTGAAATAAATATTTTGGATTGTTGATTCTGTTGGAGATGACTGACTTGACAATGCAGACTATGTTTTTATAGTTAGACAAAGCAAATTGAGTATTTTGGCATTTCAATATATATATATATATATATATATATATATATATATATATATATATATATGTTGTAGCTAAAATTGGAGAGGTTCTCATTTAATAGTTAACGACAATATAATTTATCATTTTTTATATGCTTAATGTTTAATTTGATCCCCTAAAAAAAATATTCCCCTATAATCTTATAAAATTTGCACACTTTATCCATCACATTTTAAAATTACAAAATATTACTTATTTTATAAATTTACATGGGGTTCATTGTTAATTTTTTAGGTTTGTAGGGGGTAAGATGTGTTTTTTATTTATAAGTTAATATTATGTATCATTTTTTATTTGCAAAACTTTATATATTTCTTCCCATCAAACACCTGATCACTATCATTATCATTGGACATTCACATGTGTAATTTGTTCAAATCTTGGATGGCAAAATAAATAAAAAATTTAATATTATGTGGCAAAATTAAAAAATCTACATCATTAAAACTGGACGAAATATTATGCTAGATATGATATTCTTGACTTGTGTTTTGGAAAACCTGCAAAGAATCCTCTTGTGTTATTTTTTTTTTATAGAATCTCCTTGTATTTTATCAAATATTGCAGATCTCGCTTTAAAAGTTATATAGTTGATACCGTTAGTTGGTTTAGGTTAAACACTATTTTACCCTCCATGTTTAATTTATTTACCTATTTATTATATTAATTAAAAAGCACAAGAGGGTTTTGTGCAAAAAAAATGACACTGGACTTGGTGCATTTTTCCCTATAAAATCCTTCAATTTAGATTTATTAAAATTGAGTTTCAGTCTCATTAACCGCAAGTGAGATAAACTCTTTGTTACTTTTGAAAAAAATGGATTTTGTGCAATTCTGATAAGTATTTATAAAACACAATAGGATTGTATGCAGGTTCTCAAAAATACAAGTGGGTTTGGTGCAATCTTTCCCACAAAATGTGTTGTGATTATGAAGACATTTTATAATATGTGGATGAAGTCATGGAGGCCAGGTTTTTCTCATGCGAAGTCTTTCTTTAGAATTTCTATTAAATACGCATAGTTCTATATCAGATTCAGAATTGGATATAAAAGCTAATGAAATTTTGAAATCTCAACAAAACATTCGATCATATTGAATAAAATTTTTTTTTTTTGGATTTTAGATAAAAATTCATATTAGATAAAAACAATCAATTAATCTCCATTTCCTTAAAATAAACACATTTAAATAACGGATTTTTGGCACTTTGCACCCTGAAATTATAAGATTTTGGTACTTTGTACTCTAACTTAAAAATTTTGGCACTTTGCACCTAGTGTGTGTTTTGAAGAAAAAAATTAATTGATTGAAGTGTACAATAGTTATTTTCGAATATTTTTGGCATTTTAAACCCTAAAATTATAAATTTTGACACATTGTACTTTGAAATATAGAATATTGGCACTTTGCATCAAAAAAATATAATTTCTGGCATTTTCATTCCAGACTTAATTTATATCTAAATTATGTAAATAACATGCAATAATATAATATGTTAGATATGTAAACTTGTATTTTAGATATAAAGTAAATAATCTTGAGGATACATGAAAATAAAATTAAGACAATGTCTTTTTTTTAATCTAAATTTTACAGAGAGAAATTGTTAAAATAAGTTATTATAAAGTAAAATAAATTTAGAATAACAAGTTTATGATTGTTGTGCATAGAAATGATCATTTTATCTCTACATCGCCGACATTCATGAGCTTTTTTTTTTTAAGAAAAATACATTAGGGTGCAAAATATCATACAAATTATATTTTTAGGGTGCAAAATGCCAACATTCTATATTTTAAGGGTGCAATATCTAAATTGCCAATATGCAAATTAAAAAAAATTGAAAATAACAATTATACCCTTCTATCAATGAATTTTCTCACTAAAACATATACTAGGGTGCAAAGTGCCAAATAAATTATATTTCCAGGGATGCCCCAAGATCGGATCCCCAAGATCGGATCTTGTCTTCAGGCTGAAAAGCCTTCCTCTTTTGCCTTTTAATAGGGTGTGCACGTGGCCATGGGCAAAATGCCAAAACTTTTAAATCAGGATGCAAAGTGTCAAAGATATATATATATATATATATATATATATATATATATATATATATATATATATATATATATATATATATATATATATATATATATATATATATATATATATATGCCAAAGATAAATATTGAAAAATATGCTACCTATTCATCAAGAAAATAAAAACATGCTACCTATTCATCAAGAAAATAAAAACGTGCTACCTAATTCAAGAAAATCGGTACCGACTGCTGATGGGAGTAGTAAGCAGTGGCGGAGCCAGAAACTTTTTTCATTGGGGTCCTTATAAATTAATGAGTATTATTTAAAATATTAAAAATATACCAGTAACAAAAATTAAAATATGACCAAACTAATTCAAACTCAAAATAATTTAAATGGAATGAAAACCTTTTTTTTATAAATGTACACGACGATTTGTCATAGACTGAAATCGTTGCATGATTGAATCTCACCATTATCTAACAACAAACTTGTCCATTATTTATATCTAGTAAAAATTAAGAATTAACTATAATCTAAAATTTCACTAGAAAATAACATCTACGTACGAATCAAAGTAAAGCTAATCTTTTATCCATAACTCTAATCTATTCTAGACCATATATATTACAAGTACCAATATGTGATTGGTCTAGTGGAAGGGACTAGTCACTACAACGTAGCGGACCCAGATTCAAATCCCTGTTGGGAGAGGTTCCCACTTCATGTGCCCGACGCGCCTCGAAAGGGATTAAACCCTTGGGAAACCAAAGAATATATATATATATATATATATATATATATATATATATATATATATATATTACAAGTAAAAAGTATTAAATAATTCACTTCTATAATTATAAACATATATATTTCATACCTTATGTCTTCCTGAAGAATCAATGGTTTCTCCTGTTAATATGAAAAACTCGATACCAACTTTTTTTTTTTTTTTTTTGTTGTGTTTTTTTGTACTTTGTATTTTTGTTTTGCACGTTGTTTAAAATAGGCTCTTTTGTGAGAATGGATAAGAAGATGGAAGAAAGATTAATATGAAATTAGAGAAACTCTTAATATTCCTAAAAAGTATCAATCCCTAAAAAATATTATTAGTGTTAAAATATTATTCAAATTACAAAATAAAAATAAAAGATTAGAATTTGAGTTAATGTCCACTTTCTAACTCTTAAATTTATCAAACTCTAAAAAATATAGGCACATTTTATTTAGAAATTTAATTCTAGTTGAGGGTCCACTAAAAAAATTATAAATTATCTTATAGTTTAACATAAATATATTTAATATATCATATATACGATACATATATATGATACTTGGGACCAAAATTTCAGGGGGGTTCATGCACCCCCTATCTATAGTGTAGCTCCGACCATGGTAGTGCGCATGTCTACTTTCTTCTATTTATAGGCAGCTAGCTATTCTTAACTCTCATCACAAATTATCACATCATATATATTCTTAAGTTGTATTAACTTGATAATGTCAGACAGAATTATGTTAGAGTGCCAAGGCAAGAATGCGTGGCCGGAGTTGGTCGGAGCAAAAGGAGAGGCAGCAGCGGCGGTGATAGAGAAGCAGAATCCGCATGTGAAAGCCATAATTGTCAAGGATGGTCCACTGACTGGAGATCTCAGTTGTGGTCGTGTCCGGGTTATTGTCAACAAGCATGGCGTCGTGGTTCGTCCTCCTCATATCGGTTAATTAAATTTGTTCAAGAACAGCTCACCATATGTAATGTGTGTTTACTCTTTTCTTTCCTTTAATTTATATTGTTGTGTACAAGTCATGTAATAAAAATATTGGAAGTTAATTGTCGTTTGAGAAATAAATGGTGAATAAACTATATATTGTGTATGTATATTTTCTTTTGAGTGAAAAACTATATATTACATGTTCATGTATATATTATATTGACTTAATAGTAGTAATTAATATATAATGTATGTAATGGCGGATGTTTAGTCGAGTGGAAATAACTAGATTGAACAAAGTGGTGACTCCAGGTTTGAAATCTCGTTGAGGAAGGAATTTTCAAGTTGTATATAAGATGTTTCATGAAATGAATTTAAGATATAAATAACCTTGAGAAATGGGGTAAAAAGAAAATAAGATAAATTATTCGCCAAGGAAAACAAATAACGAACAAGAGGATTTTGTGAGACTTTCAAATCCATGTGTTGGCTTGGGTTTCAATACTAGACCACGGCCTGGGCTTTCCGAATCTAGGTCGTGGACACTGGGCCGGGATTGATTCAAATCCAGACCACTGTGTAGATTATTCAAATTGAGGTCGTGGTTTGAGTTTAAGATTTAGGTCATCGAAACCCAAACGACGATCTAGGTATTCAATTCTTATATTGTGGTTCTATTAGCTAAATTTGTAACTTATCAAATATATATTGTTGTTTTTAAATATCCAATACCATGTTGGATTCTTGAATGTCAAAGCAATTCACTCAGTATGATTTTGTGGTTCTAGATTTTTTGTTTCGTTTTTATGTTATCTGGTTGGAAAAAAAATAGTTTTTCTATTTAAATGAATTGGTAATTTTTTTTACTTTTACTTTTACTTCATAAGATAATGATATCGTACAAATTATTGGGTCTCAAATTTTGTAGCTCTCTCACCATAAATCGGTTAAATCAAGCTAATCATTCCCATATATAAACTTCTTTACATGTTAGTCCCTTATAAAAAGAAAATAAAAATATACTTGTATATATATCCGACTTACACAATATTACACTTAACCATATTTTCGGTCAAATCGGACCTCATGTGCCATTCTCATTACTTTCAAGAGGGGTAATTTCAATGGTTCATATCATGAATTACATTTACATAAAATCTAAATTTTGAGATTTATTTATCAATCCTAAAAGTCATGTGACTGTCCCAGGAGGTGGTGTATGATTTATAAGGACTAAAAAGTACACCCAATTCAATATGATTTTTAAGGCAAAATTTATATTTTATATTGCTCTTATCCAAAATTTTATGCTCTAGCATTATCGTCATCTTTAGCAACATGACATAAACGATTTTATCAAGTTAACACATTTTTTTATTTATTGAAATAATGAAAACCCATCTGAAGAGTCCATAAATACCTAACTCCCATGTATCCCATGAGTGGTAAGTGGTAACTAGAGCACTAATTTATTTAAGGATTCACATTTGAAGAATACTTATGTTGATCTATTTTCTTAAATTAATTGCTGAAACGTGGCGCATAATTGACTATGAAGGAAAATTAGTACCTACCCCGGTGGATTTAATCCACCCGGGTGTTGGATGAATGCCACATGAGTATGTAAGGATAATTTTTTGTCCTTTCATGCACATGTGGCATTCATCCAACCCCAATACACGCGTGATAGCTTTAAAAGGGCAAGTGGTGAAACTATTAAATGATTATTTTATACACGCGTGTACAAATAATATTTTTGTGATTGGATTTGTTCTTTTGAGTTGGAAATTGGCATAGATTAGGTTTTGTTTGCCTTATAAATTAGCTTTTAGTGTAGAGTTGCAGCTTGATTCTATTCTTTTAAGGAGCTTGTAATAGAAGATGATGATATACTTACTTTGTGCCCTCGGCTGGGGGTCGTGCAAGCCCTTCTTGCCATTTGCAATGCTTCACCAAAAATATAGTTGTTTCATTATCTTTTCATCCATATGGTTTTACTAATCAGTGTCCTATTCATTTGTAAGATTTCTAGTTGCATAAAGATAATCTCATTTTTTGTTTATGGCATAGCTTTCTGTTACTTCAGCCATGGATTTCCTGAGGGGCGAATGTATAGGGGGTGCGGTACCCCCCAGCAAAAAAAAAAAAAAAGTTAGTAGCACATATTTATTATTATTATTATTATAATAGTAGTAGTACTTTATGTATTCTTATTAGTACCTCTAAATTTCTAAAAGAAAGAATTTGTGTGAATCAAAACTCTTTGTCTACTTTAATTAAATGTGTAGTCCGATCATAGTGAATAGAGCTCCACTAATAGAGTTACCTAGTATAAATAGAATTCAATAAGAAAAATTTCTTTAACACTTAATATAGTTCTCTTTTAATAAGGAAAAGCAAAATTATGTTATCAATATCAAGTATCATAAGAATTATCGGCATATTAAAAATAAATTAGCTTTTTTGAAAAATAGGGGTAAATTAGCTTTATCCCTTGCAAAATGTGACACAAATACCGGATATGAAAGTTTTTTGTCATTTTTATAGGCAAAATTGCAGAAAACGTCACAAACTAATCAGTAATTTTGAATTTTCGTCTCAAATTATATCACTTAGTCAATTTCATCCCGTATTTTCATATTCTTTTGGAATATTGTCCCATTTGCCACATGACTGCTTATGCGTCAAGAAGTGGTAAATTTTAGCATGAATAATTATACAAGATTGCAGAATTCGTCCCAAGGAAATTATAAATTTTGGTTTTTCGTCCTAAACTATATTAATTCGCCGAATTTCGTTTCACAATTTATCATTTGGCATGAATTTAGTCCATTATTAAGTTTCTAATTTATTGGAAATAACGATTTATCTTTTATTCTTTAAGGGACTAATGGCAATTTATCCCTTATGATATTCATAATGTTCAATTTACCTCTTATAATTTGAAAAGAAGCAATTTAAAGTAAATTGAATATTATGAATATCACATGGAAGTAATTGTCATTAACTATTTTTTAAAGAGAAAATAGTATTGATTTTTGAAATTTATGTGCGCTTTTGAGAAAAAAATCCTATCTCAGTACATTAGGAAAAAATTGTGCATTTTTTTTGTACTAATAAATAATAAATATTACCAACAGCTGATTGGTCTAGTAGAAGGGACTAGTCACTACAAAGTAACGGACTCATGTTCGAATCCCTGTTGGGAGAGGTACCCACATTAATGTGCCCAACCCGCCTCGAAAGGGTAACCCTTGAGAAACCAAAAAAAAAAAATTTATAATTAGTTTGGAAAAAAAAATTCCCCCCGTCATTTCAATTACGGGACGGAAATTGGCTTGTTGATATAGTTTGGGACGAAAAATAAAAATTTATAATTAGTTTTGGATGAATTCTGCAATCATATTGTTTATGATAAAATTTGTTACGTCATGACACATAAACATCTATGTGTCAAGTGAGACAGAATTATTCCAAAAAAATATAAAATTTCGGGACTAATTTGGCCAAGTGATATAACTTGAGACGAAAATCCAAAATCACTAATTTACTCCCTCAATTCCTTTTTACATGTCACTTTAGAGAGAAAAAAAAAATCCCACAATACATGTCATTTTAGAATTTCAAGATAGACTTATATGCTAGTTTGACATTTTTACCCTTCTTCATTTTCAAGATAGAGAGAGGATTATGGAGAGTTACAAAATATTTACTCATGTTTTTCAAGGGTAATTTTGTCCAACTACCCTTTTATTTTCCTAAAATCTAAAGCATTAAATGATTCCTTAATTCTTGTGAAACAACCTTAAATGACATGTAAAAAAGAATGGAGGAAGTAATTAGTTTAGGACTTTTTTTTCGCAATTTTGCCTTTTTTATAGTATTGTTTTCTGAAATCTATTTCTGTGTTTTGTGTTACAGGGGGTTGTACCAATAATGCAACAACAATGGTCCCTAAAGATGGTCCATGCTTTGGTGGACGTGTTCTCTTATCTCATAGTAAACATTTTCGTGGTCCAAGCATCCTATTTGACAATAAACGTGAAAAACATTGAAACCCTAAAATTGATAATTAAAAAATTATCACTAAATTATAGTAATAATATTTATTGTCATTATAAGAATGTCATTAATTGTTAATAATGATAACTTAAGTTTCATACACCTATCACTAATAGCTATTGTGACAACGTTAATATTTTTGTCAAAAAGTGACAATTTCAACTATGTCACATAATATTTTGTCATTATAATTCATTTCTCTTATAATGCAAAAGTGACAATTTAAACCTTATCACTTGAATATCTGGTCACAAAAATTATGTTTTCTTGTAGTCTATTTTCATGTGATCATATGAACATTAGTATTTAATTTCGAGGGAATTGCACTTTTTATACCAAATATTTACCTACTTTATAAATTTCATACCACACCTTTCATAATTGCACATTTCATACCAAAATCAATCAACCTTTTTCAATTTGCATACCACCGTTAAAATTTGGACGGAATTGGACACGTGCGCCGCACGTGTCCGTTAACTCTAACAAAAAAAAAAGTTCTGAATTTCACTTTTCATACCAAACATTTACCTACTTTATACATTGCATACCACACCTTTTAGAATGACACATTTCATACCAAAATCAATCAACCTTTTTCAATTTTCATACCGACGTTAAATCACAAAAAAAAAAAAAAAAACCTCGCGGGCACTGTACTACCACATATGTTATTCTTAATTTGAGGAAACTGTAAAAAAATCATATGATAGATGACATTCCCGTTTCTTTTTTGAAAGGGTAAGTATCTCAGGTTCGTCACTTTTTTATAATTAACCCCTTGCCCCCCTAAAATGATCCAATTTTACCCTTGGGTGTTATTAGTACTAATAAATATGTAAAAAATTGAAATAATTTTTAAATTTATGGGCAATTACAAATTATATCAATTAATGAATATGATGATTTTGAATTGAAACAGTAGTACCACATAGGGTCTTCTCAAGAAACCGTAATAAATCATATGATCGATAACATTCCTGCTTCTTTTTCGAAAGGGTACAAAATATAATAAAATACGGTCTTCTCTATCTATGATTTTCAATTACAAAAAAAATTTGTAATTGAATATTACTGAACATCCAAAATTATACTAAGTCAAAGATTAAAATAATACTAGATTTATCTGGCCCAATTAAAAGGCCAATTCACAAATATTTAACACCTCCTCCTTCAGCTCTTGGGGTGCATCAAGAAGTGGTTGATCCCATTTTATTTTGGATGCATCAATTCCTTTCTTTTTCCTTCCAACTTAATTCTAAAAGAAAAGAAATTGCACTTTGGCCATCAAATTTTAATATTTTTTTTGAAGTTATGGTATATATTTTCTCCTTTGACCCAAATTCAAACTATGTTGCTTAAATTATCCATTACAAAGGTTAAGGAATCTTAGCTAAATATGTGATTCGATAATAAAGAAACTAAATACTTTTAAAAATACACCTAATTCTTAACAGGATTAACAGTGTATATTTTTAAATTTACAGTCAAAAAGCTTCTCCAATTTCAAAGACCTTCTATAGACTTTAATTTGTTATAATTTTACACATTCTTTTATTTTGAAACCAACCTTTAACTTTTTCTCTAATTAAATGTGGAAATTCATTCTACCCATTCAAATTTGTTTCAACATCAACAGCTGAACGTACAATAATCTATTTCACATTTAATTCCAATATATGCTATATATTTAAATTCACATCTATATTGTATTAATATCATATATTTATGATATTATACTCACGTAACTAAGACTTTGCCATTAAATTGTACTTTTTATTCAAATATTCAAAGCCATGTTTTGATGAAATTTAGTTTATGATGAGTTTCATAACTTTGTAGGTGAAGATAAAATAATTATTCAAACATATTTGGGATGAAAACAAAAAAATTTGTTTTGAGGAACACTTGAAATATATTTAGAATTAAAAAAAAATTATTGTTTTGATGAACACACTGTATAAGTGAAATTTTGTATATTTGAACTTATGAAAATAGGTAGCGATAAGTTCACAATGTAATCATTTTGGAAAAATATGTATAGTAATTAGGGGTGAGCATTTGGATCGAATTGGACTGCGATTCATGACCTGTTCGATCGTAGAAATTCATGGACCATTTATCGGATCGATCCATTTCACCATTTTCATGTCACGTCGTGTCGGTGTTCCGGTGCTTGTGTGCGTGCAACATAGCTAAGCATGTGTATAAATGCAGTTGTTTAATTTTGTGATAGAATTCCTTAACATCTTTTAAAATGTTATGAATAATTGTAGGTGAAAATACATTCAGGTGGGGCCAAGACCTTTGATATTATTCAATTATGTTCCTACTCCGGTGGATTCAATTCATTGGGGTGCTGAATGAGTGACAAGTGTGTATGGTATGACAATTTTTTGCCCTCTTATGCACAAGAGGTAAAATCCAACTCCTATTAATATAATCTATTGATGTAATATGAATATAACCGCCGAATTGATGAAAGTTGTTATGAAGAATCACAACTTTGAAACAGAGAAGCTTAATCATCTAGACCGTTTGAAGGTGAGCGAGGATAAGTAGGAGTATATCATTTTTAAACCTGTAGACCACATCTTAAAGAAGGAGGATACATATATATATATATATATATATATATATATATATATGTAAAGTTGTCAAAGGTAAGAGACAAGTATTGAAATACATGTTACCTATTCGTCAAGAAAATAAAAACGTGGTACCTAATTCATCAAGAAAATAAAAACATGATACCTATTCATCAAGAAAATAAAAACGTGCTACCTAATTCAAAAAAATCGGCACCGGCTGCTGATGGGAGTAGTACGCATGTCTACTTTCTTCTATTTATAGGCAGCTAGTTATTCTTTAACTCTCATCACAAATTATCACATCATATATATTATTAAGTTGTATTAACTTGATAATGTCAGACAGAAATATGTCAATCTGCAAAGGCAAGCATGAGTGGCCGGAGTTGGTTGGAGCAAAAGGAGAGGCAGCAGCGGCGGTGATAGAGAAGCAGAATCCGCATGTGAATGCCATAATTCTCAAGGAAGGAAGTCATGTGACTCTAGATTTCATCTGTGGTCGTGTCCGGGTTTTTATCAACAAGCATGGCGTCGTGGTCAGTCCTCCTCGTATCGGTTAATTAAATTTGTTCAAGAACAGTTCACCATATGTAATGTGTGTTTACTCTTTTCTTTCCTTTAATTTATATTGTCGTGTACAAGTCATGTAATAAAAATATTGGAAGTCTCCAATTGTCGTTTGAGAAATAAATGGTGAATAAACTATATATTGTGTATGTATATTTTCTTTTTTAGTGAAAAACTATATATTACATGTTCATGTATATTATATTGACTTATTAGTAGTAATTAATATATAATGTATGTAATGGCGGATGTTTAGTCTAGTGGAAATAACTAGATTGAACAAAGTGGTGACTCCAGGTTTGAAATCTCGTTGAGTAAGGAACTTTCAAGCAGTATATAAGATGTTTCTTGAAATGAATTTAAGATATAAATAATCTTGAGAAATGGGAAAAAAAGAAAATAAGATGAATTATTCGCCTAGGAAAACAAATAACGAACAAGAGGATTTTGAGATATTAACTTCATTGGTAGTTTTGAGGCAGATGAGTTAATTCTTGCACTATATCATGTAAAATTACAATACATCTCTACTTTTCCGGGAATCATAAAATCTCTAAGGGCATCCTTGTTCTAAACTCAGACATGCCTATACACGCCATAAGAGAGTAAGAGTTTTGGTGGCACTGCACTACGTCAGGGCTCCGACTGTTTTGCTATTTCCAGCCTCACAAAGTTGAGCATATTATTTCCGGTAGGTTTTCCTTCTGTGAGCCCCTTGGTTCATATGCTGCTTGTGGTAATTTATTTTCGGGTAAACACCACTTTTGGTCCCTCTTATCATTAACTTTTTACAGAGTGGTCCCTCTTATGTTTTTTTTCCCACTTTAGTCCCTACTATGAATTATCTGTTTCACTTTAGTCCTTTTCAAGTGGTCCAAGGCGATTCCGATAACATGTGATATGCTCATGAGGGCAATTTTGTCATTTCAGGTAAACTAATAGGGATATTTTCATCTTTCTAATTATTTAAAAAAAAAACTAAATATATAATCTCTTCCAAACTAGGCTTTACTTCCAATCCAATTTAATCGTACATTTTGTTTCAAACTAAAGTTTTTTCCTAAATTTTTTTTCAAACACCAAAATTGCTCACCAATTAAACAATATCTCAAATAGTCTCAATAGTAAACGGACGAAAATGCCCTAAAAAATATTCATATGCATGTCACGTGTTATCGGAACCACCTGGTAAGGACTAAAGTGAAACACATAATTCATAGTAAGGACTAAAGTGAAACAAATAATTCATAGTAGGGACTAAAGTGGGAAAAAAACATAAAAGGGACCACTCTGTAAAAATTTAATGATAAGAGGGACCAAAAGTGGTATTTACCCTTTATTTTCCCAGTTTTTTTCCTTTCGTTTTTTCCTTTGTTTATTCATGTCGATTTTCGATTTTGTTCTTACTTTGATTTTGGTAGTGATTTCGTGAATTAATATTTGCATGCCACAGGCTTTGGGCGCCATTTCCTTGTTTTTTTGAGATTGATTCCTATTGGATTACAGCAATGGGATTTTGTTCATAATTGTTTCGATTTTTTTTTGGAAGCTGTTTATTACGGGCAAAAATTCATTTTTGGCACCATAGAATTAAGCGTTTTTCAATTTTGGTACCATGGTGTCAATTTTGATACCAATTCTGAATGTCGTTTTCAATTTTGGCACTTTCGGATGGAAGTACCAAAATTGAAAACGTTAGTCATAATTGGTGCCAAAATTGACACAATGGTACCAAAATTAACTCCTAGTTCTATTGTGTCAAAAATGATTTTTTGCCAATTCCCCTCACCAATTACTTCCAATTCACAATTTATGTCACTCTCATTTTAATAATAACAAGAATAAGAATAATAATAACAAAAAAGTAAAAAAATTATATTATAAAAAATATTTGGGTACACAATAATAATAAATTGCTACACATGTTATCATCAAAACCACTCCTTATTACATTGACTCAACTTCATCCAACAATTCCCCTTTTTTTTTAATGATGACAAACATTCAACTAAAAATATCTTTTAAGTCTTCAGTTTGGTCTTCACTCAAAGATGAAAATCACTTGGCTGAATAAGAATATACAATTATCTTCTTATTTGAACTTCCACTTTTCAGTTTTATCCTTCTTTCAATTGTAAGTTGACTTCTCCTCATTTTCTTCCTTTCTTCTTCTCCTTATTATTCCAATAACGGAGACGTTGCTTAGATGCATTACTTCTTCTCATTTTGAAGATTTAGAAGCGATTATTTGTTGATTCCCTTTAACTCCTTCGAAATTATATAAACACCTTTTAAATCATATTTGAAAGTCGGGTTGAAATAATAAATGAACGAATCAATAAACTGCATTGATGTGCTATATAAAAAAAATATGAATAAAATAATATAGAATCTAATTTTATATACTCATAGTTAAAATAAAATACTTTCAACCTTTATGAATGATACTTCATTTTTTGCACCATAAAACTAGCCGTTTTTTAAGTTTGGTACCAATGTGTCAATTTTGGCATCAATTTTGACTGGCCTTTTCAATTTTGGTACTTCCGTCAGTTGACTTAACGGTCAACTGACGGAAGTGCCAAAATTGAAAACGGCAGTCAGAATTGATACCAAAATTGATACCATGGTACAAAAATTGAAAAACGCCTAGTTCTATGGTGCCAAAAATGATTTTTTACCGTTTATTATGCTTTTATTACCTATCTTGATCTATCAATGCATTTACCTAAGTCTCAGTGTGACCATATAAAGTAGACTACATTACTAAAAAAAAGTTGAAATATAGAAGAAGTGGACAGTGTTTTCATGTCGATCATGTTTATTTGCTTCTCGCTTAGGTGCGACCTTCAACATCTGATCATCTTTAGTTCTTTTAAAACTATTAGTGTCTTTCTACTTATATTTAAGTCTTTTCAAGTATTATCACTGATAAAAAAATGTTAAAACGACATGTTACCAGAAAAAAAAAATGTTTTGATAAATGAGTTGTATGGTTGAATTATGTTGTTCAAAATAGATGCATTCATATTTTTCTTCGGCAAATTCCATCAATATTTTTTAGGACAATACAATTTGTTCTGCTCCATAGTCTTAACTTTGTTTTCTCCTTTGAAGTTATGATTTTGGAGCTTTTATTCATTCGAGCTTAGTAGCTCCACGAAATGTCTCCGAGCTTCACTCCCTGAGAAAGAGAAGAAAATACATGTCTTCATTGGAAGAAATGAAGAACTCGTATATACATCTTCTGGAATCAAATTGAAATGGAGTGGCGGTTGTCAATTTTTGAAGTTAACAAGGGATACTTTATATTTTCCTTAGGTTGAAAGGGATGTTTTTTATATTTTGTAGGTATATAATTGTCATTTTGGCTTTGAAGGGATTTTTTTGCTAATAAAAATTAAGCATACATATTTTTTTTCCTATAAAAACAAAACAAAAGTTGTTCTGATTGCTAGACAAAGCAAGTTGGGTGTTTTTGCATTTCACTTGTCATTTTGGCCCCGAAGGGTTTTTTTTTTTTTTGCTAATAAAAACTAAGTATACATAGATTTTTTCTTAGGCCATCTCCAGTCGAAGGGGGGAGGCAAGCAACAGTTCCCTTTCGGCTGGAGACAAGCTTACCCCAAATGCCTACCTACCCAGCTCCTAGACGCGCGCGCTTACTATTTCTTTTTTTTTTTTTCTAAAAAAAATTTAAGTAATTTAAATTTGTAAAAAATATATAAAAATATTTTAGTACTTATTAATGGTTTAATGTTTTCTTTAAAAAAAAAAGTTAACTACAATTGTAAGAAATACAATGTTATCTCCTTCATATTTATAATACTAGAAGACCACTCAAATACCACATTTATTATATCTTTAAAAAATGGACATAAATTCAAAGAATTCATCCAAATTAAGAAATTCTTTGTCCAGAAATATAAAATTCATTATACATACAAATTTGCAATTTAAGAAATTTATATGTAGGTTAATTTTAGGTATTCTCAATTTATATTGTTGTTTACATACAAACTTTAGCCTAAATTGACAAAATAAATCATCTAAAAAACTAAGCAATTATTCCATATTTATATTTACAATAAATCAATAAGAAACAAATTCCTTGAACTATACTACATCGTATCATCAATCTTTTTGTCATGTGTTCACAAGTAGAAACACCCCATCATAATATGAATTTATAAAATAAACATAACTTAACTATTTGCAAACATTTGGTGCACACAATATATATTGTAGCATTATTATTGCAATTTAAAAATACAATTTAAAGATCAATTAAACAACTTAACATATACGATTACTAAGAAACTTAACATATCAATTAAGCAATTTAAAGATCAATTATTATTATTATTATTATTATTATTATTATTATTATTATTATTATTATTAATTAGTGCTTTTATTGTTGTTGTTGTAGCTGTTGTTATTAAATGAGTGGGAAAAGTTTGAGATTGAAATAAATATTTTGGATTGTTGATTCTGTTGGAGATGACTGACTTGACAATGCAGACTATGTTTTTATAGTTAGACAAAGCAAATTGGGTATTTTTGCATTTCAATATATATATATATATATATATATATATATATATATATATATGTTGTAGCTAAAATTGGAGAGGTTCTCATTTAAGAGTTAACGACAATATAATTTATCATTTTTTATATGCTTAATGTTTAATTTGATCCCCTAAAAAAAATATTCCCCTATAATCTTATAAAATTTGCACACTTTATCCATCACATTTTAAAATTACAAAATATTGCTTATTTTATAAATTTACACGGGGTTCATTGTTAATTTTTTAGGTTTGTAGGGGATGTGTTTTTTATTTATAAGTTAATATTATGTATCATTTTTTATTTGCAAAACTTTATATATTTCATCCCATCAAACACCTGATCACTATCATTATCATTGAACATTCACATGTGTAATTTGTTCAAATCTTGGATGGCAAAATAAATAAAAAATTAAATATTATGTGGCAAAATTAAAAAATCTACATCATTAAAACTGGACGAAATATTATGCTAGATTTTAACTTCTTGCGTCTTATAGGACTGCTTAATATATATATATATATATATATATAGTAATAGCTAAAGGGATTAAGTGAAAACTCACAAAAGTTAGAAGGCAAAATGGAAAAAATTTGAAAGATTATGGAGTAAAGTGAGATTTTTCCTTTTATTTTTCACTTAACATTGTAATTATTAAGACCACCGTTTTTACCAACAAGATAGGTTAAACCCTTTTGAAATAAGTAGTTAACTGTATTGAAAATTGACCATTTCCGTGTCTAATCTAGTGATTTTGGTGTAAAGTTAACCACTTCTTGTGGAAAAAAATACTTATCAGATTTTTTAAAGTGAAAAGTTTATTGGTTGAGATATGATCATGACTTGTGTTTTGGAAAACCTGCAAAGAATCCTCTTATGTTATTTTTTTTTTATAGAATCTCCTTGTATTTTATCAAATATTGCAGATCTCGCTTCAAAAGTTATATAGTTGATACCGTTAGTTGGTTTAGGTTAAACACTATTTTACCCTCCATGTTTAATTTATTTACCTATTTATTATATTAATTAAAATGCACTAGAGGGTTTTGTGCAAAAAAAATGACACTGGACTTGGTGCATTTTTCCCTATAAAATCCTTCAATTTAAATTTATTAAAATTGAGTTTCAGTCTCATTAATCGCAAGTGAGATAAACTCTTTGTTACTTTTGAAAAAAATGGATTTTGTGCAATTCTGATAAGTATTTATAAAACACAATAGGATTGTATGCAGGTTCTCAAAAATACAAGTGGGTTTGGTGCAATCTTTCCCACAAAATGTGTTGTGATTATGAAGACATTTTATAATATGTGGATGAAGTCATGGAGGCCAGGTTTTTCTCATGCGAAGTCTTTCTTTAGAATTTCTATTAAATACGCATAGTTCTATATCCCCATCTATTTTGTTTTGTCAGATTCAGAATTGGATATAAAAGCTAATGAAATTTTGAAATCTCAACAAAACATTCGATCATATTGAATAAATTTTTTGTTTTTTGGATTTCAGATAAAAATTCATATTAGATAAAAACAATCAATTAATCTCCATTTCCTTAAAATAAACACATTTAAATAACGGATTTTTGGCACTTTGCACCCTGAAATTATAAGATTTTGGTACTTTGTACTCTAACTTAAAAATTTTGGCACTTTGCACCTAGTGTGTTTTGAAGAAAAAATTAGGGAAAATCGCACTTCACCCCCCAACCTTTTTAAGTTTTTGCAGTCTCCCCCCTAACCTTTAAAGTTTTGCACTTTCCCACCTCACCTATTTAGAAAGTCTCAGGCAACCACCTCATTGAGCAAGGAAATGGAATCTGGCGGAATATTCCGTTTGCTTGAAGTGACGTGGCTTTAGTCAAGGGTAGAATAGTCCTTTAAGGCACAAAAGTGCGAAACTGTAAAGGTTAGGGGGGAGACTGCGAAAACTTGAAAAGATTGGGGAGTAAAGTGCGATTTTCCCTATTTATAATAATTTCTAGATCAAAATTTCATTTCGAGTATATATGTTTTGGCCAACAAAATATTGAAATTTTTTGAAGAAATTCTTCGGAAATATTAAGAAAAATTGTGAATATTCATTTAGTAAGTTATTTCACAATTTTTCTTAATATTTCCGAAGAATTTCTTCAAAAAATTTCAATATTTTGTTGACCGAAACATATATACTCGAAATGAAATTTTGATCTAAAAATTATTATAAATAGGGAAAACCGCACTTTACCCCCAACCTTTCAAGTTTTCGCAGTCTCCCCCCTAACCTTTACAGTTTCGCACTTTTGTGCCTTAAATGACTATTCTACCCTTGACTAAAGCCACGTCACTTCAAGCAAACGGAAAATTCCGCCAGATTCCATTGCCTTGCTCAATGAGGTGGTTGCGGAGACTTTTTAAATAGGTGAGGTGGGAAAGTGCGAAACTTTAAAGGTTAGGGGGGAGACTGCAAAAACTCAAAAAGGTTGGGGGGTGCCTTGCTCAATGAGGTGGTTGCCTGAGACTTTTTAAATAGGTGAGGTGGGAAAGTGCAAAACTTTAAAGGTTAGGGGGGAGACTGCAAAAACATAAAAAGGTTGGGGGGTGAAGTGCGATTTTCCCAAAAAATTAATTTATTGAAGTGTACAATAGTTATTTTCGAATATTTTTGGCATTTTAAACCCTAAAATTATAAATTTTGACACATTGTACTTTGAAATATAGAATATTGGCACTTTGATTCAAAAAAATATAATTTCTGGCATTTTCATTCCAGACTTAATTTATATCTAAATTATGTAAATAACATGCAATAATATAATATGTTAGATATGTAAACTTGTATTTTAGATATAAAGTAAATAATCTTGAGGATACATGAAAATAAAATTAAGACAATGTCTTTATTTAATCTAAATTTTACAGAGAGAAATTGTTAAAATAAGTTATTATAAAGTAAAATAAATTTAGAATAACAAGTTTATGATTGTTGTGCATATAAATGATCATTTTATCTCTACATCGCCGACATTCATGAGCCTTTTTTTTTAAGAAAAATACATTAGGGTGCAAAATATCATACAAATTATATTTTTAGGGTGCAAAATGCCAACATTCTATATTTTAAGGGTGCAAAATCTAAATTGCCAATATGCAAATTAAAAAAAAAATTGAAAATAACAATTATACCCTTCTATCAATGAATTTTCTCACTAAAACACATACTAGGGTGCAAAGTGCCAAATAAATTATATTTTCAAGGATGCCCCAAGATCGGATCTTGTCTTTCAGGCTGAAAAGCCTTCCTCTTTTGCCTTTTAATAGGGTGTGCACGTGGCCATGGGCAAAATGCCAAAACTTTTAAATCAGGATGCAAAGTGCCAAAACTCTATAATTCGAGGGTGCAAAATGCCAAAAACCCTTTAAATAACTTTTTTTTGAAAGCTAATTTCCTATCAATATTTCATACATATTCTGCAAATATTCAATGAAACTCTATAATTCGAGGGTGCAAAATGCCAAAAACCCTTTAAATAACCATTTTTTGAAAGCTAATTTCCTATCAATATTTCATACATATTCTGCAAATATTCAATTCCATTCCAAATAAAGCCAAATTGTAAACTACACATAATTTCCACATAAAGTAACCAACAAACAAAATAACACCACAAACATCAAGGCACTCAATGTCGGCAACAAACTCCACGCAATTGCATGGAGCACTTTGGGGTGTAGATCCTCTGTACCACTTTTGGTGTACCACTTAAGTGTATCACCATTAATTAATTGACACTTGCACATATGACAATTATAATAATTCTCACATATGCATGTGTCAATCACTTAGTGGTGATACACTTAAGTGGTACAGAGGATCTTGAGCCAACACTTTGCCTAGTATATATATATATATGCCAAAGATAAATATTGAAAAATATGCTACCTATTCATCAAGAAAATAAAAACATGCTGCCCCCAGGGCATATCTCCAACTGGTCGACCAATGATTCATAAGGCTTGCTCCAGCGGCAAGGGTGCGGGTTCGAATCCCATTTGGAATTTGGATGGAAGCATTTCTATGGGTCTATCTAAGGGTCATTTGTGGTGAAGACCCCTTTGTGCGCAGAGTGTACAGCAGTATGGTGGGAACCTGGGGCTTGGTGGAGGCACATCCTGCGATTTACATCCTTCAGGGTTCTAGGGCAAGGGTTCTGAGGGTCAAGGATTAGTTAAGTGTAAGCTTGTACACCTGGGTTATCAAAAAAAAAAAAAAAAAAAAAAAAAAAAGAAAATAAAAACATGCTACATATTCATCAAGAAAATAAAAACGTGCTACCTAATTCAAGAAAATCGGTACCGACTGCTGATGGGAGTAGTAAGCAGTGGCGGAGCCAGAAACTTTTTTCATTGAGGTCCTTATAAATTAATGAGTATTATTTAAAATATTAAAAATATACCAGTAACAAAAATTAAAATATGACCAAACTAATTCAAACTCAAAATAAATTAAATGGAATGAAAACCTTTTTTTTATAAATGTACACGACGATTTGTCATAGACTGAAATCGTTGCATGATTGAATCTCACCATTATCTAACAACAAACTTGTCCATTATTTATATCTAGTAAAAATTAAGAATTAACTATAATCTAAAATTTCACTAGAAAATAACATCTACGTACGAATCAAAGTAAAGTTAATCTTTTATCCATAACTCTAATCTATTCTAGACCATATATATTACAAGTACCAATATGTGATTGGTCTAGTGGAAGGGACTAGTCACTACAACGTAGCGGACCCAGGTTCAAATCCCTGTTGGGAGAGGTTCCCACTTCATGTGCCCGACGGCCTCGAAAGGGATTAAACCCTTGGGAAAAAAAAAAAAAAAAAAAAAATATATATATATATATATATATATATATATATATATATATATATATATATATATATTACAAGTAAAAAGTATTAAATAATTCACTTCTATAATTATAAACATATATATTTCATACCTTATGTCTTCCTGAAGAATCAATGGTTTCTCCTGTTAATATGAAAAACTCGATACCAACTTTTTTTTTTTTTTTTTTTTTTGTGTTTTTTTGTACTTTGTATTTTTTTTGCACGTTGTTTAAAATAGGCTCTTTTGTGAGAATGGATAAGAAGATGGAAAAAAGATTAATATGAAATTAGAGAGACTCTTGATATTCCTAAAAAGTATCGATCCCTAAAAAATATTATTAGTGTTATAATATTATTCAAATTACAAAATAAAAATAAAAGATTAGAATTTGAGTTAATGTCCACTTTCTAACTCTTAAATTTATCAAACTCTAAAAAATATAGGCACATTTTATTTAGAAATTTAATTTTAGTTGAGGGTCCACTAAAAAAATTATAAATTATCTTATAGTTTAAAATAAATATATTTAATATATCATATATACGATACATATATATGATACTTGGGACCAAAATTTCAGGGGGGTCCATGCACCCCTTATCTATAGTGTAGCTCCGACCATGGTAGTGCGCATGTCTACTTTCTTCTATTTATAGGCAGCTAGCTATTCTTAACTCTCATCACAAATTATCACATCATATATCTTCTTAAGTTGTTCCAAAAGGTGAAATCGCTCACCCCGGGCGCCCCTCATCCCCTGTCCGACGGAATTGTGAGAGGAGGTAAATCATGGTGACTCAACCGTTGTATTAACTTGATAATGTCAGACAGAATTATGTCATTCTGCAAAGGCAAGAATGAGTGGCCGGAGTTGGTCTGAGCAAAAGGAGAAGCAGCAGTGGAATATATGAAGATTAATTTTTTTCTTCATTTTAGGGAGACTAAATCTTTTCCTCCATCTTGGCCAAGTGGAATATATATACACTTCTTTTTATAAAAATTCAATTGACACAAACACATCTACTCATGCACTAATATATTTATTTTTTCATTTAACCCTAAAGTTTATTTAGTTTTCCTTTTTAAAGTATTCAATAATTGACATTTCTCATGGATTTTGTCTTTGTGCAAGATTCAAGTTCCTTAGTAGATATAATTTTATTGAATTATAAGATCATAATTATACTATATTTATAGAAGTCGGAATATGATTTTAACAGTATATTATACTTATTAGTTGGACATTCGACATGTAATATGTCTTGGTAAACAACATTTATTTGTAAACATCTGTTTTGAGTGTTTAAAAATCCGTATTCTTGAAATATGGAAAATATATTTTTTTACTTGTTCTTGAATAAATTATAGTATTATTTACCATAATAATTTTTGTTATTTTATCAAAACCTTAAAAAAATACCAAGGTTTTGTTACCAAAAAAATTTTCGGCCCCCCCAACGAAAGTCGTCTAGGTCCGCCCCTGGATGGAAGTCCAGGGACTTTCGATTTCAGGTGTGATCGTGTCCTGGTTTATATCAACAAGCATGGCGTTGTGGTTCGTCCTCCTCAAATCGGTTAATTAAATCTGATCAAGAACAGTTCACCATATGTAATGTGTGTTTACTCTTTTCTTTTCTTTAATTTATGTTGTCGTGTACAAATCATGTAATAAAAATATTGGAAGTCTCCAATTGTCATTTGAGAAATAAATGGTGAATAAACTATATATTGTGTATGTATATTTTATTTTTTAGTGAAAAACTATATATTACATGTTCATGTTTATTATATTGACTTATTAGTAGTAATTAATATATAATGTATGTAATGGCGGATGTTTAGTCTAGTGGAAATAACTAGATTGAACAAAGTGGTGACTCCAGGTTTGAAATCTCGTTGAGGAAAGAATTTTCAAGTAGTATATAAGATGTTTCTTGAAATGAATTTAAGATATAAATAACCTTGAGAAATGGGAAAAAAAAGGAAAATAAGATGAATTATTCGCCTAGGAAAACAAATAACGAACAAGAGGATTTTGTGGGACTTTCACGCGTTGAAATGCACATCTCTTACATCGTTTTCAGACTCATTTTAAGATAAGAATGACTATATCAACCTTACCTTCAACATATAATATCCAAACTCACTTTTTCATATAATTTATAAATATAATTATTATATTAAATAGATAAAGAAAATTTTAGGTTGAACCTGCTGATTGGAATTCAAATCCATGTGTTGGCTTGGGTTTCAATACTAGACCACGACCTGGGCTTTCCGTTTCTAGGTCGTGGACACTGGGCCGGGATTGATTCAAATCCAGACCACTATGTAGATTATTCAAATTGAGGTTGTGGTTTGAGTTTAAGATTTAGGTCATCGAAACCCAAACCACGATCTAGGTATTCAATTCTTATATTGTGGTTCTATTAGCTAAATTTGTAACTTATCAAATATCTATTGTTGTTCTTAAATATCCAATACCATGTTGGATTCTTGAATGTCAAACTAATTCACTCAGTATGATTTTGTGATTCTAGATTTGTTTGTTTGGTTTTTATGTTATCTGGTTGGAAAAAAAATAGTTTTTCTTTTTAAATGAATAGGTAATTTTTTTTTTTACTTTTACTTCATAAGATAATGATATCATACAAATTATTGGGTCTCAAATTTTGTAGCTCTATCACCATAAATCGGTTAAATCAAGCTAATCATTCCCATATATATACTTCTTTACATGTTTGTCCCTTATAAAAAGAAAATAAAAATATACTTGTATATATATCCGACTTACACAATATTACACTTAACCATATTTTCGGTCAAATCGGGCCTCATGTGCCATTCTCATTACTTTCAAGAGGGTAATTTCAATGGTTCATCTCATGAATTACATTTACATAAAATCTAAATTTTGAGATTTATTTATCAATCCTAAAAGGCATGAATGTCTAAGGAGGTGGTGTATGATTTATAAGGACTAAAAAGGACACCCAATTCAATATGACATCAATTAAAATTACTGTTTTAAGGCAAAATTTATATTTTATATTGATGGTATTTATGTCTTACCTAAAATTTTATTCTCTAGCATTATCGTCAACTTTAGCAACATGACATAAACGATTTTATCAACTTAACACATTTTTTTATCTATTGAAATAATGAATGGTAATTGGTAACTAGAATGGTAATGATTTTATCAACTTAACATGACATAAATACCTAACTCCCATGTATCCCATGAATGGTAAGTGGTAACTAGAGCACTAATTTATTTAAGGGTTCACATTTGAAGAATACTTAAGTTGGTCTATTTTCTTATATCAATTGCTGAAACGTGGCGCATAATAGACTATGAAATGCCATACACTCGTGATAGCTTTAAAAGAGCAAATGGTGAAACTATTAAATGATTATTTTATACACGCGTGTATAAATAATGTTTTTGTTATTGGATTTGTTCTTTTGAGTTGGAAATTGGCTTTTAGTGTAGAGTGCAGGTTGATTCTATTCTTTTAAGGAGATTGTAATAGAAGATGATGATATACTTACTTTGTGCCCTCGGCTAGGGGTCGTGCAAGCCCTTCTTGCCATTTGCAATGCATAACCAAAAATATAGTTGTTTCATTATCTTTTTATCCATATGGTTTTACTAATCAGTGTCCTATTCATTTGTAAGATTTCTAGTTGCATAAAGATAATCTCATTTTTTGTTTATGGCCTAGCTTTTTGAGCATTTCTGTTACTTCAGCCATGGATTTCCTGAGGGGCGAAGGTATAGGGGGTGCGGTACCCCTAGAAAAAAAAAATTAGTAGCACATATCTATTATTATTATTATTAGTATTATTATAGTAGTACCTTATGTGTTCTTGTTAGTACCTCTAAATTTCTAAAGGAAAGAATTCGTGTAAATCAAAACTTTTTGTCTACTTTAATTAAATGTGTAGTCATATCATAAAGAATAGAGCTCCACTAATAGAGTTACCCAGTATAAGTAGAATTCAATAAGAAAAAATTTCTTTAACACTTAATACAGTTCTCTTTTAATAAGGAAAAGCAAAATTATGTTATCAATATCAAGTATCATAAGAATTATCGGCATATTAAAAATAAATTAGCTTCGTCCCAAGGAAATTATAAATTTTGCTTTTTCGTCCCAAACTATATTAATTCGCCGAATTTCGTCTTACAATTTATCATTTGGCATGAATTTAGTCCATTATTAAGTTTCTAATTTATTGAAAATAACGATTTATCTTTTATTTATTAAGGGACTAATGACAATTTATCCCCTATGATATTCATAATGTTCAATTTACCTCTTATAATTTGAAAAGAAGCAATTTAAAGTAAATTGAATATTATGAATAATATTATGAATATCACATGGAAGTAATTGTCATTAACTATTTTTTAAAGAGAAAAATAGTATTGATTTGTTAAATTTATGTGCGCTTCTGAGAAAAAAATCCTATCTCAGTACATTAGGAAAAAATTGTGCATTTTTTTGTACTAATAAATAATAAATATTACCAACAAGTGATTGGTCTATTGGAAGGGACTAGTCACTACAAAATAGCGGACTCAGGTTCGAATCCCTGTTGGGAGAGGTACCCACATTAATGTGCCCAACCCGCCTCGAAAGGGATTAAACCCTTGGGAAACCAAAAAAAAAATAATAGATATTTATAATTAGTTTGGAAAAAAAATTTCGCCTGTCATTTCAATTACAGGACGGAAATCGGCTTGTTGATATAGTTTGGGACGAAAAACAAAAATTTATAATTAATTTGGGACGAATTCTGCAATTATATTATTTATGATAAAATTTGTTACGTCATGACACATAAACATCTATGTGGCAAGTGAGACGGTATTCCAAAAAAATTAAAATATCGGGACTAATTTGGCCAAGTGATATAACTTTAGACGAAAATCCAAAATCATTAATTTACTCCCTCCATTCCTTTTTACATGTCACTTTAGAGAGAAAAAAAAATTCCACGATACATGTCATTTTAGAATTTCAAGATAAACTTAAATGCTACTTTGACATTTTTACCCTTCTTCATTTTCAAGATAGAGAGAAGATTATGGAGAGTTACAAAATAATTTACTCACGTTTTTCGAGGGTAATTTTGTCCAACTACCCTTTTATTTTCCTAAAATTTAAAGCATTAAATGATTCCTTAATTCTTGTGAAACAACCTTAAAGGACATATAAAAAAATAATGGAGGGAGTAATTAGTTTGGAACTTTTTTTCCCAATTTTGCCTCTTTTATAGTATAGTTTTCTGAAATCTATTTCTTTGTTTTGTGTTACAGGGGGTTGTACCAATAATGCAACAACAATGATTTTGTAAAAGAGGTGTACCAAATGTGTCGAACTAACGGAATTAACGGTGATTTTGTAATTTATTTAACGGTTGTACCAAATGTGTCGAACTTTGTTAAAGAGGTGTACCAAATGTGTTGGACACATAAAACTGTGTACCAAAAGTGAGAATTGGCCTATAGCTGTGTACCAAAAATGCAATTCTCTCCAAAGATAAGTATTGAAAAACATGCTACGTATATATTCATCTAGAAAATAAAAACGTGCTACCAAATTCATCAAGAAAATAAAAACATGCTACCTATTCATCAAGAAAATAAAAACGTGCTACCTAATTCAAGGAAGTCGGCACCGGCTGCTGATGGGAGTAGTACGCGTACGGGTCTACTTTCTTCTATTTATAGGCAGCTAGCTATTCTTAACTCTCATCACAAATCATCACATCATATTTATTCTTAAGTTGTATTAACTTGATAATGTCAAACAGAATTATGTTAGAGTGCCAAGGCAAGAAAGAGTGGCCGGAGTTGGTCGGAGCAAAAGGAGAGGCAGCAGCGGCGGTGATAGAGAAGCAGAATCCGCATGTGAATGCCATAGTTGTCAAGTATGGAAGTCCAGGGACTCTAGATTTCAGGTGTGATCGTGTCCAGGTTATTATCAACCAACATGGCATCGTGGTTCTTCCTCCTAGTATTGGTTAATTAAATTTGTTCAAGAACAGTTCACCATATGTAATGTGTGTTTACTCTTTTCTTTCCTTTAATTTATATTGTCGTGTACAAATCATGTAATAAAAATATTGGAAGTCTCCAATTGTCGTTTGAGAAATAAATGGTGAATAAACTATATATTGTGTATGTATATTTTCTTTTTTAGTGAAAAGCTATTACATGTTCATGTATACTATATTGACTTATCAATAGTAATTAATATATAATGTATGTAATGGCGGATGTTTAGTCTAGTGGAAATAACTAGATTGAACAAAGTGGTGAATCCAGGTTTGAAATTTCGTTGAGGAAGGAATTTTTAAGTAATATATACGATGTTTCTTGAAATGAATTTAAGATATAAATAATCTTGAGAAATGGAAAAAAAAAAGAAAATATGATGAATTATTCGCCTAGAAAAACTGATAACGAACATGAGAATTTTGTAAGACTTTCACGCGTTGAAATGCACATCTCTTACATCCTTATCAGACTCGTTTTTAGACTATATCAGCCTTACCTTCAACATATAATATCCAAACTCACTTTTTCATATAATTTATAATTATAATTATTTTATTATATAGATAAGGAAAATTTTAGGTTGAACCTACTGATTGGAATTCAAATCCATGTGGTGGCTTGGGTTTCAATAATAGACCACGGCTGGGCTTTTCGAATCTAGATCATGGACACTGGGCCCGGATTGATTCAAATCCAGACTATTGTGTAGATTATTCAAATTGAGGTTGTGGTTTGAGTTTAAGATTTAGGTCATCGAAACCCAAATGACGATCTAGGTATTCAGTTCTTATATTGTGGTTCTATTAGCTAAATTTGTAACTTATCTAATATATATTGTTGTTTTTAAATATCCAATACCATGTTGGATTCTTGAATGTCAAACCAATTCACTCAGTATGATTTTGTGGTTCTATATTTTTTGTTTCGTTTTTACGTTATCTGGTTAGAAAAAAAAAAGTTTTTCTATTTAAATGAATTGGTAATTTTTTTTTACTTTTACTTCATAAGATAATGATATCGTACAAATTATTGGGTCTCAAATTTTGTAGCTCTCTCACCATAAATCGATTAAATCAAGCTAATCATTCCCATATATAATGATATCATACAAATTATTGGGTCTCAAATTTTGTAGCTCTCTCACCGTAAATCGGTTAAATCAAGCTAATCATTCCCATATATAAACTTCTTTACATGTTTGTCCCTTATAAAAAGAAAATAAAAATATACTTGTATATATATCCGACTTACACAATATTACACTTAACCATATTTTCGGTCAAATCGGACCTCATGTGCCATTCTCATTATTTTCAAGAGGGGTAATTTCAATGGTTCATCTCATGAATTACATTTACATAAAATCTAAATTTTGAGATTTATTTATCAATCCTAAAAGTCATGTGAATGTCCCAGGAGGTTGTGTATGATTGATAAGGACTATAAGGACACCCAATTAAATATGACATCAATTAAAATTACTGTTTTAAGGCAAAATTTATATTTTATATTGCTCTTACCCAAAATTTTATGCTTTAGCATTATCGTCAGCTTTAGCAACATGACATAAACGATTTTATCAACTTAACACATTTTTTTATTTATTGAAATAATGAAAACCAATCTCAAGAGTCCATAAATACCTAACTCCCATGTATCCCATGAGTGGTAAGTGGTAACTAGAGCACTAATTTATTTAAGGGTTCACATTTGAAGAATACTTGTTGATCTATTTTCTTAAATTAATTGCTGAAACGTGGCGCAGAATAGACTATGAAATACCATACAAGCGTGATAGCTTTAAAAGGGCAAGTGATGAAACTATTAAATGATTATTTTATACACGCGTATGTACAAATAATATTTTTGTAATTGGATTTGTTCTTTTGTGTTGGATGAAGATGAAGGCACTAAAGAAAGTTTGATAAGGGAGGTTTTGATGCATTCCAAAACTTCAGAAATTGGCTAAGTATGGAGTAACTTAGCTGATAAACTTATCAAGGAATTTTGACTAAGCAATGAAGATAATTAGAAGAGTCAAAGTTTCAAGGTCCAAGACTTCTGATCTGCTGAAGTAAAGTTATCAGATTAGTGAAGATCAGCCGACTCAAATCAGATTTGTTCAAGTTTGAGATCAGCCGAGTTCACCATCAGACGTATACTTTCGTCAGCCAAGTAAAGAAGATCAAGAAGTGTTCCCAACGGTAATAAATGCCCTTTGGAGTAATAAATGCTGAAGTACAAGGTTATTAAAGACAAATGATTGAAGAAATGCTTCGCATCAGAAGAGTGCATTTAATGCTGCATTTAATGCTGCCTGCAGAATAGTACTGTTCAGTACGGACAGACTGCAAAAGAGCCGTTCGCGGATTTTAAGGACCAGTACTCGAGGAATTTGAATCCTGTCTTTCTTCAACGGACACTTTTCAATCCTCAAGTATAAATAGCTGAGAGAGACGAAGAAGAAACAAGCAACACACTTTCTGAGAGAAATTTTCGAAGCAGAATTCTCCTAAGTCTCAAGAACAGCTCACTCATCAGCTGAGTCATTTGTTGACGAAAGCAGAGTTGAAGAATCAAGAAAAATACATCTTCTGAGTGATTTTGTAAACAAGAGTGTTGTGCGAAGTTGTGATCCATCTTTGTGAGTGATCAAACTTTAGAGGATAGGTCTTCTGTGTGATTTCCTATTGCGAACTTGTGGTCGTTTCATTTGTTGTTCGACGCAAGCAGAGTATACTGTAAACTTTGTGATTATAGTATAACCCAAGATCTGTGTGACTTGGAAGAGTGGACTAAAGGATATTCAAATCCATATAACCACTATAAAAATTGATTGTGTTTTTACATTGTTTTAAAACTGCATATTTACTGATTGCATAAAACACACTAAGTTAACTGTTTGAAAAGAAGTTAAAAAGGAGTTTACAAAACTGGGGAAACATTTTTCAAACTGCTAAAGAATACTTGTGAAAAACACTTTGAAAATCCGCTGCAAGTACTCTAAGTATTAAAACTGATTTTGACAAATCAGCTAAGTAACCATCAGACGAGTGGTCAACAAATCTGTTCAAAGATTTGTTCGCGAACAGAGTTGTAACTTACAAATCTGATCAGCTTAGTCTGTTCAGTTGAAGAAAAGTTTTAAAGTTAAAATTGCAAGAAAATTTTAAAGAGGTTTATTCACCCCCCCCCCCCCCCCCCCTCTAAACCTCTTCTGACCACTTGGGACCAACAAGTGGTATCAGAGCAGGTGGTTCATTTGAATCAACTGCCTGATCAACGAGCTTGATCCAAGTGTTTTTCAAAGGTTTTTAAAACTTTTCAAAAGAGCATCTTTTTGAAAAACTAAAACTTTTTGAAAAATGGACTGTATCAGTCATGTTCCCCACATTGCTGGTATGTCTTTTGAGGATTGGAAAATCAGAATGGAGATTTTCCTTGCTGCCTATAATGACAACATGTACACATGTATCATTAAAGGTCCATTCAAATTCACCAAGACCATCATAGTAGATGAAGCTGAAATGGTGGTGGAAAAAGATCTGACAGAGATGACAGCCGAGGAAATAAAGCTGTTCAATCTGGATAAAGTTGGCCGTTTCATCATGACCAAAGCCCTGGATAATGATCGGTTTGACAAGGTCAAACATTGCAAAACTGCAAAGGAGATGTGGGACAAGGTTCGTGACATGAGCGAAGGAAACGACGCCATCAAAGAGCATCAGCTCAGTGTTGCTTTGGAAAAGCTGGACAACTTCAAGATGAAATCTGGAGAGACCATTGATCAGATGGATACCAGGTTCACCAGGACGTTGAATGAAGTTTTAAAGTTGGGAAAAACCTTCACAGACAAAGAGATAACCAACAGAGTACTGAAGGCCCTACCCCCAAAGTTCAACATGAAGGTGACAGCAATGGAAGAATCAAGGGATCTGGGGAAGATCTCTCTGACAGAGCTGTTTTCTGTACTCAAGGCTTATGAGTATAAACTGCCTAGGATGGGTATTGAAGAAACCTCAACTTCAGGACCCACAGCTGCACTGGTTGCTGCTGAAAATCAAAGAAGACCAGCCCAAAGAATTGCGGAAGTGAACTCATCTGATGAAGTCACTCTACTCAACAAAAAGGAGTACACTGCTGGAGACGTTGCACTGTTGATGAACAATTTCAAGAAGTTCTACAAAAGAAAAATGAAGAACAAATACAACAATGCTTCTACTTCTAAACCTAACTTTTCTTCTCAAGATAAAGATGATTATAAATCAAAACTGATGTGTTACAACTGCAGGAAATTGGGACACTTCATCAAAGACTGCCCATATCCAAAAGCAGAAAAGTACACTGAAGAGGAGAAGAAAGTGAGAAAAGAAAGAAAGTATCAGAGAGGGAAAGCAATGATGGCTGAAGCAGAAAAGCTTGCTGCTGTCTGCCCATCTGATTCAGATTCAGACTCGTCTGATGAAGAATCTTCTGATGAAGAAAAGCCTGCTCTCCTGTGCCTGATGGCAAAGGACTCTGATGACTCTGAGGATGAGGTAACTCCTCAAAATAATGAATTGTTTGATTCTCTAGAGCAAATGATGTTAAATAATACTACTATTGCTGGAGAATTTGTAAAGCTTAAGGAAGAGATGATCCTGCTAAAAGAGCAAAACAGTTCACTGAAACTTTTAGCTGAAAAGCCAAAAGAATCAGCTGAATATAAACAGCTTGAGCAAGAGCATGAATCTCTGAAAGCTGAATGTGAAGTTTATAAAGGAAAAATCATGGAACTTGAAAAGATTATCGAGTCTCATGAAAAATCATCTGTTGCATCCACGCATACATCTAGCAAACAGAAGATGCCTTTAGAACAGGATAAGCAAGAGTTGAACCATACTGAAAAATTCATATCAGCTGACAATAGTAAGGTCATTCTGTATGTTCAAACTGCTAGACCTACTTCACCTGAGAAAGAATTAAAGGAGAAGAAATCTCCTAAGGCTAAAAAGAGCAAAGAGCCTAGTGTAGGAAATAAGACTAGTAAGACCAAACAGCAGAGTCCTAAGAAGTCTGCTGATAAAGCTAAAGTCGATCAGACTAGTGGTAAAGCTAAGTCTAAACAAGTTGAGCAAGCACCTAGTAAACCAAAGAAGCATAAGAATAAGAAAAATCAAAATGCTTGGTATGGAAATGAGTCATATTATGTGCAACCTGCTGCATATCATCCTATGTATCATGCACCTCAATTTCCTAGTTACTATGCACCTTACCCTGCTCATCCAATGCATGCATATCCTGCATATCATGCACCTTACCCTGCTTATGAACATTATTCATATCATACTGATCATCAACATGACTTATCTGATAATTATGATGAAAATAAAACTGTTCATGCTCCTGTGAAAACTCAGAAACCTAAGAAGCCTAAGACTTCAACATCTTGGGTTGTCAAAGGTGGAACTAATCCTTCAGGACCCTCTCAATAAGGGTACCTAAAACAATTTTATTTTTGTTTTGTAGGATAGGATTAGGAGTAGGAGTAAAGTAGAGAAGATCTGGTACTTGGACAGTGGATGTTCAAGACACATGTGTGGAAACATACATGAGCTGACTGATGCAGTTGCTGCGGATGGTCCAAGTGTTACATTTGGAGACAGCAAAGAAGGCAAGATTAAAGCTAAAGGAAGAGTAATCAGAGGAAACATAGAGATATCTGACGTCTCATATGTCAAAGGCCTCAAATACAATCTGCTGAGCATAAGTCAATTTTGTGACAAAGGATATTCAGTCATCTTCTCAACAGATAAGTGCTACGTTGAACAGATAGGTACAAAGAAGGTAATTTTATCTGGAAGACGACAAGGGAATGTCTACATAGTCGACTGGAGTTCTGCTGACAAGAACTCAAGTGTTTGTTTGGTAGCATCTGCTCCAAGTGAAGTCAGTTGGCTGTGGCACAAAAGGATGAATCATTTAAACTTCAAGACCATCAACAGATTAATCAAGAATGATTTGGTAGAAGGGATTCCAAAAGCAGTCATGAGCAAAGATAAGCTCTGTGACGCCTGTCAGAAGGGTAAACAAATCAAGTCATCATTCAAAAGCAAGAAGCACCAATCTTCTGGAAGGATATTGGAGCTGTTACATATGGACTTATTTGGCCCTATTGATCCAGTCAGCAATGGTGGAAAGAAATACTGCCTAGCTGTTGTGGATGATTATTCAAGATATACTTGGGTGATTTTCATGAAGAAGAAAAGTGAAACCAAGGAATGTCTTACAAATCTGATGGAACTGATCCAGAATGAGAAGACTATCAAAATATTGAAGATCAGATCAGATAGAGGGACAGAGTTTACAAACTCTACTGTTGAAGAGTACTGTAACATCAAAGGAATACATCATGAGTACTCTGCTGCCAGAACCCCTCAACAAAATGGTGTTGCTGAAAGGAGAAACAGAACACTAAAAGAAGCTGTCAGAACCATGATAGCTGAAGCTAAACTGCCTCAAAGATTTTGGGCAGAAGCAACAAATACAGCATGCTTCACCCAGAACAGATGTATGATCAACAAAAATCAGAACAAGACGCCATATGAAGTTTGGAACAACAGAAAACCAAACATTCATTACTTTAAGATTTTTGGTTGTAAATGTTTTGTATTGAACAATGGGAAAAATCACCTAACTGCATTTGCAGAAAAGGCTGATGAAGCTGTTTTTGTAGGATACTCATCTGTTAGTAAAGCTTATAGAGTTTTTAATAAAAGAACATTACTAATAGAAGAATCTATCCATGTAGTATTTGATGAGCCAAGTCAATCTTCTGAAAAGAATCAAAGTGTTAATCAAGATCTGTCTACTGATCTACAGAAGCTAGACATTGGAAGAAATGAAGAATATGTTCCCATCATACTACCTAATCTAAATTCAGCTGATAACTCAAGTGCTGTTCAAAATCACAGTGCTGATTGTCTAACAGACGAGTTGCAAACAGCTGACAGACCAGTGACTGTTCAACAGACGACAAATGTTCAACAGACTACTACTGTATCTCCAACAGTAGTGTTGCAAGATCAAAACAGAGGACAACATTCAGACCTGCAACCTGATCTCAGATGGCTCAAGAATCATCCTCCTGAATTGGTGATTGGTGATCCTTTAGATAAAGTGAAAACAAGAAGAGCTGCTGCACAAGATGCCATGTTTGTCACTTTTCTATCTCAAATAGAGCCTAAGCAAATTGAAGAAGCTCTAAATGATTCCTTCTGGATAGAAGCTATGCAAGAAGAGTTGAATCAATTTGAAAGGAATGAAGTCTGGTACTTAGTTCCTAGACCAAGTCATCAAAGAGTAATTGGCACTAAGTGGGTATTCAGAAATAAGATGAATGAAGATGGTATTGTTACCAGAAACAAAGCAAGACTAGTGGCCAAGGGGTATTGTCAAGAAGAAGGAATTGACTTTGATGAAACTTTTGCACCAGTAGCAAGACTTGAAGCAATCAGACTGTTTCTAGCCTATGCTGCTTACAAGAACTTCACTGTCTATCAGATGGATGTGAAGTCTGCTTTTCTCAATGGAGAATTGCAAGAAGAAGTGTACGTTGAACAACCTCCTGGATTTGAAGTTTATCAAGAAGAGGACAAAGTATATCGTCTGAAGAAAGCCCTCTATGGACTGAAACAGGCTCCAAGAGCATGGTATGATACCTTATCTGATTTTCTTTTAATTAAAGGATTTCGAAAAGGTAAAGTAGATAAGACCCTGTTTACAATTGAATGGGAAAATCATATATTACTTGTGCAAATATATGTGGACGATATTATCTTTGGTTCAACCAACCAACAGATGTGTGATAAGTTCTCCAAGCTGATGCAGAATAAGTTTGAAATGAGCATGATGGGTGAACTTAACTACTTTCTTGGACTGCAAGTTAGACAGTTGCCTGATGGGATATTTATCAGCCAAGCAAAGTACACAAGAGATCTGTTCAAGAAGTTTGGTATGGAAACTAGCTCTACTGCTACTATTCCTATGTCTACAAGTCTTCGTTTGGATAAAGATGAAGATGGCAAATCAGTGGACATAACCAAATATAGAGGCATTATTGGTTCACTGTTATATCTAACAGCAAGCAGACCTGATATAATGTACTCAGTTGGAGTCTGTGCAAGATTTCAATCAAACCCCAAAGAATCTCATCTATTAGCTGCCAAGAGGATATTGAAGTATGTTAAAGGCACTCAAGAATTGGGATTATGGTATCCTAGAGAATCTGGATTTGAGCTTATTGGTTATTCAGATTCAGACCTTGCTGGCTGCAAGATTGACAGAAAAAGCACAACAGGTGCCTGTCAGTTCTTAGGTAGTCGTCTGATCTCATGGATGAGTAAGAAACAAACCTCAGTTTCTATATCTACTGCTGAAGCTGAATATATAGCTGCTGGAGCTTGTTGTGCACAGATACTATGGTTGAAGCATCAACTAGAAGACTACAACATCAAGATCAGTGGAATACCAATCTACTGTGATAATACAAGTGCAATCTCACTTACTCAGAACACTACAAGTCATTCAAGGACTAAGCATATTGAGATTAAGCATCACTTCATTAGAGATCATGTGGAAAAAGGCAATGTGTTGATTGAGTATGTTCATACTGATAATCAGATTGCTGATATCTTCACTAAACCTCTAAGTGAAGCAAGGTTCTCAACTTTAAGAGCTGAGTTAGGACTACTAAATTTGGATGCATAAGCTGAGGGGGAACTCACCAGAAGACTGGAGTTCAACAGCTTAGTCATCGTTTATTATCTTCAAAGATTAACTCTCAACAGACTAGTTAACTTATGAATTCTTAAACTCAGGGGGAACGTGTAAGACTAGCGGTACTTCTGAATTAAAGATGAAATATGTTAATGACAGTTAGTTGAAGTTATGTTTTCATCAGAAGACTCAACTATCGAAGATTAAAAGTTGTTTTATCTAGCTGGATTGACAAACAGCTGAGGAAGGTTATCAGCTATTGGCATTCTCTGATAACAGCATTGTCATCAGGACAGTAGTCCATCAGATAAGTGTTTTTCATACTCATCTGATTAAACTAATAAAAGCGAACCAACTAAAAACGTTTTATTCAAAACACGCTTTTATAAGTAACTGTTGGGCGGTACATATTCCCGCTCTTCATTAAATATCTTTTGAATTTGAAAGGTCGTAACTGACGCCGCACGATCAGCACTGACAGAAATACGGATCTAACGGTTGGAAATTATCACGAAAACCGAAAAACCCCAACTCTATAAATCCTCATCTGATCAGTCGAGTAGCTCTTTACGCACCCTAAACTTTCAAAAGCAATTGTGAGAAAATTTTACACAAGTTTTCTGCAAAAATCCTTTCCTTTTCACTAACTTTCAACAGATTGAAATGGCCGCTGAAGGTATGTTCTTGGATTATGAATCTTATTATCAGTCTGGTACAAGTTTAATGAAAGAATTGTTGGAGAAATTCAAATCGGCACAGTTGGTAAATTTCATGGAGTACAATGAAGGAGTAATCTGGACCGACCAGGTTTTGGAGTATTATGGAACGGCAAAGGCTGATTATAACAAGCTAGAAATCAGAGCAAAAGTGGGTGACAAAACTGTTGTCATCACACCAGAGGTTCTTCATGAACAGTTTGGTTTGCCGAAATCTGGAAGACATGAAGTTATCGTGCTAACTGAAGATAAGCACCAACAATTTTGGGCGATCTGCGCCAAGGAAGGAGAAATGTTGACTGGCAACATCAGGAAGAAACAGCTGAAAGATGAATATCAGCGGATGGCTGATATGGTGTCTAAGCTGATTGAAAACTGTACTTTTTCTCTAGATGCTGTCACAATGAAGCGTTTCAGCATCATGGCTGCCATATACTACGGGCTAGAGGTAAACTGGTCCGTTATAGTGTGGTATATACTTGCTGATTTTCTGGAAGTGAAGAAGGGAAAAGGCCCTTACACCAACCACAGAATCACTCTAAGTTACCTCTTATCAAAGTTGGGCTGTGTTATGAAAAACGGGAAAGAAATTCATAAGTCCAAAGCAATGAACAAGTACTTACCTGTTCAGAAGAGGAAGGCTGATGAGCATGAAGGAGAAGAAGTTGAGGAACCAAAGGAGGTTCCTGCCAAGAGGCAAAGGAAGTTAGTTAAAACAGCAAGCTTGGCTGTTGAAACTAAAAGAAAGAGGGCTGCTGATGAGCCCAAGAAGAAAGAATCTAAGCAGATGGAGACTGTGACTTCTGCTGAAGCCACTAAGATCGTTGAAAACATAATTGCTGATGTAAGGACTGGATCCCCTGCATCACCTTCAAGAACTCCATCAGCAGAGAAGCCTGCTGAAAGTGTCTCTAAACGAACAAGGAGCCAGAGAGATACAGCTGCTTCTACTTATCGTGAAGGAAGAACCAAGGGTTCTGCAAGGAAGCAGATGTCCTTCTTAGAAAAGGATACTGAGTTGGTGGACTTAGTGAGATCAAGTCCAGAGTCTGCTGAAAGACCAGTTGAAGCTGTTGACAAAGCTGATGAGCAACAGACTACTCAGACTGCACCAACTGTTGAGGCTGCTCAACCTCAAGACGATCCAGATGTTAAAATCATACATCCTATTGCTGCTGCTCCCATATCATCTGCTGGACCAGCTCCTGCTGACAAAGGGAAAAAGAAGATAGTGTTTAAGAGAAAGAAAATCTCTAAAGCTGACAAGAAAGCAAGGGAGGAAGCTGAACAGAGAAAGCAGGATGAACTTGAAGAGAAAAAGGCACTAGAGCTGAGCAAGGCTCAAGAAGCAAAGGATGAGGCCAGAAGACGCATGTCTGAAGCAGAGAGGAAAGCTGCTGAAGATGCTGAACTGGCCATGGTGATTGAAAAGAGCAAAACTGATGCCTATGGACCTGTCCATGGAGGTGGCATCAAGATTGGTGAAGGCAAGAAGGATGAAGAAGACAAAACAAGGATACTGCTGCCTGCTGCCAAACTCAAGTCAAAGGACAAGTTTGAAGTCAGAAAAGCTTTTGAGATAGTCTATGCTGATAAGGAGCTTTTCAAGAAGTTTGAGAAGGCCTTAGCTTACCATGATCAAAAGCTTATGTTGAGAACTATGTTCGCCCAGGAGAAACCAAGATATATCAAGTGGAGGGATATCAGGCTGAACAGCTCAATAACTGAACTTCAAACAATGAAGGAGTTAGCTGATGAAGAACGATGGGTTCTATCTTGGCTAAAAACAAACTCCATTCAAAAGGCCCTGGATCCCAGCCATGTAAGAAACATCATGCATGGTTATGCAAAAGGCTTTGCACTGGAGGAGGCCAAAAAGATTAAAAGCACCTTGACTGATAAGAAGAAAAAGTCTGAAGACGCTGAAGAAAGAGCAATTAAGTTTGCTGTTATGACTGCCCTGAAGAGATGGGCTACAAAGTCTAGTTATCAGCAAGGTACATCAAGTGATTTGCCTCTACTGCCAAGTATCCAGCAAATCATCTTTGGCAAGGAAGTACAACCGTACTATGAAGTCCCTAAGGGAAACAATGCGTTTGTCAACCCTTGGATTATTGTTAGACAGATTAGACAGACAACTTGCTTTAATGAAGATGGAACCATCACTAATCTGTTCTACGACGACATAACTGATGAACATAAAGCTGTGGACAAACCTGAAGTCAAGCCTGCTGATCAAGCTGTTGAAGACAAGTCTGCTGATCAGACTGCTGTTAAGTCTGCTGAACAGGCCACTGACAAGTCTGCTGAGAAGATTGCTGATGAACCCTTAGCCATTGAGTGGAAAGCTGAGGATTCTGCAGATCATCAGGATGTGAAGATGGAAGAAGTTCCTGTCCACCAGGAAAATGAAGAAAAGGATGTAGCTGCTGCTTCTGCTTCATCAAGTGATGAACACTCTTCACTGATGGAAGCCTTCCAACTGCTTATTGAAAGTCAAATAAAAGAGATGGAAGAGAGGAACAGTCTGCAGTTACAAAAGATGAAGGGAGAATTGGTTGAATCACACAGTCAACAGACGGAAAGAGCACACCGTCTAATTGCAAGCACTATTAAGTTGGCTATTGATGATCTACCTATTCCTGAAGATCATTCATTGCAGTTAGTGAACAGCTTAAATGAAATGAACAGAAACATGGAGGATGTGAAGGGTGATGTAAATCATCTTCATACTGCACTTGAAAGAGCTGAACACAAGATCGGTGATCTGACTGCAACCTTCATCAAAGTCAGTGAAGAAGAAAAGGAAGTCAATTTGGGGTTGCTGAATGAAGTGGGAAATGTTGTACAATCTGTACAAGATGAAATTGCAACTGTCAACCTGAATATTGACTACTTCAATGACAAGACTGACATCATCAGCACTGATATTCAAAATCTTACAGCTAGTCACGATGTTGTCAATCAGAATCTCAAGGCTTTATGTGCTGGAGTGAAGATTCCAACAGTTGCTCTCAACCCTGCTGTTGAACCTTCTAAAGTCATCAGACTTGATGATGACAAAAAGGGGGAAGATAAAAGGGAAGAACCAGCTAAGGAAACTGCTGCTGAAGAATCAGCCATGGAATCTGCTGCTGAAGAACCAGCTAAAGAGACTATTGTTGAAGAACCAGCAAAGGAGCCTGCTGCTGAAGAAACAACTAAGGAAGAAACTGCTGCTGCAACCATTAAAGCCAAGGAAACTGAAGAAACAGCTGACAAGACTAAAGAACTTGGAAAGGTAGAAGAAGAAGAGAAGATTGAACAAGAAAATACCAAGTACAAGAACACTGAGTCTGCCAGGAAAGCTATGGAAGCTCTGAAAGCTCTTCAAGAACAAGAACTTAAGGAGAAGATGGAAGCTGCCAAAGCAACCTTGGAAGAAGCAGCTGATGAAGAAGAAGATGATGAAGAATCATCTTATGAATATGAAGAAGTGCTCGAATCTGATGAAGAAGCTGATAGTTAGAAATTGAAAAATCAATTGTAATCAGTTTACTTTTTCAGAAATCTCATCTGATGAATTTGTACATGTAATTCACTTTAAACATCAATAAAATGTCCAAATTCAATCCAATAAACTTTTTCTATCTCAGAAAAATTTTGAGGATTACAATCTTTAGTTTAGGTATTCAACAGGTACTTAGCTGAAGTTTTGTCATCATCAAAAAGGGGGAAATTGTTGGATGAAGATGAAGGCACTAAAGAAAGTTTGATAAGGGAGGTTTTGATGCATTCCAAAACTTCAGAAATTGGCTAAGTATGGAGTAACTTAGCTGATAAACTTATCAAGGAATTTTGACTAAGCAATGAAGATAATTAGAAGAGTCAAAGTTTCAAGGTCCAAGACTTCTGATCTGCTGAAGTAAAGTTATCAGATTAGTGAAGATCAGCCGACTCAAATCAGATTTGTTCAAGTTTGAGATCAGCCGAGTTCACCATCAGACGTATACTTTCGTCAGCCAAGTAAAGAAGATCAAGAAGTGTTCCCAACGGTAATAAATGCCCTTTGGAGTAATAAATGCTGAAGTACAAGGTTATTAAAGACAAATGATTGAAGAAATGCTTCGCATCAGAAGAGTGCATTTAATGCTGCATTTAATGCTGCCTGCAGAATAGTACTGTTCAGTACGGACAGACTGCAAAAGAGCCGTTCGCGGATTTTAAGGACCAGTACTCGAGGAATTTGAATCCTGTCTTTCTTCAACGGACACTTTTCAATCCTCAAGTATAAATAGCTGAGAGAGACGAAGAAGAAACAAGCAACACACTTTCTGAGAGAAATTTTCGAAGCAGAATTCTCCTAAGTCTCAAGAACAGCTCACTCATCAGCTGAGTCATTTGTTGACGAAAGCAGAGTTGAAGAATCAAGAAAAATACATCTTCTGAGTGATTTTGTAAACAAGAGTGTTGTGCGAAGTTGTGATCCATCTTTGTGAGTGATCAAACTTTAGAGGATAGGTCTTCTGTGTGATTTCCTATTGCGAACTTGTGGTCGTTTCATTTGTTGTTCGACGCAAGCAGAGTATACTGTAAACTTTGTGATTATAGTATAACCCAAGATCTGTGTGACTTGGAAGAGTGGACTAAAGGATATTCAAATCCATATAACCACTATAAAAATTGATTGTGTTTTTACATTGTTTTAAAACTGCATATTTACTGATTGCATAAAACACACTAAGTTAACTGTTTGAAAAGAAGTTAAAAAGGAGTTTACAAAACTGGGGAAACATTTTTCAAACTGCTAAAGAATACTTGTGAAAAACACTTTGAAAATCCGCTGCAAGTACTCTAAGTATTAAAACTGATTTTGACAAATCAGCTAAGTAACCATCAGACGAGTGGTCAACAAATCTGTTCAAAGATTTGTTCGCGAACAGAGTTGTAACTTACAAATCTGATCAGCTTAGTCTGTTCAGTTGAAGAAAAGTTTTAAAGTTAAAATTGCAAGAAAATTTTAAAGAGGTTTATTCACCCCCCCCCCCTCTAAACCTCTTCTGACCACTTGGGACCAACATTTTGAGTTGGAAATTGGCATAGATTAGGTTTTGTTTGCCTTAGAAATTTGCTTTTAGTGTAGAGTTGCAGGTTGATTCTATTCTTTTAAGGAGCTTGTAATAGAAGATGATGATATACTTACTTTGTGCCCTCGGCTGGGGGTCGTGCAAGCCCTTCTTGCCATTTGCAATGCATCACCAAAAATATAGTTGTTTCATTATCTTTTTATCCATATGGTTTTACTAATCAGTGTCCTATTCATTTGTAAGATTTCTAGTTGCATAAAGATAATCTGATTTTTTTGTTTGTGGCATAGCTTTCTGATTGAGCATTTCTGTTACTTCAGCCATGGATTTCTTGAGGGGCGAAGGTATAGGGGGTGCGGTACCCCAGCAAAAAAAAAAATTAGTAGCGCATATTTATTATTATTATTATTATTATTATTATTATTATTATTATTCTTATAGTAGTAGTACTTTATGTATTCTTATTAATACCTCTAAATTTCTAAAAGAAAGAATTCGTGTGAATCAAAACTCTTTGTCTACTTTAATTAAATGTGTAGTCATATCATAGTGAATAGAGCTCCACTAATAGAGTTACCTAGTATAAATAGAATTCAATAAGAAAAAATTTCTTTAACACTTAATATAGTTCTCTTTTAATAAGGAAAAACAAAATTATGTTATCAATATCAAGTATCATAAGAATTATCGACATATTAAAAATGAATTAGCTTTTTTGAAAAATAGGGGTAAATTAGCTTTATCCCTTGCAAAATGTGACACAAATACCGGATATGAAAGTTTTTTGTCATTTTTATAGGCAAAATTGCAGAAAACGTCACAAACTAATCAGTAATTTTGAATTTTCGTCTCAAATTATATCACTTAGTCAATTTCATCCCGTATTTTTATATTCTTTTGGAATATCGTCCCATTTGCCACATGACTGCTTATGCGTCAATAAGTGGTAAATTTTAGCATGAATAATTATACAAGATTGCAGAATTCGTCCCAAGGAAATTATAAATTTTGGTTTTTCGTCCCAAACTATATTAATTCGCCGAATTTCGTTTCACAATTTATCATTTGGCATGAATTTAGTCCATTATTAAGTTTCTAATTTATTGGAAATAACGATTTATCTTTTATTCTTTAAAGGACTAATGGCAAGTTATCCTCTATGATATTCATAATGTTCAATTTACCTCTTATAATTTGAAAAGAAGAAATTTAAAGTAAATTGAATATTATGAATATCACATGGAAGTAATTGTCATTAACTATTTTTTAAAGAGAAAAATAGTATTGATTTTTGAAATTTATGTGCGCTTTTGAGAAAAAAATCCTATCTCATTACATTAGGAAAAAATTGTGCATTTTTTTGTACTAATAAATAATAAATATTACCAAATGTGATTGGTCTAGTAGAGGGGACTAGTCACTACAAAGTAGCGGAGTCAGGTTCGAATCCCTGTTGGGAGAGTTACCCACATTAATGTGCCAAACCCGCCTCGAAAGGGATTAAACCCTTGGGAAACCAAAAAGAAAAATAATAATAAATATTTATAATTAGTTTGGAAAAAAAATTCCCCATGTCATTTCAATTACGGGACGGAAATCGGCTTATTGATATAGTTTGGGACGAAAAACAAAAAATTATTTAGTTTTGGATGAATTCTGCAATCATATTGTTTATGATAAAATTTGTTACGTCATGACACATAAACATCTGTGTCAAGTGAGACAGTATTCCAAAAAAAAAAATATAAAATTTCGGGACTAATTTGGCCAAGTGATATAACTTGAGACGAAAATCCAAAATCACTAATTTACTCCCTCAATTCCTTTTTACATGTCACTTTAGAGAGAACAAAAAAAATCCCACAATACATGTCATTTTAGAATTTCAAGATAGACTTATATGCTAGTTTGACATTTTTACCCTTCTTTATTTTCAAGATAGAGAGAGGATTATGAGTTACAAAATATTTACTCATGTTTTTCAAGGGTAATTTTGTCCAACTACCCTTTTATTTTCCTAAAATCTAAAGCATTAAATGATTCCTTAATTCTTGTGAAACAACCTTAAAGAACATATAAAAAAGAATGGAGGGAGTAATTAGTTTGGGACTTTTTTTTCGCAATTTTGCCTTTTTTATTGTATAGTTTTCTGAAATCTATTTCTGTGTTTTGTGTTACAGGGGGTTCTACCAATAATGCAACAACAATGGTCCCTAAAGATGGTCCAAGCTTTGGTGGACGTGTTCTCTTATCTCATAGTAAACACTGGCCTTTTTCGTGGTGTCGCGATCACCATATATATTCAGCATCCTATTTGACAATAAACGTGAAAAACATTGAAACCCTAAAATTGATAATTACAAAATTATCACAAAATTATAGTAATAATATTTATTGTCATTATAAGAATGTCATTAATTGTTAATAGTGTTGGAATTTATATTCTATATGTGAATAAAATTAGTTGAGAATAAGGGGTCGTATCTGTTCGATCTGAAGAGGTACCCTTTGGATCGAAACAATACAATCCAAACATTGTGTCTCTTGCGAAAAGACATTTTTTGAGTTTATAAATAGGAGACTTAATCTGACCAATTAAGTATCCTTTTTCAGACAATAATAAAAAATTACTCTCTTCTCTACTTTAAATTTATGTCGAATCTTCTATTTGCTTCGGTTCGCCGTGGGTTCATTATTTGTGCAAATAATGAACAACAGACTGTTGTATCTTGGGAGACTACCGGGAATCAAACTGTATGCACCGTGGCAGCCCCGGAAATATTGTCTTAAGGAAATTTGTTTCGGCAAGCCTCAGTCTAATTTCCTTGTTTTTTACGTAAAGATTGAAGTGATCTTTGGTTTTGATACAAGTAAGTATTTCTCACTATTTTTTGTGTTAGATCGAAATAATTAAGTACACAGATTGTTAGACACCAACAAATAGTGATAACTTAAGTTTCATACACTTATCACTAATAGCTATTGTGACAACGTTAATATTTTTGTCAAAAAGTGACAATTTCAACTATGTCACATAATATTTTGTCACTAAAATTCATTTATCTTATAATGCAAAAGTGACAATTTTAACCTTATCACTTGAATATCTCGTCACAAAAATTATGTTTTCTTGTAGTGAATTTTCATGTGATCATATGAACATTAGAGATTGTATTTTGTGATGGAGGCTCACCGTTGTATAAATTTTGCTTCCATTTTTTTTACTTACTCATGGAATTTTAATTTATCCAAATGAAAACCTAGTATTTAAGTAGGAAATGACTTGTATTTCTTTTTAAAAAAATTTATGTTTAAAATTATTAAATTTTAATACCCTTGGATTAGTCCCATGATTAAAAAAAATCAGATTAATTAATTAATTATTTCATTGTCAATCAAAGGAAGAACATGACACTGAGTCAACCAATGGGCTTTTTTTGGCTTAATCATAAAATTTAATAAACAAATTAGTCTTGAAAATGCTATCTTATTTCTAAGAAAAATCTAAACAAAACTCAGATAGGTCAGTTTGACTTAAACGTACTTTTAGGTTAACTAAAATAAATTACCACAACTCAAACCTTATTATTATACTGGAAAAGCCCATTATAGTTGATTAGTCAAACTAAATCTTTCTGATTTCAATTAATCAATTACTTTCAAAAGACTTTAATCACCATCAGTGTTATTAAAATTTCCGAGTCTTAGTAATATGTCCAAGATGTGTACTAAAAGTCTAAAATCCAATTAATTGAATATTAGTGAACATCCAAAATTATACTAAGTCAAAGATTAAAATAATACTAGATTTATCTGGCCCAATTAAAAGGCCAATTCACAAATATTTAACACCTCCTCCTTCAGCTCTTGGGGTGCATCAAGAAGTGGTTGATCCCATTTTATTTTGGATGCATCAATTCCTTTCTTTTTCCTTCCAACTTAATTCTAAAAGAAAAGAAATTGCACTTTGGCCATCAAATTTTAATATTTTTTTTGAAGTTATGGTATTTTCTCCTTTGACCCAAATTCAAACTATGTTGCTTAAATTATCCATTACAAAGGTTAAGGAATCTTAGCTAAATATGTGATTCGATAATAAAGAAACTAAATACTTTTAAAAATACACCTAATTCTTAACAGGATTAACAGTGTATATTTTTAAATTTAAAGTCAAAAAGCTTCTCCAATTTCAAAGACCTTCAATAGACTTTAATTTGTTATAATTTTACACATTCTTTTATTTTGAAACCAACCTTTAACTTTTTCTCTAATTAAATGTCACTACAACATATAAGGTTTTTCCCGGCGCGAAAAAAGCGCCGGGAATAGGAAATTAGCGCCCCATCGCCGCCGGGTTAGAGGGGCGACGGGAGTAAAAAGACCGCCGGGAAAAAGTATTCCTGGCGCTTTTTACGCGCCGGGAATAACTATTCCCGGAGCTTTGAAAGCAATTCCCGGCGCTTATAATGCGCCGGGAATAAGCCCACTTTTAATTATAAATATAAAAAAAAATTAGTTTTAAAATATATTTTGTGCTTTTGATTAGTGCATTCATATAACCAAAATCTAAATTCAATAATTTTTTTATGATCTTTTAACAAATTAAATCACAAATAAAATTTCTAATCATCCAATATATACTATCAAAATATGCTTCTTTTCCAAATCATCCAACAAATGAAATGTCTCAACAATTTGCAATAACAAAAAATATTAATAAAATATCTATCAAACTAAATACAAAATAATGTGCAATTTAACCCTTCATCTTAAACCTTCTTCTTTGACAACACCTTCCTGAAATACAAAAAATGAAAGTGTTAGAAACATAACAACAATGAAACACAAATAGTAAATCCAAGAAATAAAACTTATCATATAATAAAAACTAAACAAGATAAACCAACAATAAATACGATTAATTCTACCAAATAGAACTTAACGTAGACATGAATTATATTACTAATAGAAGCACTTCCACAATCATATTAGCCAAAGCATATGGTAGTAGATGAATTCAACTAAATAAAATTTAACATAGACATGTAATTCATTAGTGACATTATCAATAAAAAACTTACATGAACACAATTATCAAACTTAACATAGACATGATATTCATTAACCTCTCATATTAAACAACACCAAACACTAACAATACTATAAGCCTAACATATAATTACGAAAATAGTACCAATTTTTCAAAGCTTAACTTCACACCAAACACTAACAGGAAGTTAACATATAAAAACCAGTTTAATCAATATAACTAACATAATCAAGAATCAAAACTAACAATACTATAAGCCCAAAGATCCAATGAACTTACAGTGATGATATTAGGATGCCTTAACCTGAACAAGAGAGCAACTTCAGATGTGAACTGATTCTCCAAGAACTCAGCCAATTCTCTATCCTCTTCAGGTTGGCTAATGAGCTTTATAGCCACGTCACTCTGTTTTTTTTTTTTTTTTTTGATAATTAAACAAATTTCCATTACTAAACAAAACATATTACAAATACAATATAGTGACCACAATAACTAAAAAGAAAGTGAACAATGAAGATCAAACCAAATTTTGGGAAAACAAAACAAGAAAAAGAGACAAGGACAAAATGAAGAAATTGAGCAATTGCACATCTCTGTGCAACAAATTGATTCCCAGACGAAGTGAAAATCAAAGCCAAATCTTCGAACTGACCCCAAGTAAAACCTTGGAATGATAATAAAGTGCTAAAAACATGACCAACATCCCAAAACTTGATCTTCTCTTCAAAGAACACAATCTTCGAAGACCATTGTGAACCACCATAAAAGTATCTGCCACAAAATCTAAAAAACAAACACAAAACAACAAGAAGAAATAAAGCATAATAAAATAGATATGAAGGCTTCGGGGATACATCCGGCTGGTTTAATGGCAGATCTGGGGAACAAGATCGAGCCGGATCTGGAGGTGGCGGATCCGGTGGTGGTGGTGGATCTGGCGGTGGTGGTGGCTCTGGTGGTGGTGGTGGTGACTGCGGATCTGGTGGTGTTGATAGCGTCGGATCCGGTGGTGGTGGTGGCAAAGTTGCAAAAGTTTTGGGTGAAACGGAGTGGATCAATTTAACAGACAAAACGAGTGGAGATGGTTGAGATGAAGTGGTGGTGGCGGCGGTAAGCAAGGAATAAGGGTGATAGGGAATGGTGGTGCTTCGGGTGCCAAGATAGATGAGAATGGGAGATGAGTGGATGAGATAGGGAAAAACTAGAGATGAAACCATCTCAAGAAAGGAAGCTTCAAGGTTCGCCGGAGGAGGCGGCTGCCCGGAGGAGGGGTAAAACCCTAAAGTTTTACAAATCTCACTAGGAGATGGAAAAGTCCTACAGGAGAGAGGACAGAGCGTTTTTACCAGTTTACGACTTACTTTACCCGTCACTCTGTTTATAAACCCCCTATAAATTCTGCTAAAAGATAAGTAAAATGAAAACCCTCTTTAGTCTTCATTAGAACAAAGTTTATACATTCAAAGTTCAAACATATAAATATAATTCAGGTCCAAAAAATCTCTATAATTGAGAGCATAACATCACCTCAGTACCTTTCGCCACACATTTTAAAACTCTTGAAACTTTTTAATGATAGTCAACTAATCTTAATTCAGCGAAAACTAGTTTCAAAAGCAAGCAAGATCTCTGTGCATACAAACCAAAAACATGTAGGTAACAAATGAAATAACTAAAAAATAGCCTCTTACAATGGCGAAGGAAAGGAAAAAAAAAAGAATGAAAATCATAATCGAGCTATGGCAAAAATCTCCTGCACTTCAGTTCAAGAACTAAGAGTAATAGGTTCGGAATCTATAATGATCATCAGCACTCAGCTAAGCAAATGAAGACTACACAACCAGATCAATGGTAATAAGGCACAAGAATTAAACGAGATCGAGCTTAAAATCGAAGAGCCTTCCATAGATTTCGATTTGAATGCAAGAAGCAGCTACGATTTTATTGGTATCACTGGACAGGTATTTGCAAAACTACTCTTTTCGGCCTCAAATCAGTTACTGCATGTAACATAAAATCTATATTTCAAAGTCCAGCATTTCACACTCCAAAGAGATCGAACTTGAATCTATGCCACATACATAAGCAGAAACGCAAACCCCACGAACTCATATTTCTGTTCAAGAATTTAATTAAGCTTTAAATGATTTCAATTCCTGAATTTAAATTCTGTTTAATTATTTCACTAAGAATATAAAATTCAGGATTTCCCTTTGATTAAGTAACTCAAAATCAAAAATTCAAATTTCAAACCCATATAAGGAAAGCAAACCCAAACAAGCATTTTCCCGAACAGCTTTTAAGCATAACCCTTAGTACAATACACATGAATTCAGTAATCAAATGACACTTAAACTTCGGAGTTGAAACAAGTGAGCATTCAAAAAATTGATAAATGTAAAATAAAAAGGAAAATAAAGCATAAATGATAAACATGAGGCGAGATGGAGACGACAAGGCAATTCTTCCCCAAACGCCTATGGTCGAAGCCCCAAACGCCAATGGTCGAAGCAGTAGCAAGCCCGATTACTACTTAACTATCTAATATTGTAATATTGTAAGAATTGAGAGTTGATTGCTTCCATTCTTTGATTTTTTCTACGGATTCAAGTAGATGAAGAAGCGATATATGCTTAACCTAACCGGAGCAATTAGCAGAAGATTTTGCAATTTGGGGAAGATTTTGCAATTTTAGTAGAGGGAGTGTACGCCTGTGAGGGGTTTAGGGGTTCTAAATCGCGTAAAAGAAAGAATAAAGGAAGAAATAAATCGCGAAAAAAAAAAAATGCATGTTGGGTACAATTGGAAATGCGCTGGGTACATCAGAATATACCCGGCGCTTAAAATCCATCGAAATTGCGTCGGGAAAGTTGGAAGTATACCCGGCGCTTTAAAACCAACGGGAATAGAGAAAAAGCGCCGGGTTTACAACTTTTACCCGGCGGTTTAATAAACACCGGGAAACAGGCGCCGGGAAAGGTGAAAAATGTTGTAGTGTGTGGAAATTTATTCTACCCATTCAAATTTGTTTCAACATCAATAGCTGGACGTACAATAATCTATTTCACATTTAATTCCAATATATGCTATATATTTAGCTTTAGACGTGCACATCTATATTGTATTAATATCATTTTTTTTTTTTTTTTTATGATATTATACTCACGTAACTACGACTTTGCCATTAAATTGTACTTTTTATTCAAATTTTCTTGGTATTTTTTGGGCCCTTAAAGAAGAAGACAAGACATAATAATCATTGGTCCATGAATATAATGAGTGTTCGTCATTTAGACCAAGAAGGACCGAATGCCACAAGACTAGGAGAGTCTCTAGGCCAACATGTGATTGGTCTAGTGGAAGGGACTAGTCACTACAAAATAGCGGACTCAGGTTCGAATCCCTGTTGGGAGAGGTACCCACATTAATGTGTCCAACCCGTCTCGAAAGGGATTAAACCATTGGGAAACCAAAAAAATAATAATAATAATAAATATTTATAATTAGTTTGGAAAAAAAATTCCCCCTATCATTTCAATTACAGGACGGAAGTTGACTTGTTGATATAGTTTGGGACGAAAAATAAAAATTTAGAATTAGTTTGGGACGAATTCTGCAATCATATTGGTTATGATAAAATTTGATACGTCATGACACATAAACATCTATGTGGCAAGTGAGACGGTATTCCAAAAAAATATAAAATTTCGGGACTAATTCGGCCAAGTGATATAACTTGAGACGAAAATCCAAAATCACTAATTTACTCCCTCCATTCATTTTTACATGTCCCTTTAGAGAGAAAAAAAATTCCACATTACATGTCATTTTAGAATTTCAAGATACACTTAAATGATAGTTTGACATTTTTACCCTTCTTCATTTACAAGGTAGAGAGAGGATTATGGAGAGTTACAAAATATTTACTCATGTTTTTCAAGGGTAATTAATTTTGTCCAACTACCCTTTTATTTTCCGAAAATCTAAAGCATTAAATGTTTCCTTAAATCTTGTGAAACAACCTTAAAGGACATGTAAAAAAGAATGGAGGGAGTAATTAGTTTGGGACTTTTTTTCGCAATTTTGGCTTTTTTATAGTATAGTTTTCTGAATTCTATTTCTGTGTTTTGTGTTACAGGGGGTTGTACCAATAATGCAACAACAATGGTCCCTATTCATCAAGAAAATAAAAACGTGCTACCTAATTCAAGGAAGTCGGCACCGGCTGCTGATGGGAGTAGTACACATACGGGTCTACTTTCTTCTATTTATAGGCAGGTAGCTATTCTTAACTCTCATCACTAATTATCACATTCATATATTCTTAAGTTGTATTAACTTGATAATGTCAAACAGAATTATGTTAGAGTGCCAAGGCAAGAATGCGTGGCCGGAGTTGGTCGGAGCAAAAGGAGAGGCAGCAGCGGCGGTGATAGAGAAGCAGAATCCGCATGTGAAAGCCATAATTGTCAAGGATGGTCCACTGACTGGAGATCTCAGTTGTGGTCGTGTCCGGGTTATTGTCAACAAGCATGGCATCGTGATTCAACCTCCTTATATCGGTTAATTAAATTTGTTCAAGAACAGTTCACCATATGTAATGTGTGTTTACTCTTTTCTTTCCTTTCATTTATATTGTCGTGTACAAGTCATGTAATAAAAATATTGGAAGTCTCCAATTGTCGTTTGAGAAATAAATGGTGAATAAACTATATATTGTGTATGTATATTTTCTTTTTTAATGAAAAGCTATTACATGTTCATGTATACTATATTGACTTATTAATAGTAATTAATATATAATGTATGTAATGGCGGATGTTTAGTCTAGTGGAAACTAGATTAAACAAAGTGGTGTATCCAGGTTTGAAATCTCGTTGAGGAAGGAATTTTTAAGTAATATATACGATGTTTCTTGAAATGAATTTAAGATATAAATAATCTTGAGAAATGGGAAAAAAAAAAAAAATAAGATGAATTATTCGCCTAGGAAAACAGATAACGAACATGAGAATTTTGTATGACTTTCACGCATTGAAATGCACATCTCTTACATCCTTTTCAGACTCGTTTTTAAACTATATCAACCTTACCTTCAACATATAATATCCAAACTCACTTTTTCATATAATTTATAATTATAATTATTTTATTAAATAGATAAGGAAAATTTTAGGTTGAACCTGCTGATTGGAATTCAAATCCATGTGGTGGCTTGGGTTTCAATAATAGACCACGGCTGGGCTTTTCGAATCTAGATCATGGACACTGGGCCCAGATTGATTCAAATCCAGACTATTGTGTAGATTATTCAAATTGAGGTTGTGGTTTGAGTTTAAGATTTAGGTCATCGAAACCCAAATGACTATCTAGATATTCAGTTCTTATATTGTGGTTCTATTAGCTAAATTTGTAACTTATCAAATATATATTGTTGTTTTTAAATATCCAATACCATGTTGGATTCTTGAATGTCAAATCAATTCACTCAGTATATATGATTTTGTGGTTCTATATTTTTTTGTTTCGTTTTTATGTTACCTGGTTAGAAAAAAAATAGTTTTTCTATTTAAATGAATTGGTAATTTTTTTTTTACTTCATATGATAATGATTTCATACAAATTATTGGGTCTCAAATTTTGTAGCTCTCTCACCATAAATCGATTAAATCAAGCTAATCATTCCCATATATAATAATATCATACAAATTATTGGGTCTCAAATTTTGTAGCTCTCTCACCATAAATCGATTAAATGATCAAGCTAATCATTCCCATATATAAACTTCTTTACATGTTTGTCCCTTTTAAAAAGAAAATAAAAATATACTTGTATATATATCCGACTTACAAAATATTACACTTAACCATATTTTCGGTCAAATCGGACCTCATGTGCCATTCTCATTATTTTCAAGAGGGGTAATTTCAATGGTTCATCTCATGAATTACATTTACATAAAATCTAAATTTTGAGATTTATTTATCAATCCTAAAAGTCATGTGAATGTCCCAGGAGGTGGTGTATGATGGATAAGGACTATAAGGACACTCAATTCAATATGACATCAATTAAAATTACTGTTTTAAGGCAAAATTTATATTTTATATTGCTCTTACCCAAAATTTTATGCTTTAGCATTATAGCAACATGACATAAACGATTTTATCAACTTAACACATTTTTTTATTTATTGAAATAATGAAAACCCATCTCAACTCTCCAGAGTCCATAAATACCGGTTCTGAAAACATTGCTTTCAAGTGGGGTAATTTCAATGGTTCATCTCATGAATTACATTTACATAAAATCTAAATTTTGAGATTTATTTATCAATCCTAAAAGTCATGTGAATGTCCCAGGAGGTTGTGTATGATTGATAAGAACTAAAAAGGACACCCAATTCAATATGACATCAAAACTACTGTTTTAAGGCATATTTTATATTGCTCTTACCCAAAATTTTATGCTCTAGCATTATCGTCAGCTTTAGCAACATGACATAAACGATTTTATCAACTTAACACATTTTTTTTATTTATTGAAATAATGAAAACCCATCTCAAGAGTCCATAAATACCTAACTCCCATGTATCCCATGAGTGGTAAGTGGTAACTAGAGCACTAATTTATTTAAGGGTTCACCTTTGAAGAATACTTATGTTGATCTATTTTCTTAAATTAATTGCTGAAACGTGGCGCAGAATAGACTATGAAATACCATACAAGCGTGATAGCTTTAAAAGGGCAAGTGATGAAATTATTAAATGATTATTTTATACACGCGTACATACACGCGTACGTACAACGGTACAAATAATATTTTTGTAATTGGATTTGTTCTTTGAGTTGGAAATTGGCATAGATTAGGTTTTGTTTGCCTTAGAAATTTGCTTTTAGTGTAGAGTTGCAGGTTGATTCTATTCTTTTAAGGAGCTTGTAATAGAAGATGATGATATACTTACTTTGTGCCCTCGGCTGGGGTCGTGCAAGCCCTTCTTGCCATTTGCAATGCATCACAAAAAGGCAAAAATTTATTTTTGGCACCATAGAACTAGGCGTTTTTTAATTTTGGGACCATTGTATCAATTTTGGTATCAATTCTGATTGTCGTTTTCAATTTTGGCATTTCCGCCAGTTGACTGTTAAATCAACTAACTGAAGTACCAAAATTGAAAAGGCTAGTCAAAATTGGTGCCAAAATTATATTAAAAAAAAAAATTATATTTATTCATAAGTTTCATAATACTTCTAATTTTAAATTAAGGAATATCTCTTGACATACCGCAAAGAAAACTAAGATCAACTCATTTGGCTAAATGTAAATTTGAGAATATAATTATATTATACATTCCCATATGATAGTTTGCATACTTATTTAAAGTAGGATAAACACCACTTTTGGTCCCTCTTATCATTAACTTTTTACAGAGTGGTCCCTCTTATATTTTTTTTCCACTTTAGTCCCTACTATGAATTATTTGTTTCACTTTAGTCCTTTTCAAGTGGTACAAGGCGATTCCGATAATATGTGATATGCTCATGAGGGCAATTTTGTCATTTCAAGTAAACTAACATGGATATTTTCGTCTTTCTAATTATTTAAAAAAAACTAAATTTCCAAACTAGGTTTTCATTCCAATCGAACTTAATCGTACATTTCGTTCCAAACTAAAGTTTTTTCCTAAAATCTTTTTCGAACACCAAAATTGCTCACCAATTAAACAATATCTCAAATAGTCTCAATAGTGAACGGACGAAAATGCCCTAAAAAATATTCATATGCATGTCACGTGTTATCGGAACCACCTAATAAGGACTAAAGTGAAACATATAATTCATAGTATGGACTAAATTGAAACAAATAATTCATAGTAGGGACTAGAATGGGAAAAAATACATAAAAGGGACCACTCTGTAAAAAGTTAATGATAAGATGGACCAAAAGTGGTATTTACCCTTTAAAGTATTTTATTTTAACTATGAGTATATAAAATTAGTTTCTATATTAATTTATTCATATTTTTTTTATATAGCACATCAATGCAATTTACTGATTTGTTCATTTATTATTTCAACCCGACTTTCAAATATGTTTAAAAGTTGTTTATATAATTTCGAACAATTTAAAGGGAATCAACAAATAATCGCTTCCAACTCTTCAAAATGAGAAGAAGTAATGCATCTAAGCAACATCTCCATTATTGGAATAATAAGGAGAAGAAGATAAAGAAGAAAATGAGAAGAATGCAACTTACAATTGAAAGAAGGATACAACTGAAAAGTAGAAATTCAAATCAGAAGATAATTGTATATTCTTAGCCAAGTGATTTTTATCTTTGAGTGAAGACCAAAATGAAGACTTATAAGACGTTTTTAGTTGATTGTTTTGTTATCATAAAAAAAGGGGGAATTGTTGGATGAAGTTGAATCAATGTAATAAGGAGTGATTTTGATGATAACATGTGTTGGAAAAAAAATATTATTATTATTGTGTACCCAAATATATTTTTACTATTTCGTTATTATTATTATTCTTATTATTATTATTAAAATGGGAATTGACAAAAAATAATTTTTGACACAATAGAACAAGGAGTTATTCGATTTTTGGTACTATTGTGTCAATTTTTGCACCAATTATGACTTAGTTTTTTAATTTTGGTACTTCCGTCAGTTGACTTAACGGTCAACTGATGGAAGTGTCAAAATTGAAAACGACATTCAGAACTGGTACCAAAATTGACACCATTGTACCAAAATTGAAAAACACTTAGTTCTATGGTGCCAAAAATGAATTTTCGCCATCACAAAAATTACAGTTGTTTCATTATCTTTTTATCCATATGATTTTACTAAACAGTGTCCTATTCATTTGTAAGATTTCTAGTTGCATAAAGATAATCTCATTTTTGTTTATGGCATAGCTTTCTGATTGAGCATTTCTGTTACTTCAGCCATGGATTTCCTGCAGGGAAAAAAAAAAGAATTAGTAGCACATATCTATTATTATTATTATTATAGTAGTACCTTATGTATTCTTGTTAGTACCTCTAAATTTCTAAAGGAAGGAATCCGTGTGAATCAAAACTCTTTGTCTAATTTAATTAAATGTGTAGTCAGATCATAGGGAATAGAGCCCAGTAATAGAGTTACCTAGTATAAGTAGAATTTAATAAGAAAAATTTTCTTTAACACTTAATATAGTTCTCTTTTAATAAGGAAAAGCAAAATTATGTTATCAATATCAAGTATCATAAGAATTCTCGGCATATTAAAAATAGATTTTCATAATCATAATTTTTTAAATAATTTAATTATATACTTTTCATTCTAATCTCGCCCCCGCGAATAAAATTCCTAGCTCCGCCCCTGATTTCCTGTAAGGTAATTCAACTGGTGAAAATACTTTAGTTGCGGCCATGATGAGAAAAACGAGGAAGGACTATCTCGTCAAACTAATACCATATTTAGAACGTATAATCTTGCATGATTGCCAAGATCAATCACTTCATTGATGCATGAAGGAGACGCTTCTTAAGGAAATTATGGAATGTAGATTAGTTTGACATGAGAAAAAAAAATTAGAAAGCGATTCAATTGACTTGAATAAAATGAATTATGATTACACCGGCATGTGATTGGTATTGTGGAAAGAACTAGTCACTACAATGTTGCGAACCTATGTTCGAATTCTTATTGGGACTGGTTCCCACATAATTTGTCCAACGCGACTCGAAAGGGATTGAACACTTGAAGAAAAAAAGACTGGATTACAAGAGCTTAAATAACATAATTACTTAACCCTGTATTCATCATTAATTACAAGGAACTACTTAACCTAATAGAAAACCTAATCCTAACGACAATAACCTCCCAATACAAAACTTAATCAAATATAATAAATATCAACATAGTACTCTTCCTCTTCATTCCAAACACAAATTAAACAACTCCTGAACTCCCCAGTTTCATTCATTTCATAAACCTTAGTTTCTTCCAATTTATTAAAATTTACAGGTACTTCTCTTCCTCTCTAACTCATTTTTGTGCAATTATGTTTTATTTCCTTAAAAATTGAGTTGGGTTTTTATTTTTTTTCCTTTTTCCATCAACAATGTGTACTTCTTTTACAAAAAATAATGACATTATGGTCTAAAATTAGAGTTATTTGGAGTTCTTTCATCTGATATTTCTATCCAGTGTCCTTATCGCATTGTTAAACTCCATTGCACCTAAACCATACTCTTTTTCTCTGTATGGCAAGAAATATATTATCTTTTAACCTCTAGGTAATTGCTATAAAAAAAAATCTGAAGCAAAAGATGGAAAAAAAAAAGAAAAAAGAAAGAGGGTGGTACTTCTATTAAGTTTTTTATTTAAAGATTTCAAACAATTTTTCGTGTAATTGACTAATTGTTATGTATTTGGAGTGATTATTTTTCTTAGGAGACTTGTTTTGATATTTTTTTTTGCACGCGAGACTTGTTTTGAATCATTTACGATGTGCTTAGCGTGAATTTAGATATATTTTGTGATCTTTGCTTTTAATTTTGTGTTTGAAATATTAGAATGAATGTTAATTCATTAATTATGATGCTAATTTATTTTATTTTTATATAAACTATATATATATATATATATATATATATATATATATATATATATTTTATACGTATCTATGCCGTATCATATCTTGAAAATTTATCAAAAAATAAATCGCCGAATCCGAATCGTGTTAGAGTCTAAATTGCCGAGTTATGTGCAAAATAGTATAAATAATTATCAAGGACCTGTTCTTTTTATTCATATACCAGTTTTAATGCCTTGACATGGCCCATAATGGCCCCAAATCTTCTCTGTGTTTAATATGGAGTGGTCCACCAGTTAGCCTTCATGTGATTCTTCACTTTGGGCTCTATAAGCCGTAGATACATATTCTTCAAAGGAGGCCTTAGTAATTTGGGCTAAGACTTTCTTTCTAAATTTTAATTTCTAATCAGTCGCATGTAAATTTTTAACTGCAAAACAATAGAAAACATAAGAAAAGAAAAATATAAAGATACAGCGTATTAATCATTTTCTAGAATTGTCAATATTAAGGGGCTGGAATAAAGCCCAAATATCAAGCCTGCTTGTTTGTAATTCGTCGCGTTTGGATGTTCTATTAATTTTGATTGCATATATCTCACCAAAAGAATTGTTTATTACTAATTTTTTTAAATATTCAATTTGATAGCATCTTTACCATTCCAATACCAAATGCTTATTATTCAACTATATAATGTCAGAACATTATTTATTCTAATTGAATAACGTTAATTAAACCCATAGAATATAATTACAAAATTAATAAAACTCACAAAATAATGGTGTTATATTTTTCATTTTTTGGGTACAAACTTGACGTGTTATATAATATTTTCTCTGTCTCATTTTTCTCTATTCCTTAGTACAATTGACCAATCAATTTGATGAAATTTATAAAAATTATAATAAATAATTTAATTAATAGGAGTATATTTTGTTAATAAATTGAAATAATCATATGACACCATGTATATTAATATTTAATACAACATAATACGAATAATTTAACATGAAAAGTCATTTAAAAAATTAAAAAAATTGATCGAGTGATGTCGTTAGTAGAGTAAAAATAATAGGAGTATAGGACTAACAAAAGTAAACCCCAAATCAGGTATATGCTTTAATTATCCCCCTACTAGGACCACCGACCACGACGACCACCGTATTTCTTTCAAATGTTTACGAAATCAATTTATGTATTAGTCACGAGCATCATGTGATAACATGAAAAAAACTCTCTTTGAATATAAATAATGATTATTATTTTTTTTTTTTAAAAAGGTTTTTAATTTTTTATGATAGTAAATTGACAAACACAACTGTGAAAGAAATAATTTTAAAATTATCATTAATAACTGTTTATGGCAAATAATTAATAAAATAAATGAAATAATTAGTGACACATGTTTAGTAACAATTAATCTAGATATAATTATAGTGATTTAATGACATCCTTTTTTGTTATCACAGATTGTGTAAATTATGTAAATTATTATTAGGTTCAAGATAGTGATCATATATATATATATATATATATATATATTTTTTTTTTTTTTTTTGGTACAAGTGATCATATATATTTCATTTTACACCCATATTTCATTTTACACCCCATGTTAAAATGAACTTGTGTGATTGAATCAATATTGAACTCATGATCATGTTATACAAATTCAAGATTATATATAATACTAGCTAGTAGCTACTAAAGAGGGAATTGCACTTTTTATACCAAATATTTACCTACTTTATACATTTCATACCATATCTTTCATAATTGCACATTTCATACCAAAATCAATCAACCTTTTTCAATTTACATGCCACCGTTAAATTTTGGACGGAATTGGACACGTGTCCGTTAACTCTCAAAAAAAAAAAAAAAAAAAGGAAAAAAAAAGTGTCGCGGGCAGGGGGGAATATTTCGGGCAGGAGTTCTGAATTTCACTTTTCATACCAAACATTTACCTACTTTATACATTGCATACCACACCTTTCAGAATGACATATTTCATACCAAAATCAATCAACCTTTTTCAATTTTCATACCGACGTTAAATCACAAAAAAAAAAAAAAAAAAAACTCGCGGGCACTGTACTAACACGAGGGTTTTTTTTTTTTTTTTTTTTTGTAATTGAATTATACTTAAAAATTTGGCAGAAAAATTACAAAATTATGATTGTGTATGATTTTCATAGATAGAGAAAACCGTATTTTATTATATTTTGTACCCTTTCGAAAAAGAAGCAGAAATGTTATCGATCATATGATTTATTACGGTTTCCTCAAATTGAGAAGAACCTATGTGGTACTACTGTTTCAATTCAAAATCATCATATTCATTAATTGATATAATTTATAATTACCCATAAATTTCAATATTTTACATATTTATTAGTACTAATAACACCCAAGGGTAAAATTAGAACATTTTAGTGGGCAAGGGGTTAATTGTAAAAAAGTGATGAACAAGAATAGCATATGTGGTAGTACAGTGCCTGCGAGTTTTTTTTTTTTTTTTTTTTTTTGTGATTTAACGTCGGTATGAAAATTGAAAAAGGTTGATTGATTTTGGTATGAAATGTGTCATTCTGAAATGTGTGATATGCAATGTATAAAGTAGGTAAATGTTTGGTATGAAAAGTGAAATTCAGAACTCCTGCCCGAAATATTCCCCCCTGCCCGCGACACTTTTCTTTTTTTTCCTTTTTTTTTTTTTTTTTTTTGAGAGTTAACGGACACGTGCGGCACACGTGTCCAATTCCGTCCAAAATTTAACGGTGGTATGTAAATTGAAAAAAGTTGATTGATTTTGGTATGAAATGTGCAATTATGAAATGTGTGGTATGAAATGTATAAAGTATGTAAATTTTTGGTATAAAAAGTGCAATTCCCTCCGCTACTAAACGACAGGACAGGAAATGATTTACAAGCTAAAAATGAAGCAAACAATTAAATTATGAATTGGAGGGGGTGGTGCAGTGTGAAATAAACCTGCAACTGCAACATCATCAATATCTCTTCAATTCCTTGGGATTTCCTTTTGTTCCATTTCTCAATCTCTTTAACCAATAACCATCTTCTTCCTTCTCTTCACCACCATCGCCATTCCCTTTCCCTTTCCCTTTCCTAACAATTATCAATTTCCCCTTCTTCAGCGTGTATGAAAATTTTAAGCACATTATTTCTTTCTTACTTTCTTTTTTAAAAAAAGACAGCATAGATTGCAACGAATTAGTAATCCATTTATACGAATAATGAAACTATAATTAATACTACATCATAGTCATGATTTAATTTGTTTGGTGATGATATCTAGGATCGATACATACATTGATTTGTTTATACGCACCGCTACCTTTTATTACTATTTGTTTAGCACTTTACTTTAGCTAATCTGTTTTCAAACTTCTTCATCAAATAAATCTAATCTTGGAGTCATACATAATTTCATGACAATTACTTTTATAAAAGGGAACAGTACGTAATTGAATTGTCTTTGATTGTTTGGACTATATGCACGTATGTAAAGTTGTCAAGATAAGTATTGAAAAACATGCTACATATTCAATCAAGAAAATAAAAACGTGCTACCTAATTCAAGAAAATCGGCACCGGCTGCTGATGGGAGTAGTACGCGTACGGGTCTACTTTCTTCTATTTATAGGCAGCTAGCTATTCTTAACTCTCATCACAAATTATCTCATCATATATATTCTTAAGTTGTATTAACTTGATAATTACATACAGAATTATGTCAGGCTGCAAAGGCAAGGATGTGTGGCCGGAGTTGGTCGGAGCAAAAGGAGAGGCGGCAGCGGCGGTGATAGAGAAGCAGAATCCGCATGTGAATGCCATAGTTATCAAGGATGGAACTCCAGTGCCTAGAGATTTCAGGTGTGATCGTGTCTGGGTTTGGATCAACGAGCATGACATCGTGGTTCGTCCTCCTCGTATCACTTAATTAAATTTGTTCAAGAACATTCACCATATGTAATGTGTGTTTACTCTTTTCTTTCCTTTAATTTATATTGTCGTGTACAAGTCATGTAATAAAAATATTGGAAGTCTCCAATTGTCGTTTGAGAAATAAATGGTGAATAAACTATATATTGTGTATGTATATGTTCTTTTTTAGTGAAAAACTATATATTACATGTTCATGTATATTATATTGACTTATTAATTAGTAGTAATTAATATATAATGTATGTAATGGCGGATGTTTAGTCGAGTGGAAATAACTAGATTGAACAAAGTGGTGACTCCAGGTTTGGAATCTCGTTGAGGAAGGAATTTTCAAGTAGTATATAAGATGTTTCATGAAATGAGTTTATGATATAAATAACCTTGAGAAATGGGGAAAAAAGAAAATAAGATGAATTATTCGCCTAGGAAAACAAATAACGAACAAGAGGATTTTGTGAGACTTTCACGCGTTGAAATGCACATCTCTTACATCGTTTTCAGACTCGTTTTAAGATAAGAATGACTATATCGGCCTTACCTTCAACATATAATATCCAAACTCACTTTTTCATATAATTTATAATTATAATTATATATTTTATTAAATAGATAAGAAAAATTTTAGGTTGAACCTGCTGATTGGAATTCAAATCCATGTGGTGGCTTGGGATTCAATACTAGACCACGGCCTGGGCTTTCCGAATCTAGGCCGTGGACACTGGGCCGGGATTGATTCAAATCCAGATCACTGTGTAGATTATTCAAATTGAGGTTGTGGTTTGAGTTTAAGATTTAGGTCATCGAAACCCAAACGACGATCTAAGTATTCAGATCTTATATTGTGGTTCTATTAGCTAAATTTGTAACTTATAAATTATATATTGTTGTTTTTAAATATCCAATACCAAGTTGGATTCTTGAATGTCAAACCAATTCACTCGGTACAGTATGATTTTGTGGTTCTAGATTTTTTGTTTCGTTTTTATGTTATCTGGTTGGAAAAAAATAGTTTTTCTATTTAAATGAATTGGTAATTTTTTTTTTACTTTTACTTCATAATATAATGATATCATACAAATTATTGGGTCTCAAATTTTGTAGCTCTCTCACCTTAAATCGGTTAAATCACGGTAATCATTCACTGGTATAAACTTCTTTACTTGTTTGTTCCTTATAAAAAGAAAATAAAAATATACTTGTATATATAACCGACTTACACAATATTACACTTAACCATATTTTCGATCAAATCGGACCTCATGTGTCATTCTCATTACTTTCAAGAGGGATAATTTCGATGGTTCATCTCATGAATTACATTTACTCAAAATCTAAATTTTGAGATTTAATTATCAATCATAAAAATCATGTGAATGTCCCAGGAGGTTGTGTATGATTGATAGGGACTAAAAAGGACACCCAATTCAATATGACGTCAAAATTTATATTTTATATTGCTCTTACCCAAAATTTTGTGCTCTAGCATTATCGTCGGCTTTAGCTTAACACATTTTTTTATTTATTGAAATATTGAAAACCCATCTCAAGAGTCCATAAATACCTAACTCCCATGTTTCCCATGAGTGGTAATTAGAGCATTAATTTATTTAAGGGGAAAATTATTTTTTGGTACCATATTATAGACCAAATTATAATTTTTCGCCAAAGTTAATGATAATTTAACCCCTATAAAATGCATAATATTCAATTTACCCCTCATGGTTTAAAAAAAAGCATTTTACCCTTTGAAATTTTGTTAAAGTTTCATATCGTCTCCCTGATATTTTTATAGGCGGCACTTTATCCACTTTTATTATGATAATGTGGCATTTTACCCCCTGTGTTATGATAAATGTGACAATTTATCCCCCTTTGTTATAAAATAGTTTGCATATCTACTCTCAATTTCGACAAGTGAGTTACACTCTCCGACTGAAGTGGGTAAATTGATTTTTTCCCAAATTATAAAGGAAAAAATCGAACATTATGCATTTCATAGAGGATAAATTTCCATAAAAATTGTAGACAAATTGTGTTTGGTACCAAAATTACAATGAAAATCTATTCCATGATATCAAATGTGCATTTTTGTATCCAATAATACCAAAAGTGCAAGTTAGCCTACCTTATAGTACCAAAAAAACAATTTTCCCTTTATTTAAAGGTTCACTTTTGAAGAATACTTATTATGTTGGTCATTTTCTTAAATTAATTGCTGAGGGCCGTTAAACGTGGCGCAGGATAGTCTATGAAATGTCATACACGCGTGATAGCTTTAAAAGGGCAAGTGGTGAAACTATTTAGTGATTATTTTAAAATCAAATATAACACGCAAAGATAGAATCAATTGTAGTCACATGAAACACGAGCAACTTTCTTTATGAAAATAGAGTATTAACAACTCTACTCTTTCTTTCTTTAGCATCTATCAGGTAATTTCTACTCTAGTCATAAATCGAAACATGCTTTTCTTGTTCTTTCCTTACCTCAAGTGCGTTTCTCATGTTCTTTTAGTAGGAACAAGCTTGTGCCTTTTCTGTGACTGTTAATAAATACCTAGATTATGCATATAAATTATACTCCTATATTGAGTTTTGTTTCTTTTTTCTGGGTAAAGTGAAGACAAGGGTAAGTTCTTGGTTTTGTTGAATTTCTCAATTTTTTGTATTTATCGGTAACAATTGACATTTTTAGGTTTGGGTAGTATAAAATTTGGGTCCTATGAAGTTTCAATTGTTCAAAATTCTTGCTTTTGGGAAACCCACAAGGGTCTTAAGATTTTGTTTTCCTGAAAATCTCACAGCTTTATTTTGGTAAAGCTTTATTCTTGAAAAAGATTCTCTTAAGTTACTTTTACAGGTTTGAATATACAGTAAAATTTGGGTTTTCTTTTTCTCGTTTGATTAAGATATATTTGATTAGAAAAAAGGCTGTTTCTGATAGCTGTTGTTGTAGGGTTTCCTATACAAGTTGTTTTTGATACTTAATTAGAATTTCACAAGTCAAAATTCAACATCTTAAGACTGAATTTTGTATAGGTTTTTAGTTTAAAGGAATGCAGAGTGGAATTTGTGAATATTATAGGTGCATTATGTCTTTTGGGTTCTGAAGTAGTTTACTGCATTGGGAATTTGGGGTTTGTTTACTCCTTTCAACCCAGGAGAATTTTAAATTTTGTGTCAATTTTGAGATGGGAAATAAGGTATGGTTAACTGCTGAGGACAAAGCTGTGGCTGAAAGTGTATTAGGCAGGGAAGCAGCTGAATATTTTTCTTGGTCGGCTTCAAATAACGTGTTATCCGAGTTCATTACATTCAGTGGGGATCTAGGAGTACACGAAACTCTACAAAGAATTGTCGAAGGATCCCATTGGACATATGCCATTTACTGGCACGTTTCAAAATCTAAATCTGGTAAATCCGCCTTAATATGGGGCAATGGGCATTTCCAAGAGCCAAATGAAGGTGAGGATTTAGACAATAACGATTCCGACAATGTTAGAAAACGGGTTCTTGAAAAGATTCATGCTTGTTTTCACAGATCAAAAAATGATAATTTTGCTCCCAAGTTAGATCGAGTTTCATATACCAAGATGTTTTATCTCACATCAATGTACTTAGCATTTCCCTTCGATAAGCCTTCTATTCCTTCTCAGTCGTTTAACTCGGGTAGGGCCATTTGGGTTTCGGATTTCAAAAGCTGTTTAGAGCGATATGAGTCGAGGTCATATTTAGCCGAGTTAGCTCGTTTTACGACAGTTGTGTTTGTCCCATCAAAATCCGGGGTTATAGAGATTGGTTCAAGAAAGTGTATACCGGAGGACCATAGTATTATCCAATCCGCAAAATCCATAGTCGTGAAATATACTTCAACACAAACAAAAGCTTGTCCCAAAATCTTTGGCCAAGAACTTAGTCTTGGAGGTTCAAAATCAGGTCCAATAAGCATGAGCTTTTCTCCGAAAGTGGAAGATGATTCTGAATATTTAAACGGGCACTTAACTAACGACAGCGAAGTGAACTTATTTCCATGTACAAACGATGTGGGATCGAATGATAAAGATGATTCCTTTATACTTTCTGACGATAAAAAGCCTAGAAAAAGGGGTCGGAAGCCAGCAAACGGGAGAGAAGAGCCACTTAATCACGTGGAAGCAGAAAGGCAAAGACGAGAAAAACTTAACCAGCGTTTCTATGCGTTAAGAGCAGTAGTACCAACTATCTCGAAAATGGACAAAGCTTCTTTGCTTGGTGATGCGATTGCTTACATCACGGATCTTCAAACAAAAATAAGGATACTGGAAACGGAGAAAGGGATTGTGAATAAGAACGAAAATCAGTGTACTTTCCCGGAGATTGATTTTGATGAAAGGGATGAAAATGTGGTTTTACGAGTAAGTTGCCCTTTGGATTCTCATCCTGTATCTGGAGTTGTGAAGGTATTGAAAGAACATCAGGTTATATCACAAGAGTCGGTTTTCTCCGTAGAAGATAATGGTGAAGTAATTCATACATTCTCGATTCAGAAGCAGAGCAGTGGTGCTGAAAATTTGAAGGATAAATTATCTGCCGCTCTCTTGAAGTGATTGGTCCTAAAGTTGCCTCTGTAAGGTGTATCTCAATTATGCTATGTATAACTTTCTAGTTTGATGTGAATGACTCGTTATCGATTAGTATGATAACTAGTGAGTGCATTTCTCTTTGGAAATTAACTATACGTAGTTGTTGCTTAGCTTATTTATACAATTCTATTTTATTACTGCCCATCAACATATATATATATATATATATATATATATATATGCTTTATTTTCTTTACAATTGATCTTTTCTGAGGCTGCTTTATAAATATGATGGAATGTGTTTGTATCCGTGCTAACTTCTGTTTTACTATAATAATGATCCTTAATGTGAAATAAAGTGTTGGTGTCTAACAATTTGTGCACTTCTATATTTCACAAAACATAGAATATAGCAAAGAATATTCTAACAAATAAATTCATGCATTATAAAAGCATGTATGTAAATCATACTTACCTTTTCGTAGAACACTTTAATCAACTCATAAAGAGGAAATAAGACTGAGGCTTGTCGAAACAAATTTTCTTAAGACAATTTTTTCGGAGCTGCTACGGTGCATACAGTTTGATTCTCGGTAGTCTCCCAAGATACAATAGCCTGTTGTTCATTATTTGAACCACGGCGAACTTGAACAAATAATGAACCACGGCGAACTTGAACAAATAGAAATTTCGAAATAAATTTTGACGAAAGTAAGAGAAAGAGATAGTAATATTTTTTTCCTTATAATTACTATATATGTTTTTTTTTTTTTTTTTTTTTTTTTTCAGAATTGGTCAGATTCTGTTTCATATTTATAGACACAAAGTGCCTTTTGAGAAGAGGCACAATGTTTCGGTTCAAAGGGTATCTCTTCGAACCGAATAAAAACATTTCTTTCTTTTATTTATTTCATTCACACATGAAACCCCAACAAGAAATAGAACAAAATAAGCATACATGATTCTTGATAATTGAATTTCTAATAGATGCTGTCTCTTTAAGTTCTCAGTAGTAATGATGTGCACATTTTAGATAACTGGCCAGAGACGAGATCCTATCGAAACTGAAAATTTCAATAAAAAACCTCAATATGGATAGTTTGCAAAGCCAATTTCATTGATTATCTTTCTTTACACCTATGGAAAATTACATACATCAAACAATGAGGCAGAAAAAGGTTTGGATGGAAACCTTTTGCATGAAGAAAAAAAAAAAGAAAAAATAATTAAATCAAAGAATTTTAGCTTCCTTCTAGTTATCTTTGTTGTTGTTGTTTCCTAATCACATTGGCTCCAACTTCAGTGGCCAGACCAAATTGAACTACTATTGGTTGATTCAGGCATCAGAGTCGAGCAAAGTAGGCGGAGGAGGAGGAGCCGTAACACGGCCCACAAAGTTTTTTTCGCTGACTGTGTTTGCACACGGGCTGCCACCACCACCGGGAATAAAGGTGCATCCGTTTGGAGAAGGAGGCTTCTGCAAGGATGGCAAGAGAAGATAATAGTGTTCCGCTTTTATCCATCCTCCTCTTTCTTTCCTTTCTAAAACTCGAGTAGCTTCGTATTGTCGAGCATTTAGAAGACATAGTATAGCTATGATGGCTAGAAGGACACTTGAAGTATTCATCTTATCTTGTTTAATTGGCAAGCAAAAGGAAAGGATGATGATGGTATTTTAATTTGGAATGATTGATTGATATAATGGCAAATTGGATGTATGCGTCTTTATATAGTGTGCATAAGAGAGCGTTTTGAAGAATTTTGACTTGAATTTTACACATTCAATCTTATTAAAAAGATTTGACTATGGGATTTTCAAAGAATTAGAAATTGAAATGGTCGTTAGGAGAAACAATGTTATTTCAACCTTTTACTTTAGGTAGTCATTTATTAATTCATAGTTTTAATTAACACCCATTATATGGGAGTTACTGTTAGTACATATATATGTTGTGTGGATTCAACATAGAAATTAGCAACTTATTTGTATATAAAAGAAAATTGTTCATAGTTATAAAAAAAATAAAAATAAATTGTATATGGCTTCTATGCTCCAAGTGCACATGAAACTCTAATACAGTATTAGTTTTAATTTTTTTTAATTTTATTCAGTAGAAACTCTAATATGGGGTAATCAATGTTATTAAAACCGGACCGGACCGGCCGGTCCGATCCCGAATCGGAGGTTGATCCGATCCGGTAATCAGTTTTAACCGGTTCAAATCGGTTCGCTAGTTTTGGACCGGATTTGAATTTCCCCTTTTTTTATTTTTATTTTTTAATTTTTTTTAATGTTAAAAATAAATTAAAATTTCTTGTAAAATGTGAAATTTGAACTCCTAACCTCTAGGGTGAAATATAACTTCCTTACCATTTGAGCTACATCATTTTTGTTGAACTTTTAGTATAAGTTAAAATATATAAATTTTAGAAACTTGTAGCCAAATTTATTTATAAATTAGATAATTAACTCAAATAAATATTTTACACATTATGAATGAAAATTAATACTCAAATAATAATTTTTTGTTCTATAAAATATTTCTTTTCAATATTATTTTTAGGATAAAGAGTCAAATCGATATAATATGCAAATTTGACTTTGAATATTAGACTTTTATACATAACCATATTTTAAAATTTATGAATTTCTTAGTTTGTTATATTTTTAACTTACACTTTTAAATTTTATAAAGAAATATAATCATATTATATTTATATGATCATACAAATTAGTACCATATTACCGTTATGATATAAGTTAGATAAATATTATATGATTTAATTTTAGTATATTATAAAAAAAAATTATATTTTTAATCAATTGTAGGATAATGTTTAAATTTTATGCATATTACATATACTTTAAAATTAAATATATTTATTACATTATTATGACGTCATCTAGTCCGACTAGCGGTCCGGCCGGTTCGACCGATAAAACCAGTGGTCAATCGACTCACCGATTCACTGTCCGATCCGGTTATGAAAATATTGGGGTAATGCACTTTTTTTTAATGATAGGTAGGTAAATTGAATTTCTTCTGAAAAGTTTGCCTTTTTGTGACTTTATTATTCCAATAAAAACAAGTCCTTGTCTCGCTTGAAAAAAAAATACAACTCAATGTTTATCTATCCGTTTTGCTTGTCAAATACATAACATATAATTTATGTGTTACTAATTTGCCATTTTCTATAAATTTGACTTGAAAATGTCAAGTCTAATGCACGCTGCTGAACTGAGAGGTTGCAGTGCCAGTCTAGCCAGACCTGAATTTCCCAAGGAGTTAGGGTATCACGTTTTACGTGTGGACTTTACTATATGATTACTATAATTGGCATTTACAAAGGACACATTCTTACTTTTTCCATATATTGAGAAACTTTATAATTATATACCTTTTTATCGTGAAATGTATCATATATTCTCTATAATGATGATTACTTTTTAATTTGTTATTTGTGAATGATTACCATTGAGTTTTCCAACTATAATGAGAGAAATCCATAAAGGGTAAAATTGAAAGAAAAAAATGCTTTGAAAATTCAAACATCATGCCAAAGCAAAATTACACAAAAGTATTCTAAACTAATTAGTGATTTTGGATTTTAGTTCCAAGTTATATCACTTAGTCAAGTTGATCCTGTAATTTTATATTTTTTACTTAAGGGATAAACATCATTAAAATTTGTCTAAAAGTGACTTTTGGGGCCTTTACGGCTAGGATGTATTCACGGCAAAATTGCAAAATTAATCCCAAACCAATTGTCCATTTTAATTTTTGTTTCAAGCTATATAACATCATTCAATTTTACTCCGCTGATAAATTTTATAGGGATGTACCGTTAAGCTCCATGTTGACTTTGAACAAATAGATAAATTGTAGAATTCGTCCCCAAACTAATTGTTGATTTGAGTTTTTGTCCAAATTAATTTTGGTTTTTGTTTGAAACTAATTCTGAGATGAGATTTGGGCGAAATACTAAAGTATGGGATAAAATTTTATGAGCTAATACAGCTTGGGACGAAATTCAAAACCATCAAATAATTTGGGACGAATTCCGTAATTTCACCTATTTGTATAGTGCTAACATGGCATGACACCGCAAATCCTATCAAAAATTAAATGTCGGGACGAAATTTAGATAAAATATTAAATTATGAGATGACATTCGACGAGATCGATGACATAGTTTAGGACACAAATTACAACCAAAATCAACAATTGATTTGAGATAAATTATGCAATTTTGCCATGTACTCACATCACATTTTTATGCTGACATTTGATTGTGTTCGACAACAAACATGAATTTTGGGTCGATTGTTTTCTTCTAAATTAAATTGAATTCAAAAGATACATCCAGATATCATCTAAGAAATTACAAACCTCAAGGGTAACCCACCGAATCCCCCCACCCCCAATTTTTCTTTCACCATTTTTTTCACACCAACTTTTTTTATGACGTTGGCATGCACCATCAGAGATGAATCACATGAGGTAATTATAATCATGAATTCAATTCCTTAGAATTAGTTTGTATAATTACTTTAAACATGAAGGATGATCGATGTACATAATTGCACAAAAACCTCAGTCACGACTCAAGAGTTCTTAGTACTTTGACTATTTCTCTCCATTTTAAAACTATATAAAAAAAAAATTCTGCTGGCTTCACACTAATCGAGAAATTATTCAAACATAATTTCACATTTTCAAAACATTTTCAAATATTCATAATCAAACATAATTGATCAGCCATGTTTTCTCAAATATCAATATTATCGAATTTTAATGTTTATTTTCACTTAAAAACTCACAAACTTAAAAACCACGAAATACACGATCTAAAATACTCTCTCCGAAGTTTATTATTTATCGTTTTTGAGGATTGCACACAAATTAAAAACATAATAAATAGTCATTTTTTAAACAAAAATCCCAAAATATTATTTTAAACAAGTAATCACAACATTAATTACAACCATTAACAAGAAGGGTAAAAATGGCAGAAAAACAATAATTTTATGTTGAATTCCTGATAAATAAAATATAAAAAAAAGTGAAGGGAGTACATCTTAAATTCTTAATAGACATGCCAATAAAATTAAACTTCTATCCATTCCGGTGATTCCATGAAATTATTCATTATAGATTAAATTTATCAAAACCAATCATCTAAACAATATAATTAATTCTACTAGAATTTTTTTTTTTTTTTTTTTTTGAAATTAACATTTCAACCATTGGCGTAATTAATTACACAAGGTTCCTTCCATAACTCACAATATTGAAATTTGAAGTAGATTAATAATACGAAAACTTAGAAAATTAATGAAAGACATTACTCATAAATGATTGCAAAACATAACAGGGACTCGGGGAGTCTAACTCGAATAACTTACCCAGAGAATAAATTAAGCAGTATGATAGATTAAAGGGTATGGCTCCCTAGCTACCTTTCACTTTGAGTTGCTAATTACAATTCTTTTTTGGAACTGCATGCATACAGTAAATAATTTGAATATTCAAAAATACGAATTATAGGACTGACTCAATAATAAGATTATTATTATTTTTTTATCTATTAGACTGCGTGTTTATAGCACGGATTAAGATAACTCAGTTGACTTGAATATTGAATTTAAACATCAAATAATTATTTTTTCCTTTTTCCAAAAATAAAACTCGATTGAACTTATTGAATCACAGGACGTTTGAATACTTGCATTAATAAAATCTTTATTGTTTATTATTCTAAAAGTTAATCAGACTTAAAGTATGTACATACATATAGGGCTGTCAATGGGGCGGATTTCAATCCGGATCCGTCCGAATTCGATCCGATTCATTAGGATAATTGTCCGATTAGAGATTCGATGGACCTGATCCGATTATAAAGATCCAAAATCCGAAACTCATGGAGCGAATATGGATTTAGGTCGATCCGATCCGTTAAAGATCCGTATCCGACAACAAATAAAAAGAAAGATATATATACAAAATGATTTATAAAAATAAGTATCATTAATAATATTTCATCGTCAATGTAAGAAGATAGTAATTTATAATGCGTTAATAAATTTATTTAAACCAATATATTCATTCTACAAATATGAATATAGTAAAGAAACTTTGAAAATGTGAGCTAAAATTAAATAAAATTGAAAAGATAATAAACTTGTTTTAGGAAAAAATATTAATTTAACTTTTTAAATACAAATTTATTGGATCCGAAAAATATCCGATATCCGGTCAAATCCGACCAAGATCCGTTGGATTCAAAAAATCTAGATCCGAGCAAGATCCGAATCCGACAAGATTCGATCCGATATAAATGGAGCCGGATCTGGACGAGCCTGATCCGACCAGAATCCGACCCATTGACAGCCCTACGTACATATAGTATTTACCTTGTAACATTAGATCAAGTGTAATAAAAATAAGATGTTGTCCCAGGGAAATGTGTACATATCACATTGTTCGAGGGCAAGGTCATTTTTATCCTTTCCCAACATGTCTTATATTGTTAATTTGTCATATGCTAAATGTATACAGATTCACAGCTAAAATAAATATACATGAAAAAAATGAAAGAAATAAAATTAAATTTGGTTCTTCAACCAAAAAAAAAAAAAAAAAAAGCCATATATGTATAATTAATTAATATTGGAGATTGTTGTAGCTCGCTAGTTTTATTTACTCTTAAGTGGCCACACCAAACTGAACCATTTGCTTTGGATATGCATCATCAATGGGCGGAGGAAAAGCTATTTGGTGGCGGCCAGCAAAATTCCTGTTGCTGATTGAAGCGGAGCATGGGCGGCCTCCGCCACCGGGAACCCATGTGCAACCATTAGGCGATGGCGTTGTAACGGGCTTCTTCTGGAGGGATTGTAGCAAAAGATTTTGTACACGTGTATCTTTCTTCATAATCCATTGAGCTTTTTCTTCATCCAAAATTCGAGCTGCAGCTTCATTTGGTTTTACGCTTATAATAAGGAGAACAATTATAGCTAAGATTATAACTTTTGGAGACCTCATTTTAAATTAATTTTAAATTAATTAATTTGTTTAGCAAATTAAGATATACTATATGGAAATTGAAATTGAATGGTGATGAAGTGGAGGTTTATTTATTTTGATCTCTATATATAGAGTGAATGAAAGAGGGTGTGACTTGAATTTTTCAAAATTTAGTAATAGTTCTCCTATTTGAATTGATAATTAAACAAGGGTTTGACTGTTGAAAGCTAGGTGGCAAGATTATTATACAAGAAAATAAGAAAATTGAATGGGTCTTGACCCCTTGGTCTTGAGGAGAGAAAAATCATGACATGCACTGTAGTTTTAGATAACTTTGCCCACTGCGGATAGGAAAGAAAAAGGCGATTGAAGATTATGAAAAAATAGGCGCTATAACATTGATTTATCACTTGTGCGAATAATGAACAACTAGTGGTGTAGTGTGTTGAACAATTGAGCCCCTTGTTTAAGATATGTCGTTTTTCACTTGGTGGTTGTAATTGATGATGAAAGAGTATGAAATTATGTGTTGGATATCATGTTGATTTTTTTGTACTTCAAGTTATCTTGAATTTCAGTGAGTAAAACTCTAAGTATATAGAGTGTAACTTTCCTTGGGCAGAATTTAAATTTATTACTAATATAATTTATTATTTTTGCAGCCTGATATTAAGTTAATTGAAAAGCGGAGTGAAGATTTGATAATGCGGTACTACTTCAAACGAGACGAAAAGAACCCCAATATGTTCAAGTATTTAGCTAGACTCATATTGTGGATTTTAGTTGTTGGGATTAATGTAATTGTTGGAAATTATCAACTTGAATGTTAGACCCTTAGATAGACCCATATAAATGCTTCAATCCAAGTTTCAAATGGGATTCGAACCCCCACCCTTGCCGCTGGAGCAAGCCTTATGAATTGTTGGTCAACTAGTTGGAGATATGCCCTGAGGGCAAAAATTCTTATAAAAGGTGGGATTTGAACACCTAACCTCGATTGAACTCACTGAATCACAAGACGGTTGAGTACTTGCATTAATATAATCTTTATTGTTTAGGAAAATTCTAAGGCGTCGCTACGTTAGGTACCGCTAGTTATAATCTATGTTGCACGGATACGGATATGCCGATACGAATACGACACGACACGGATACGGCGACGCGGATTTTTAAAAATTTACTGGATACAATACGACATGGATACGAATGTAAAAAATATAAATTTATATATTTATTTTATGCATATTGAAATAAGTAAAATAATATATGTATATATTCATGCATATTGAAATAGATCAAGTTAAATTTAATAAATACTAAATTGCATAATTTAAAAAAAAAATTTATTTAGTAATTTAATACTATTAATTATACATAATGTTCATTGTTTATTTATGTTTTATAAAACATGTCCCGTTATAGACAAATTATCTTGTATTGCAGTTGTATATAATACAAAGTATGATTTGACGCCTTACATTGTTCTTACCAATTGTGGTGACTTATAAAAATTCAGAATATAAACTGTGTTAGATACGTCTAAATAAGTATCTGATACGTGTGTCCAACTTTTTTTTGTAATTATATTAACCAACACGCCACGTGGAGTGTCGAATACGTATCCCACAAGTATCCGATAAGTATCGTATCCGAAAAGTATCCGATACAGCATTTAATAATTTTTTTAAGTATCTGTGCTTCATATGTTATAATCAATAGGAATTAGACATGTCATTAATTAGTTACTTGTTAAACAAGTTGCCAACATGTCATAATAATATTACCACAACGAATGATATTATACTATATATTTAGTCACATCAAATAGTAAATTACTTTCTAATAAATTATTATGGAAATAAATAAATGAATGTTACAATAATATTTTAAAATAAATAGTACTATGTAATATTATTGTTGAATAATTAATATTAAGTTTGGAAAAATTGAATAATACAAAATACTATATGATGTGGGATCATACTAAGCATATGGGGTTAATACTATGTAATGTGAGCTCGTACCGTCACATATGAGTTATACCATAGAATGTGATACACATTGCGTTGTTATACCACCTAATGTGGAATAAATACGACATGAAGTGGGGTTATACTTGATATATGGGGTAAATATTATGTAACGTGAGTCCGTACTATCACATGTGAGTTATACCATAAAATGTGATGCACATTGCGTGGTAATACTACCTAATATGGAATAAATACTTCAAGATGTGGGGTCATACTAGATATATGGAATTAATATTGTGTGAGTTTGTACTGTCACATGTGAGTTATACATATGGGTGTTCATAAACCCGTCCCACCCGACCCACTCGCTCGACCCGCTCCAACCCGCCCGCAACCCGCCGGTTTTAGTTTTAAAATAATCAAGTACATGTTGGTAATTTATAAACCCGCACGTTATGGGTTGGGTGACGGGTTTGATGGTTAGAAAACCAACCCACCCGTAACCCGCACTTAATTATCCTTAATATAATATACTTTTTATTCATTGTGTAATAAAAGTGTGAAATAAATTACTCCCTCCGTCCCATTTATTTTGCTCCATTTGCTACAGTACTCGGTCAAACTTTTCAATTTTTTAAGTGACCTATTGTAACAGCCCAACCCGAGATTGACCTGAAATGGCCCTCCTCAAGTCGCTGCGACCCAGAAAAAATACTAAATATACTACAATTTAATCAAAACAACTTAAACTTAAAATTTGAATGAGTACAAGTCAACTTGGAATGGACAAAAATTCACTTCAATGCTACATCTAATCTAAAGACTATTCGTCAACAAACTGATACCTAACTAGAACATTGGTTCAAAAGGTATCAGAGCACGAGACCATTCAAGATAAAAAATCCCTTCTCGACATCCTCGCTTTCTTGTAACTCTGAAATGTAATAATTTGAAAGCGTAAGTTGAATAAATCAACTTAGTGAGGCTGGTGCAAGTGCATAATTGAATTTTATACACTTGCTAAAAGATTTGTTATGAAAATCAAATATACAATGAATGATAATTTAAATATTGAATAACACGTCCTTCACATTGATAGATTATTTAAATAACCACACATTTAAGAAAACAATAAAACATTCAAAATAACCACTCATTCAATGTAAGGATATTTAATCCCACTTTATCAATTATTTATATAACCACACATTCAAGAAAACAAGAAAACATTCAAATAACCACTCATTCACTATAAGGATATTTAATCCCACTTTATCACTAAGGGTAAGGGGCCAATCTTACCATCCCTCACTAAGAGCATTGCTGCCAATTTAAATCCAGTATACCAAGATGTACACCAAGATAATGATCGATTTCGGAGTCAACCTGACAAGTCTCCACTTGTTACAGATTTATCTGAACCAGCCACTATCACTCACTATGAACAGGTATACACCCTGTCCCTACAACAATCATTAAAAAACGAGCAATACTATCATTACATATTTCACATAAACTATGCTATTATTAACATTAGAGATAGTTAATCTAGCAATTTCGAAATATCACGGGCACTCAAATAAATATCAACTGCGAGCATCGCAGGCTTACTACTACAACATTTCTATACTATCATAATCAAAACTTATAACAAATATTATCTACCCATATATTAATCTGCATTAAATAAACTATTACATTCACATAACATAAGTATAGTACAGCTCTCACCTTCAATGCGAATTGCCCAAACCTTTTTAATAATTAAAAGTTGGTTCTTGGCCCGCACCTGTTCACCGAACACAACAAGATATTTAGACATACACTTTGAGAGGTAAATTAAAACCATCCCAAACTCATACCATAATGAAACTATAATAATATTAAGTAATAAATCATCACCTAATTCGAAAGACATCACATTCTAGTTAGATTTACTTGAGCCCACTTCAATTCTATAGTCACTTTTATATAACTTTCAATACCCACATTAAAAATATCTTCATATTGGCAATTGTTCTATTCCTTAATATAAGAAACCTTAATTAATTACAATTCAAGAAATAATACCAATTTAATTTTTTTAAACTCTAAACTTTAAAAAAACATCTAAACCCAAGTCAAAGTTAAATCTAGCTAATTAGGACTCCATACCCTTCTTGATAAAAATCTACAATAACCAAATAGTCCCCAATACAAAAAGAACTAGAAATCCTAAAATTAAATTCCAAATACTTGAATTGAAAACCCTATGTTCAAATATGCCAAATACTCAAAGAAATCTACACAAATATTCAAGAACCAAAGTTAATAGAGTAAACAATTAAAGAAATCAAGTGTGTTAACCTTAATCTTGAACCCCACAAACTTTTTTTTTTTTCCTTCCTTTCCTTTGTCCTTCCATCACTCTCGGCCCTCTCTGTTTTTCCTCTATCCATTTTTTTGTTGTTGTGTAAGTGTGTGTATGAAATTGAGAGAAAAGAAAAAAGAATATAACATATATATCAAATTGACTCCATTAATGAAAATCAAAGAAACATGGGTGGAGCCGGAGGAAATGTTTTCCTCCACCTGGCCACAGAATAAACAGCAGCAGGGCACGTCCCTGCTGCCTTATTTTTTTTTTCTGCCGAAATTGCATTTTGGCCCTCATACTATTAAAAAAATACAATTTTAACCCTAAAACTTTTTATAACATCATTTTAACCCCAAACTCAAAATATTTCATAAATTAGAGAATATAAATTTATTTTTTCTCCAACCATGAAAATTAATACACCTTTAAAAAAAGAAACAAAGTAATTAGGAGGTATTACACCTATTATATTAAATTATTCACATTTGTGGTGTATTAAACCTTTTAAATATTAATATATATGGTGTCATATGATATTATCAACTTATTCAACTGTACCAAGGGATAAATATAATTGGGACGGAGGAAGTATATTTATTAACAAATGAATAAGAACAAATAAACAAACATTTTCAAATTTATTGTTTATGTTAATGTTAATGGTACAAATATGTTAGTACATTTTTTCCTAAAGAGTTTGTTGTTGAAAAATCAAAAAGAAACTTCACTAATTTGTTATTGTTTGTAATGTATGAGTGATAATTTGTGATGAATTTTTTTGTGAGGATTTGTAATATTCTTTTTGGTGGAGACTGTCAATTTAATTAGTAAGAAATCGCTGATTATATTTTAGTTTTGTACTTTTTGCTTTTTGGATTTAATTTCAAATGTAACCGTGAACATATTTGACACATTTTATTTGTTGTTTGAAGAACCTAGCTAAGATTATATGTTTAATTGTTTATATTTAAATGTCAAGATTTTATGACATTGTTTTCATTCAACCCATCAACCCGCCCGCCACCCGCCCGCACCCATTCCACCCGAACCGGGAGGTTTTTGAAAATAACACCGCATGTGTGGTTTACAAAATTGGCAACCCACACGCGTTGGGTCAGGTTGATTTTTTTATGCAAATCCGCTCAAACCCGACCGCGTTCACCACTAGTTATACCATAGAATGTGATACACATTGCGTGATAATACCACATAATGTGGAATAAATACTGATAGAAATAGTGTCCTGCAAGCCAGCTGTATGGCTAGCATTTATTGTATTAAATGAGGAACTATTCAATTTTGATTAATAAAAGCACTTTATTAAATGGTCAACTTTATCATATGTAATAATTATCTACGCATAAGGATAAAAGTCCTTAGATCACAGGGCTATGGGAGAACCCGTGGACTGATCTACAAGGCCGTGATCTAGAATATATTCAAGAGTCCTAGAATTCAATCGAGATAGGATATCGTTGAATTCGGTTAGACTCTCACTATTGTGTATACTCCGATGAACTGGAGAACGCTGGGGTCCACGAGCATGACTGGGATAGTCGATACACATAAGTGGGTGGCTTGCTGGGATAGCAAGTGCACTGAATACCCCAATTAGGAAATAACTCACCATGGAAGAGGTAGTCGCATATCGGGGTTGAAGTTATTCCAATTTACAATAGTATACGAGGAACGATCCCTAACTACTTGAGGTGATAGGGTTTATCTGGTGCGAGAACGTTCATGCTTTGATGTGAGTTCCGACTGACTGGAGATCACCAGAAAGTCTCTGTGAACTCATGTTGGGTATGGAGGAACTCGTATGCAGATTCATATCATCAACAAAGGATTCATTGACCCAACTTGATAGGTTGGGAAATTCTCCTATGGATTTCTGTGAGAAATTAATTCTGGTAAAATCATTGGTCAAGGTATCTGACGACTTTATGTAAGTAGCTCATAAATATTAAGTCAAAGAGAATTTATTTCGAGACCAGAATACAGAAGGTCAAGACAAAATAAAAGGGAGATCGATGAAAGACCATACCCTTAAGTCTCGATTGGGAGATTGATCGATGGAGAGATTATGGCGTATATGGAAATTGTAAATGAGTTAAAAGGTTCACTGAATTAATTCACCGGTGATTGGGCTCCATGGGCTTGTGGCTGGACATCGACCGTGGAGTGTGGGAGAATTCCCAAATTGACAGATGTGCTAATTTTGGAATGATCAGTCAACAGAGTGTTCGATTAATTTAGAGTATATGTTGCTCGAATAATTAAATAATATTTAATTATAACACACGGTCAATTATGTGGTGAACCTACGGGGGTATACACAATACACTTGAAGCGAAAGCGAGGAAAAGAGAACAACCGAGTCGACTGGGTCAATAATCGACTGGGTCGATTAAAGTGGGTGGGTCGACTGGGTCAACCCAATTGGAGCTAAATAGGATCCAATTGAAATTGGATCAAGATCATAAATTAAATTGGAATTTAATTTGTGAATTAATTAATTAAGTTAGATTTAATTAATTAAAGAAAAAATTAATTAAATAGACATGGAGTCTAATTTAATTAATTGGGAGAGTAATTAATCAATTGGGCTATTAAATTGGGAGATTAAATAAAGTCTGGCTAAATTAATTAAATGAGCCATGAATTAATTAGGAAGACTTGGTCTTCTAATTAAAGTGGGTCATGGCCCATGTAGGAGAATTAAAATCCTAATCCTAATAGGACTAGGTTAATGAGATACCTATAAATAGGGGACTTGATGTAATATCTCACACACAACTCTAAGAGCCAAAACAGAGCAAAGGAAAATTATCTCTCCCTTTCCCTACACCAAATCGGCCGAACCCTCTTCCGGAAAAATTTTTTGTTTTCGATTTTAGCTCCTAAGTCGTTCTTAAATCCTAGATATTAATATACCCTATGTTCTAGTCGATTAGGTTATTACTTTTCGTGATATTGTGGTGTATCAACTCGTAGAGGCGCAACACGTGGGGCGCTACTAGCAGGACTTTGGATCGACCTACCCGAGGGAGAAAACGCAACTTTGCTGAGCTACTTGGATTTGCAAGGAGACAGGTATAATTTGGATCTAATTATTCTTGTCGTTTTAATATTCATATATATACACCTAGAGTAGTATCCTGGCAAGATTCCGTAAGAGGTCCTATAAAATTTTAAATTCCGCTGTGCCTAGGGCTGTTTATCTTACCGAATCCCAACAAATACTACATGATCTGGGTTAATACTAAAGTCTAAACATATGGGTTTAATATTCTGTAATGTGAGCACATGATACTGTCACATATGAGTTATACTATAGAATGTGATACAATTTCGTGGTAATACCACATGTGGAACAAATACTACATGATGTGGGAACATACTAAACAATGAGGTTAATATTGTGTAATGTGAGCACGTATTGTAACATGTGAGTTATACTATGGAATATGATACACATTGCGTGGTAATACCACATAATGTTGAATAAATACTACATAATGTGGGTCATACTAGATATATGGGGTTAATATTGTGTAACGTGAGTTATACCATAGAATGTGATACACATTGCGTGGTAATTCCACCTAATGTGGAATAAACGCTAGATGATGTGTGGTCATACTAGATATACGGGGTTAATACTATGTAATGTAAACTCGTACTGTGACATGTGAGTTATATCATAGAATGTGATACACATTGCGTGTTAATACCACCTAATATGGAACAAATGCTACATGATGTGGGGTCATGCTAAACATATAAGGTTAATACGGTGTAATGTGAGCCCGTACTATCACATGTGAGTTATATTATAGAATATGATACACATTGCATGGTAATACCAGCTAATGTGAATAATACTACATGATGTTGGATCATACTAGATATATGGAGTTAATACTGTGTAATGTGAGTTCGTACAGTTACATATGAATTATACCATAGAATGTGATACACATTGCGTTAGGTTACAGTCCGTACAAAAAGAAATCGCTGATTATATTCTAGCTAAAATGTGAAGTGAGGGGATTCAGGAGCGAATTTACTTGAAGCATTGGGGGGGCCAGGCCCCCCCCCCCCCCCCCCCCAATAATTTTTCCTTTTTCTCTTACTCGCGTGCATATTTTTAAAGTTTGTTCGTATTGATTTTTTTAAAATGCAGTTTTAACATTTATTGAATTGATTTTTATTGATCTTCTTCATTGCCTAATAATAAAATAATTTAATAATATTTGATCAATAATATGACCTAAGTAAAATCATTAACAGAATAATCACGAAGCTTGATTAAAAATCTTGATCTAATTTTATATGGAAAGACAAAAACTACACATGTCTTCCAATTAATAATATTAATTTTATTGTATTTGTTATTTATTAGATTTATTTAGTATAATAGTATGAAGTAATGAAGTTCCTGAAAAATATTCTTAGAAATAAAATATACAATCAATAGTTTGTGAATGGTTTGATTACTTACATTGAAAATACGATTATTGAGAAATTTGATATTGATATACCATAGATGAATTTATGATAAAAAAAAAAGAATGTCATGTACTATTTGATTTTTTTACTTAAATAAAACTACTTATTTTATTTTATTTTTATGTACTTACGTAAATAAAATAGGTTAAAAACCATCATAATAAAAAAAAATTAACCTATAATACAGTTCGGCTCCCTCGACTTTGGAATCCTGGATCCGCCCCTGAGGGGATTGATTCTATCTATAAAATTATTATTTGCATTTATGGAGTCTATGATTTAAGCGTGTATGATTATGCTGATAGCATTTATGAAGTCTATGATACATGCTTGTATGATTCTGCATATAGGTGCATTTATGGAGTCTAAAGAGAGGATAAAAATTAGGCAACTTGATTCGGTAAAAGAACTTGATTGTGAGTGTGGCGACACTAATTTAGCGGATGAAGGGTTACGGAATTTGTTTGGGGTAGAATAGAAAGAATGAAATAATTGTATGATTCAATTAAAAATTAGATTAACAAGCTGAATAAGCTAAATTAGATTAAAAATTGAATGGTCATGAAGTGGAGATTTATTTATTTTGATCTCTATATATATATAGTGAATGAAAGAGGGTGTGACTTGAATTTTTCAAAATGTAGTAGTAGAACTCCTATTTGAATTGATAACTAAACAAGGGTTTGACTGCTGAAAGCTAGCTAGCAAGAATTTTTTTACAAGAAAATAAGAAAATTGAATGGGCCGGGTCCTGACCCCTTGGTCTTGAGGAGAGAAAAATCTATGACATGCACTGTACGTAGTTTAATTAAAGTCTGAACACGTAAGGTAAGGAGAAGAAAAAATACATTAATTACATTACAGATTACACGCACTTTTTCAGTTTCAAATTTTTGCATGCCTCAGCCTAATAAATGAAAAATACAAAAGAGAGAGAGAGAGAGAATAATATATCCGTACAGGTACCGCAACCGCAAGTAGGGGTGGGCATTGGGTTCAGGTAACCCAAACCCGACCCGTCCCGTCCCGTTTTTAATATACCCAAACGGGATGAGTGTTTTTTGGGTTTGGGTATCCGAACTTGAATACCCGTATTTTATTATAAAAATATGGGACGGGTTTGGGATTGGTCTCTCCAACCCCGAATACCCGAACCCGCCTATGTAATATTATTATTACATAATTTATACACTTTAGTTATATAATTAATTAATTAACATTATCTAATAAATGAACTTTTTTACTTTATCCTAATATTCCTTTTAAATATTTCATTAGTTATTAGTAATCAATATTATGGGTCATTATATGATTTTAGATTTTTAGTTATTTTAGAAATTGATATCTTTTCTGTAATTTAAGTGTGGGCTTGGATAAATTATTTTGGTATCAAATATAGATAGTATTTGGATTGAATTTTTCTTGTTGAGACTCAATTTTGATCGTATTTTATCATTTGCTCATTATATGATTTCACTTTGTGATCGTATTTGTATATATTTGAAATAGTCATTATGATGAATTGATGATTTGTTTAATGTTATAATGGTTAAAAGTTATACGATTTAGCAAAAAGAAAATGACGAAATATAATTACGTGATATTGTAATATTATTTTGTTAGGTGAATGAAAAATTGATAAATAAAAATAATATGGGACCCGTAATCCCGTCTCGTTCCGTCCCGCAATAATTTGGGTACCCGCTTCCGGGTACCCGTATTATTACGGGACGGGTTTAGGATGAGAAGTGTCAATCCCGAAATTTATTATACCCATATCTCTAGCCCCGAACCCGTCCCAAACCCGCCCCGTGCCCACCCCTAACCGCAAGGCTTAAAATTACTTTCTTACTCACTCTTAAAAACATTTTAAAATAGTAGTACTTTGTAATTTAGAATATACGTAAACTAATTAATGGAAATTAAAATCTTATTTTTCTATTAAAATTAAAATCTTATTTTTCTAGTCCCTGGATGTTATGTAGCATATAATTTGTGTTTGTGTTGGGGTAAATTATGAACCTGACAAAATTGAGTGATGGGTTGAGGGGAGATCCGCATGGACCCGGATATACCTTACATCATTAGTTGTTGGCATGGATTGGATTTAGCTAACCTGATTTTAAGTTAAAATTAGCTAGATTTAAAATCGAGTTTAGTAGTATTTGATCATGTCAACAAGACCAACTAAGGGTGTGTTTGGTTTGCACGATAAACCAAGATTTAAAATTTAATCATGCATATATAACATGTTTGATTTAACTGGTTATTTTTGGACCGGACCGAAAAAGTGGGTTGCCTCCCCTTATTTGAAAAGTTACTCTCTTATTTGGTCAAATTATAACAGTTGCACCACTCTCCCAAGACCAACAAGCAATCTGCTCAAGATTGGATTGCAATTGATTATTTAGTTCAATCTCATTAGATTAATCGAACACCCCTAAGTATATAAATTTATCTTAAAAAAAATAAACTTAATTAAGAAGGTAAAATATACTCACAGTATTTCTATTCAATTTACGTAGTTCCTTTATATATATATATATATATATATATATATATATATATATATATATATATATATATATATATATATATATATATATATATATATATATATATGAATTAAGATTGTATAACTAAACCAAAACAACAATTATAACGAGAAACACAAAGAGAACGCCCCCCATCACAGAATAACTCGATAGGTACGTAGTTCTAAACACGTATAGAATTGTGAATAATGAAAGTTGTTTTTCATAGCTTTATTTGGCTCTTTTACTACAATGTGTAAAACACTAGTCCCATATTGGTCAAGTTCAAATTCAGTCCAATTGGTCTAATTACCAACTTTTTTTTTTTCTTTTCTAACAAGGGATCCCAGAGTTATAGCAAACAAGGTAAATTCCGCTCTTATGCAATGGTTCGCAAATCACACGAGAGAATTAAACCACATTAGACAATTCAGGTATGACGAGCTCGACGTAAAAAATGCTAACAAGAAGATTCGACCTCGGATCAACATACACTGCGCTCACTTGCTCCACCAACTAGGCCTCCTCGTAGTCAATTTTGAGCAAACAAGCATATATAACTCTTGAGCCTCACTCAACCGCTGACTTATTTGCAGCTACGTACAAAAAATACTCTGAAAATGGGAACATATACATACCGTGTGTGATCTAATCCCAGAACAATTTAAAACTCATTTCTTGATTCCACACCTGAACTACTATTGGTTGATTCAGGCATCAGGATTGAGCAAAGTAGGCGGAGGAGGAGGAGCAGTAACACAGCCCGTTCCGGCCTCGGTTCCCACCCCGCCCCGAGCCCCCAACTGCTGGAGACGCCTTCTCTCCCGACTGGGCAGAGATCGAGATCCTATCGAAACTGAAAATTTCAGTAAAAACTCAATATGGATAGTTTGCAAAGCCAATTTCATTGATTATCTTTCTTTACACCTATGAAAATTACATACATCAAACAATGAGGCAGAAAAAGGTTTGGATGGAAACCTTTTGCATGAAGAAGAAAAAAAAAAAGAAAAAATAATTAAATCAAAGAATTTTAGTTTCCTTCTAGTTATCAATGTTGTTGTTTCCTAATCACATTGGCTCCAACTTCAGTGGCCAGGCCAAATTGAACTACTATTTGTTGATTCAGGCATCAGAGTCGAGCAAAGTAGGCGGAGGAGGAGGAGCCGTAACACGGCCCACAAAGTTTTTTTCGCTGACTGTGTTTGCACACGGGCTGCCACCACCACCGGGAATAAAGGTGCATCCGTTTGGAGAAGGAGGCTTCTGCAAGGATGGCAAGAGAAGATAATAGTGTTCCGCTTTTATCCATCCTCCTCTTTCTTTCCTTTCTAAAACTCGAGTAGCTTCGTATTGTCGAGCATTTAGAAGACATAGTATAGCTATGATGGCTAGAAGGACACTTGAAGTATTCATCTTATCTTGTTTAATTGGCAAGCAAAAGGAAAGGATGATGATGGTATTTTAATTTGGAATGATTGATTGATATAATGGCAAATTGGATGTATGCGTCTTTATATAGTGTGCATAAGAGAGCGTTTTGAAGAATTTTGACTTGAATTTTACACATTCAATCTTATTAAAAAGATTTGACTATGGGATTTTCAAAGAATTAGAAATTGAAATGGTCGTTAGGAGAAACAATGTTATTTCAACCTTTTACTTTAGGTAGTCATTTATTAATTCATAGTTTTAATTAACACCCATTATATGGGAGTTACTGTTAGTACATATATATGTTGTGTGGATTCAACATAGAAATTAGCAACTTATTTGTATATAAAAGAAAATTGTTTATAATTATAAAAAGATAAAAAGAAATTGTATATGGCTGCTTCTGTATATGGCTGCTTCTATGCTTCAAGTGCACATGAAACTCTAATACTATTATTTTTTATTTTTTTTTTATTTTATTCAGTAGAAACTCTAATATGGGGTAATGCACTTTTTTTAGGGAAATTTACATAGACACCCCCTGGCTATTATCCTAATTACAGGATATACCCACTTGTTTTAAATATTACAAAGACACCCCTCTCGACCAAAACTATATTACAAGGACACCTCCTGCTACCCCCTAAAAAATTACAATTGTCTATTTTTCAAAATTAATTTGGGAACTTTGTTCCTCTCATCAAGACGAGTTCATAGACACGAACCTCGTCAAATTTCATCGAGTAATGTGGGAGAAATGACGACTGAGTTTGAAATTTCAGATGTAGGGTTCTTCGCGAACCAAACTTTTAACAACAATTTTTCTCAAATTACTTGATGAAATTTGATAAGGTTGGTGTTGTTTTTTTTCCCTCTCATCAAGACGAGTTCACAGACACCAACCTTGTCCAATTTTATCAAGTAATTTGGGAGAAATCATTGTTCAAAATTTGATATTTAAGAACCATGTATCCAAAATTTCAAACTCGGTCACCATTTTTCGGCTTATATTTATCAAAATTAAGTTGGGACTTTTTTGGCCTTTTTTTCTCACATCAAGACGAGTTCATAGACACCAACCTTATCAAGTTTCATCAAGTAATTTTGAGAGAAATCGTTGTTCAAAGTTTGGTTCGCGAAGAACCCTAGATCTGAAATTTCAAACTCGGTCGCCGTTTCGCCCAAATTACTCGATGAAATTTGACAAGGTTGGTGTTCATGAACTCGTCTTGATGTGAGTAACAAAAGCACCAACTTAATTTTGAAAAATAGACAATTGTAATTTTTGAGAGGGTAGCAAGGGATGTCCTTGTAATATAGTTTTGGTCGAGGGAGTGTCTTTGTAATATTTAAAACAAGAGGGTAAAATCCTGTTATTAAGATAATAGCCAAGGGGTGTCTATGTAAATTTCCCTTTTTTTTAATGATAGGTAGGTAAATTGAATTTCTTGTGACAAGTTTGCCTTTTTGTGACTTTATTATTCCAATTAAAACAAGTCTTTGTCTCGCTTGAAAAAAAATACTAGCTACTCAATGTTTATCTATCCGTTTTGCTTGTCAAATACATAACATATAATTTATGTGTTACTAATTTGCCATTTTCTATAAATTTGACTTGAAAATGTCAAGTCTAATGCACGCTGCTAAACTGAGAGATTGCAGTGCCAGTCTTCTTTTATGGGAATGATTAGCCAGACCTGAATTTCCCAAGGAGTTAGGGTGTCACGTTTTACGTGTGGACTTTACTATATCATAATATAATTGGCATTTACCAAGGACTTAGTTCAAAAGGATTGATCATTACTTCCTCAGTCTCATATTAATTGACACATTCTAACTTTTTACATAAATTAAGAAACTTTATATATATATATAATTTTTTATGATAAAATGTCTCAGATACCCTTTATAATGATGACTACTTTTTCATTTGTTATTGGTGAATGATTACCATTGAGTTTTCCAACTCCAACGAGAGAAAGAGATAAAATTAAAAGAAAAAGAATGTTTTGAAAATTCAAACATGCCAAGGCAAAATTACAGAAAGTGTTCCAAACTAATTAATGATTTTGGATTTTCGTTCCAAGTTATATCACTTAGTCAAGTTCATCCTGTAATTTTATATTTCTTTGGAATATCGTCTCACTTGCCCCATGGATGCTTACGTGTCATAACGTGACAAATTTTAACATAAACAATTATATAAGATTGCAGAATTCGTCCCAAACTAATTACAAATTTTGATTTTTCATCCCAAACTATATCAACAAGCCAACTTCCGTCCCGTAATTGAAATGACACGGGAAAAAAATTTGTTCCAAACTAATTATAAATATTTATTATTTATTAATAAAAAAAATGCACAATTTTTTCCTAATGAATTGAGATATGATTTTTTTTTTCAAAAGCGCACGAGAATTTTAAAAATCCATACTATTTTTCTCTAAAAAAAAGTTAATGGCAATTTACTTCCATGTGATATTTATAATATTCACTTTTCCACAAATTACTTCTTTTCAAATTATAGGGGTAAATTGAACATTATGAATACTATAGGGGATAACTTGTCATTAGTCCCTTAAAAAAGTAAAAGATGATTCGTTATTTTCATTAAATTAAGAATTTAATAATGGACTAAATTCATGCAAAATGATAAATTGCGAGACGAAATTTGGCAAATTAATATAGTTTGGGCCAAAAAAATCAAAATTTATGATTAGTTTGGGACGAATTCTGCAATATTGTATAATTGTTCATGCTAAAATATACCACATCTTGACACATAAGCAGCCATGTGGCATGATATTCCATAAGAATATAAAATTACGGGACGAAATTGGCTAAGTGATATAGTTTGGGACGAAAATTCTAAATTACTGATTAGTTTGAGACGTTTTCTGCAATTTTGCTACATGCCAATTAATTTGAAACAAAAAATTTTGGCAAATGTGACAATTAATATGAAACGGAATTCCTCTATTCCACAATATATGTATTTTTAGAGAGAAAGTTTTTCCTCACAATACATGTCACTTTAGTCTTTAGGAATTCAAGATAAACTTAAATGTTATTTTGATATTTTCCTCTTCTTCATTAGAAGGAGAGAGAAGAAAGATGTATAAGAAAAAGAGGGATGGATTATGGGGAGTTATAAAAAATTTACTCGTTTCTCAAGAATAATTTTGTCCAATTACACTTTTATTTTCCTAAAATTTAGGGTATTAATTGATTCCTTAATAAATCTTGTGGGGGGAGGGGGAAACTTTAACGTTATGTGATGTGGAATGAAGGAAGTATATTTTAACTATAATTTAATATAACGAAAACTAATTTTAAAATAATTGATTTTGTAGAACTGCGGATTGGAAAAGTACATACTGTACTTGTAGTTTTAAAATGAAACAAATTTTTGGGTTGTAAGATAACAAAAATAAGTATGACATTGAGAATTAAACATAAAAAAAGAAAAATAACTAACATATATTTTACTTACGGGACAAACATCATTAAAATTTGTCTAAAAGTGACTTTTGGCGCTTTTACGGCTAGGATGTATTCACGGCAAAATTGCGAAATTAATCCCAAAACAATTGTCAATTTTAATTTTTGTTTCAAGCTATATAACATCATTCAGTTTTACTCCGCTGATAAATTTTAAAGGGATGTACCGTTAAGCTCCATGTTGACTTTGAACAAATTGATAAATTGTAGAATTCGTCCCCAAACTAATTATTGATTTGAGTTTTTGTCCAAATTAATTTTGGTTTTCGTTTGAAACTAATTCCGAGATGGGATTTGGACGAGATACTAAAGTATGGGATAAAATTTCATGAGCTAATACAGCTTGGGACGAAAATCAAAACCATCAAATAATTTGGGACGAATTCCATAATTTCACCTATTTGTATAGTGCTAACATGGCACTACACCGCAATTTCCAAATTTAGACAAAATATTAAATTATGAGATGACATTCGACGAGATCGATGACATAGTTTAGGACACAAATTACAACCAAAATCAACAATTGATTTGAGATAAATTCCGCAATTTTGCCATGTACTCACATTGTATGCTGACCTTTTATTGTGTTCGACAACAAACATGAATTTTGGGTCGGTTGCTTTTTTCTAAATTAAATTGAATTCAAAAGATACATCCAGATATCATATAAGAAATTACAAATATTAAGGGTAACTCACCGAAACCCCCCCCCCCCCCCCCCCCTCCCCCACCATTTTTCTTTCACCATTTTTTTTACACCAACTTCTTTTTTATGACGTTGGCATGCACCATCAGAAATGAATCACATGAGGTAATTATAATCATGGATTCAATTCCTTAGAGATAGTTTGTATTACTTAAACATGAAGGATGATCGATGTAATTACACAAAAACCTCAGTCAGGACTCAGGAGTTCTTAGCTTATAAGTATTTTGAGTATTTCTCTCCATTTTAAATTAAAAAAAAAAATTCTACTGGCTTCACACTAATCGAGAAAATATTCAAATATAATTTCACATTTTCAAATATTCATATTCGAACATAATTGATCAGCCATGTTTTCTCAAACATCAATATTATCGAGTTTTAATGTTTATTTTCACTCAAAACTCACAAACTCAAAAACCATGAAATACACGATCTAAAATACTCTTTCCGAAGTTTATTATTTATCGTTTTAGAGGATTGCACACAAATTAAAAACATAATAAATAGTAATCACAACATTAATTACAACCATTAACAAGAAGGATAAAAATGGCAGAAAAATAATAATTTTATATTGAATTCCTGAAAAATAAAAGTAAAGCGACACATAAAAAAAAAAAAGCGAAGGGAGAACATCTTATAGACATGCCAATAAAATTAATCTTCTATCTATTCCCGTGATTCCATGAAATTATTCATTATAGATTAAATTTATCAAAACCAATCATCTAAACAATATAATTAATTCTACTAGCATTTTTTTTTAAATTAACATTTCAACCATTGGCGTACTTAATTACACAAGGTTCCTTCCATAACTCACAATATTGAAATTTGAAGTAGATTAATAATTCGAAAACTTTGAAAATTAATGAAAGACATTACTCATAAATGATAAAACATAACAGGGACTCGGGGAGTAAAACTCGAATAACTCACCCAGAGAAGAAATTAAGCATAGAATATATTAAAGGGTATAGGGCCTGTTTGTTTGGTGTTTGAGAAAGTAGTTTGGGAGAGTAGGAGAGGTTTGTGAAATAATTTCGATTTGCGTAATGTTGTTTGTTTGGGTTTTGAGAGAGTGGTTTGAGAAATAAAGTAGGTATATGTTTTTTTTGGAAGAGTTGGGTTGTAGGTGTAAAATGTGTAGGACTTTATATCAAATCATGTTTGTTGTGAGATAAATTGTGTAAGAGATATGTTACTTTATGTCAAATCAGAGTAGAGTTTGTATAGATGTTGTTTAGAGATAAGAAAATTGTTGTTTGTTTGGGTTTTGAGAGAGTAGTTTGAGAAAATTAAATGATGAAAAATTTATTTCAGAAAATAGAAAATATGTTTATTTGACATTTTCCAAACATGAATTTTTTTTGGAAAACGCCAAACAAACAGGCCCATGGCTCCCTAGCTACCTACCTTTGACTTTGAGTTGCTAATTACAATTCTTTTTTCGAACTGCATGCATACAGTAAATAATTTGAATATTCAAAAATACAAATTTTAGGACAGTCTCAATAATAAGATTATTATTATTTTTTTTTTATCTTCTGGACTGAGTGTTTATAGCACAGATTAAGATAACTCAGTTACTCCCTCTGTCCCAATTTATGTGTCGTTTTAGGTGTTTTCACACATATTAAGACACCTACTAAATTACCTCAATCTTAGGGAAAAAATAAATGATATTCCCAAAATACCCTTACATTCTCTCTCTTACTTTTTTTCTTAAAGAGAGAGTTTTAGATACATTAAATAAGGGCAAAATGGGAAAATATGTAATTAATAGTGCATTGAAATTCTAAAGTGACAAATAATTTGGGACAAAAAAAATTCTCTAAATCGATACATAAATTGGGATAGAGGGAGTAACTTGGATACTGAATTTAAACTTCATTTTTTCAAAAATAAAAGGGTGAAATACAGTTTACCCCTTAAAGTATGAGGGTGGTATCAATTACCCCCTAAAGTATCACTTGTAACACTTACCTCCCTCAGTTATCGTTTTAGAGTTTTTATTTCAAAAATATCCCCACCCTTTTATAAAAATAAATATTTTTAATAATTTATCAACAAAAAGTTGCCTTTTTATTAATTAAGAATTCATTAATCTACCAAACAATATTATGTTTCAATTTCTTCATGTATTTAGTTCCTTCGCTTTTCTTGTCTCAATTTTATCTTCATTTTCTAGTTTTTTTTATTCCCGTTTCAATTTGTTTTCTTTATTTTTTGTTTCAATTTTTTTCTTCATTTATATCTCAATTTTTTCTTTACAATTTGGCTCAAATTTTATTTGGTGATAATTATAGATTATAATTCATAATTTTGAGTAATTCTCCTTCAAGATTTTACTCAAAAAATTCGTACCCAAAATAAATGAGATAAATACCACTAAACAAAACTTGAGAAAAATATAAAGAAAGAAAATTGAGATAGAAAAAACTTAAATAGAAAATAATGAAAACAAATTTAACATAAAGAAAGAAAAAAAATGTGATAAAAATTAAGAAAAAAATTGAAGAGATTGAAACATAATGTTGTTTGGTGGATGAATGAATTCATAATTAATAAAGAGACAACCTTATGTTGATAAATTAATGAAAATATTTATTTTTAATAAAAAGGGTGGGGGTATTTGTGGAATAAAAACTCTAAATATATAACAGAGGGGATAAGTGTTACAAATAATACTTTAGGGGGTAACTGATACCAATTTCATACTTAAAGAGGGGAAACTGTATTTCGCCCAAAATAAAACTCGATTGAACTCATTGAATCACAAGACGGTTGAATAATTGCATTAATATAATCTTTATTGTTTATTATTCTAAAAGTTAATCAAACTTAAAGTATGTACATACATATAGTAATTATCTTGTAACATTAGATCAAGAGTAATAAAATAAGCTTTTGTCCCAAGGAAATGTACACATCACAATGTTCGTGGGCAAGGTCGTGATTTTTATCCTTTCCCAACATGTCTTATATTGTTAATTTGTCATATGCTAAATGTATACAGATTCACAGCTAAAATAAATATACAATAAAAGAATGAAAGAAATAAAATTAAATTTGGTTCTTCAACCAAAAAAAAAAAACCATATATGTATAATTAATTAATAATACTGGAGATTGTTGTAGCTCGCTAGTTTTATTTACTCTGAGTGGCCACACCAAACCGAACCATTTGCTTTGGATATGCATCATCAATGGGCGGAGGAAAAGCTATTTGGTGGCGGCCAGCAAAATTCCGGTTGCTGATTGAAGCGGAGCATGGGCGGCCTCCGCCACCGGGAACCCATGTGCAACCATTAGGCGATGGCGTTGCAACGGGCTTCTTCTGGAGGGATTGTAGCAAAAGATTTTGTACACGTGTATCTTTCTTCATAATCCATTGAGCTTTTTCTTCATCCAAAATTCGAGCTGCAGCTTCTTTTGGTTTTATGCTTATAATAAGGAGAACAATTATAGCTAAGATTATAACTTTTGGAGACCTCATTTTAAATTAATTAATTTGTTTAGCAAATTAAGATATACTATATGGAAATTGAAATTGAATGGTGATGAAGTGGAGGTTTATTTATTTTGATCTCTATATATAGAGTGAATGAAAGAGGGTGTGACTTGGAATTTTTCAAAATTTAGTAGTAGTTCTCCTATTTGAATTGATAATTAAACAAGGGTTTGACTGTTGAAAGCTAGGTGGCAAGATTATTATACAAGAAAATAAGAAAATTGAATGGGTCTTGACCCCTTGGTCTTGAGGAGAGAAAAATCATGACATGCACTGTAGTTTCAGATAACTTTGCCCACTGCGGATAGGAAAGAAAAAGGCGATTGAAGATTTTGAAAAAGGGGAAATTCTTATCTAGATCGGGTTTGGTCGAACCCAAACTAATTATATGGTAAGTTTAATACACTTGCTTTGGCATTGTATATAACTTCCAGGAAAATGACCAATCACAAAGCAAGTACAATACACTTGCTTGATGGTTGGATGAGTTTGGCTAAGCCAGACTTGGACAAGAATTTTCCTTGAAAAATATAGGCGCTATAACATTGATTTATCACTTGTGCGAATAATGAACAACTAGTAATGTAGTGTGTTGAACAATTGAGCCCCTTGTTTAAGGTATGTCGTTTTTCTCTTGGTGGTTGTAATTGATGATGAAAAAGTACGAAATTATGTGTTGGATATCATGTTGATTTTTTTGTACGTCAAGTTATCTTGAATTTCAGTGAGTAAAATTCTAAGTATATATAGTGTAACTTTCCTTGAGCAGAATTTAGATTTATTATTTCTGCAGCCTGATATTAAGTTAATTGAAAAGCGGAGTGAAGATTTGATAGTGCGGTACTACTTCGAACGAGACGAAAAGAACCCCAATATGTTCAAGTATTTAGCTAGACTCATACTCATATTGTGGATTTTAGTTGTTTGGATTAATGTAATTGTTGGAATATCAACTTGAATGTTAGTAAATAACTTATGAGTTGTTTATTTAAAGGAATGTTGGTTGATGTTTCATTATTTCAGTGATGTTTATTAAAATATTTTATTGTTTGTTGAATGTATTATTTAGGAATTAACAGGTACAATAATCACACAAACACAAAAAAAAATTTCAATGGAAATTTTTTCCCTCGAAATCCAAGAATTTCAATGGAAAAAATCTGTCGAAAATAATGAAAATTCTGTTGAAATTTAATTTCGACGAGCTTTTTTGTGACGAATTTTTTCTGTCGAAATATGAAATTTCAACTGATTTTTTGAAAAATCCATCGAAATTTTACCTTTTTTAAGTAGTGGAAAACTTAGAAAATTAATGAAAGATGTTGCTCATAAATGATAAAACATAACAGGGAGTCGGGGAGTAAAACTCGAATAACTTACCCACAGAAGAAATTAAGCAGTAGAATAGATTAAAGGGTATGGCTCTCTAGCTACCTTTGACTTTGAGTTGCTAATTACAAATTTTTTTGGCACTGCATGCATACAGTAAATAATTTGAATATTCACAAATACAAATATTAGGCCTGACTCCATAATAAGATTATTATTATTATTATTTGATCTACTAGACTGTGTATTACAATTTGAATTAAGATAACTCAGCTAACTTGAATACTGAATTTAAACCTCTCTTAATTATCTTTTCCTTTTTTAAAAAATAAAGCGCCACTCTATAATTTAGATCTATATAACTCGATTGAACTCACTGAATCACAAGACGGTTGAATACTTGCATTAATATAATCTTTATTGTTTAGGAAAATTTTAAGGTGTCACTACGTTAGGTACCGTAGAATGTGATACACATTGCGTAAGATTACAGTCCGTACAGTAAGAAATCGCTAATTATATTCTAGATAAAATGTGAAGTGAGGGGATTGATTCACTGTTTTGAAAACCGGACCGGACTGGCCGGTTCAACCGGTTCAACCGCTAACCGGTCCTTAATCCGGTCCGGTTTACCCCTAAAAACCAGTTCTTAAATTAACCAGTGTGAACCGGTAAAACCAGTCCCAAAACCGGTAAAACCAGTGAACCAGTGGTTCACTTAAATTTTTTTTTTTTTAATTTAGAGTTTTTTTGGTTATTATTATTTATTTGAACTCTTGTTTAACATTTAATAGGATTACATTTATATATTTTAATTGAAATAACATTCATTATTTTAGTGTTTTAACAATCAATGAGGAACAAAATAATGCAATATTACACTTTTTTTTCACATAAAAAAGTACATAGCCATTTTCTCATCATTGTGAATAATATTATTTTTTGTATGAAATTATGCAAATCTCAATTACCATATAAACATCAACTTACAACAAGAGAACCCAAATGAATAATCCAAAACTTTGAAAATGAGATGAATTTTTAATTTTGTTGTCTTGTTTTGAAGGGATACTTGAGATTTATATTTTTGACATTGATCTTATTGTTTAAGACATTTTGATTATTTGCATGAAACAAAAAAAAAATTTATATTGACAAAGAATGATTTTTTTTTAATTATAATTGTATTTATATAATCTAAAAATATATATATAAATATTACATAATAATAAAGTCACACCGATTATACCGATCGAACCAGTGGTCGACCCGATCTAACCGATCGAACCAGTAACCAGTAGAGTTTCCGGTTCAATTTCCGGTCCGGTTTTAAAAACACTGGATTGATTCTATCTATAAAATTATTATTTGCATTTATGGAGTCTATGAGATATGCGTGTATGATTATGCAGATAGCATTTATGGAGTATATGACATGTTTGTATGATTATGCATATAGGTGCATTTATGGAATCTAAAGAGATAATAAAAATTAGGCAACTTGATTCGGTAAAAGAGCTTGATTGTGAGTGTGGCGACACTAATTTAGCGGATGAAGGGTTACGGGATTTGTCATTTGTTTGGGGTAGAATAGAAAGAATGAAATAATGCTATGATTCAATTAAAAATTAGATTGACGGACTAAACAAGTCACTTTTTGTCATTTTATTTTTTATTTTTTTAATATACTGAATTTTGTTTGGTATTGATTATATAATTATAATATAACGGTTCAAATTAAATTAACGTCACTTAACGTAACGGCACCTTAAAAGTCCCAGTTCTAAAAGTTAATCAAACTTAAAGTATGTACATACATAGAGTATTTATCTTGTAACATTAGATAAAGTGTAATAAAATAAGATTTTGTCCCAAGGAAATGTACACATCACATTGTTCGTGGGCAGGTCATTTTTAACCTTTCCCAACATGTCTTATATTGTTAATTTGTCATATGCTAAATGTATACAGATTCACAGCTAAAATAAACATACAAGAAAAGAATGAAAGAAATAAAATTAAATTTGGTTCTTCAACCAAAAAAAAAAAAAAAAAAAAAGCCATATATGTATAATTAATTAATAATACTGGAGATTGTCATAGCTCGCTAGTTTTATTTACTATGAGTGGCCACACCAAACTGAACCATTTGCTTTGGATATGCATCATCAATGGGCGGAGGAAAAGCTATTTGGTGGCGGCCAGCAAAATTCCGGTTGCTGATTGAAGCGGAGCATGGGCGGCCTCCTCCACCGGGAACCCATGTGCAACCATTAGGCGATGGAGTTGCAACGGGCTTCTTCTGGAGGGATTGTAGCAAAAGATTTTGTACACGTGTATCTTTCTTCATAATCCATTGAGCTTTTTCTTCATCCAAAATTCGAGCTGCAGCTTCTTTTGGTTTTATGCTTATAATAAGGAGAACAATTATAGCTAAGATTATTAGTTTTGGAGACCTCATTTTAAATTAATTTTAATTAATTAATTTGTTTGGCAAATTAAGATATATATGGAAATTGAAATTGAATGTTGATGAAGTGGAGGTTTATTTATTTTGATCTCTATATATAGAGTGAATGAAAGAGGGTGTGACTTGAATTTTTCAAAATTTAGTAGTAGTTCTCCTATTTGAATTGATAATTAAACAAGGGTTTGACTGTTGAAAGCTAGGTGGCAAGATTATTGTACAAGAAAATAAGAAAATTGAATGGGTCTTGAGGAGAGAAAAATCATGACATGCACTGTACGTAGTTTAATTGAAGTCTGAACACGTAAGGTAAGGAGAAGAAAAACAATGAAAATTTGAAATACATTACAGATTACACGCACTTTTTCAGTTTCACATTTTTGCATGCCTCAGCCTAATAAATGAAAAAAACAAAAGAGAGAGAGAGAGAGAGAATAATATATCCGTACAGCTTAAAATTACTTACTCACTCATAAAAACATTTTAAAATAGTAGTACTTTGTAATTTAGATTCTATACCTAATTAATTGTACATATGATCCCAAAACCAATATTACGTAAACTAATTAATGGAAATTAAAATCTTATTTTTCTAGTCCCTGGATGTTATGTAGCATATAATTTGTGTTTGTGTTGGGGTAAAGAGCAAATGAACCCTGCTGACAAAATTGATTGATGGATGGACCCGGATATACCTTACATCATTAGTTGTTGGATTGTATTTAGCTAGTTTAATTGATTTTAAGTTAAAATTAGCTAGATTTAAAATCGAGTTTATAAACTAAGGGAACGATTGGTTTGCACAATAAACCAAAATTTAAAATTTAATCATTCATATATAACATGTTTGGTTTGGCTAATTATTTTCAGGCCTGACAGAAAAAGTGTGTCGCCTCCCCTTATTTTCAAAAGTTACTCCCTTATTTGGTCAAATAACAGATACACCCCCCCCCCCCCTCCCCAGAAGAAAAAAAAAAAAAAAACCAAGCTGCTCAATATTGGATTGCAATTGATTATTTAGCTCAATCCCATTAGACTAACCGAACACCCCCTAAGTATGTAAATTTATCTTGAAAAAAGAAATTAAATATATAAATAAACAACTTAAGAAGGTAAAATATACTCACAGTATTTCTATTCAATTCACGTAGTTCCTTTATACATATGATTTTTTGCAAGTTAATTCCATGTGATATATCTAATGGGTAATTTACCTCCATGTGAAATAAAAATAAGCAACTTAATTAACTTCCTGTGAAATAAAATAATGAACAATTCACCTCCCTGTAAAATGAAATAATGAGCAATTTAACTCCCTGTGATATGAATTAATTAGCAATTTAGAGGGAGACAATGTGCTTCTTTCATAAAAACATAGGGAGGTATTTTGCCATTTTTATTATCACAGGGAGTTAAATTGTCAATTTAGGATATCACAGAAAGGTAGTTTGTCCTTTTATATATTACGGGGAGTTAAACTGACTATTTAAAATAACATAGGGAGTTAATTTGCTATTCACCATACATATATGAATTAAGATTGTATAACTAAACCAAAACAACAATTATAACGAGAAACACAAAGAGAACGCCCCCCATCACAGAATAACTCGATAGGTACGTAGTTCTAATCACGTAATTGTGAATGATGAAAATTGTTTTTCATAGCTGTATTTGGCTCTTTTACTACAATGTGTAAAACACTTTAACATATTTCCTTGCTAAAATGATAGGAGTATTAATTGAGTTTGTTATTTTACTTATTCTTTTCATTATATATATTATATCTAATAAGGAGCGACCCTAATTGTGAACAGTTACCATAATTTTTGTTTCCAATTAATTCTGACCTATTTAATGCCAAAACGGGCCCGTTTTCCCTATTTTTCCTCACTTTTGCACATGGGCCGATTTTCTTTCTCTTTTAATTTTAACAGCTCTATTTATGGTCGATCAGCCTGTGTGGCCCCAATCTGGATTAAATAATTTTTTTTGGGCTGTATTGATTTGGTATGCGATACCGTATATTTCTCATTCAGCGACTTCATCCGCCTGTAAACGACGTCGTTTTCACCTTCAATTATAAGAAATTTGATCTGAATTTTTTACTTTCCCAAAATCGATTGCAGTCGTCTTCAATTCTCTCCTGTGTGCTTGTCTTTGTCCATAACATTGGCCTTATCTCTTCCCTCTTCCCCAACACCCCCATTCACTCTTCCCCAACACAAATATCTCTTCACTCTTCCCCGAGACTTTTCCCCATTATCTCTGTAAACTAATCGTTCTTCCCTTTCTTCTTATCTTATCTATTGTTATCTTCTCCCTTTTCATTTTTACCTCGATTAAAAGCTACATCCTATGTCAACGTCACGTCAAACAAGGCAGCAGTTGCGGTCGACTTGGGAGGATACGAGGGAAGGCCAAGATAGAGTGATGGCCATCGTGGGTCCCACTAATGGGGTGCCGGTTCAGGAGCTACGCGGTGGTGGAGCATGGCCGTTGGGAGGTTGAGATGATTTTGTAAGAGCTTATTTAAAATGTCAATTTTGAATTTTTTTTCCTTTCGATTTTGTGGGATTCTTTATATTCTTGATTTGTCTTGATATGTATGTTGTGTTAATTTTGTTGGAATTTTTTATTTTGTGCAGGCCATGGTGCTGGGTTGATGCTCCTTTGGATGTGACAAAGGTAAAAGCTAATAATAGCTTCTTTTCTTGGCATTTTCTGCTTTCATTTTGCAGTGACTTCACTCAGTGTTCTTGAAGGTATGATTCTTGGTTTTGGCTTATGGGTTTTCTTGGTATCTGTGTCTGTGTTTCTAAATTTTTTTTTTTTTTTCATGTTGTGCAGTGTGTTTTTACTATTTCATTGGGGTATGATTGATTTTTAAATTTTAGAGTTGTTCCTGTTTTTTGCAAAGCTTGGAAAGGAAATCCTAGTGGAGAGGAAGCAAAGCTTGGCTTCAGTTTTCATGGGTTTTATTGACCATTTATTTTTCTTTTGCTAGGTTCTTATCTGCTTCAATTTTTTTTTGTAAATAAATTGGTCAAAAGATTGGAAGAGTTTTCAGTTTTGTTGAACTAGGACGAATGATTGCTAACATATATTGACCATGATGATTTTCAATTTGATTAGGTGCAACAACAATATCTGTAGCTTATCTCCTAGGCCAGGTATGAATGATTTTCTGATTTATTTTTAAATTTTAGATAATGAATTGTTTATTTTGTGTGTTTGTCATCTCGTTATATCATTGGAGGTCAATTTCAGATTCATGTTTGTTCCTTTTTTCTGTAGTATGTCCTCTGCTGGGGATATAAATCAGAGTCCACAAAGTGATTTCCGAAGTCGAGGCGAAGAACGCCCAATGGAGGAAGGCAAAGATTGGCTTCAGTTTTCATTGGTTTTATTGCCCAATTATTTATCTTTTGCTAAGTTTATATCTGCTTCGAATTGTTTTTGGTAGGCCCAGGCGGGTGTTAATTGATTCTGATTAGGTTCACATTTTTTTATGATTTTTTATTTCGAGTGATTCTTCTAATAGTTTTGTTGTGTTTTGTTTTTATGTCAAAATGAGTTCCTTCATTGCTATTCATACACCCACGTAGTCCTGAAAATTGAAAATATAAGCATCTACGCCTTTAGTGTATCCAAAAAACACATTAAGCTTATTTTGATTTTCGAATTATTGATGTGAATTTTAGTTGATTTTATGCAGGAATAAATTGTTGGTTATTCTTACTTGAAGCAGCTGAGATGAATCCATCGGACCTAAATGGTTAGTTATATACCTTATTCTGTTATTTGCTTCATTTGTTTGATATTCTGTTTTTCTTCTTTGGTTTCCTTGAAATACTTTACTTTGATTCATCTATTTTTAACTTTTTTCTTTTTCTGTATTTATATGTAGTGTTCAGACCATTGAGGTATGGCTCGAGTACTTTAGCTGTTGTTATTTATAGCATATCATTACTCAGTTTATTTTTATTGTAGGTGCAAGTGCTTTTTTCCCAGGTGAGGGCCGCTTCTTACATTAATTAAGATGTTTATTGCTTCTTTACATTTTTTATTGCAGTTGTAAATGTTTTTAGCTTCATGGACTGAGCTGACCTATTTTATATGGTTCTAACAACAGGAATGTCAATTTAAAGAGCACACTCATCGATTTTACTGTGATAAGGTAAAACTCAGTGTTCCATTAAACTATTTGCTATTAATTTATATTACCTTTGATGAAGTCTCGGTGTGCTTGTTTATTCACGGAGGAGGAGGAGGAGGAGGAAGTATATCTACTTGTGGATTTTCGGTGCCTCAACTTCCGAGGCTGCATAAAAATTTCAGCAGGTCCATGTTCTTCTGTTAACTCACCTTACTTTTTGATTAATGATGACTCTTTTTGGTTTACTGCATCTGCTGAACTCTATCCTTATCTATTTGCTTTGCTTTAGTAACTAATGTGTTGGTTTTATATACAATTTTAATTCATGGTGCTTTTGTTTGTAGCTGTGCTATCTTGTTAATGCAGAATACTACTTATGATCTATTACCAGCCTTAAATAGATGGATCTTATTTCATGATATTTCTTGTATTTTGATTTTTTTTTTTTTTGTATTTTCTTTTATGTGCTAGATGAAATTAATCCATGGTTGATCGAAAAAAAAAACTTTGTTACCATATTTAATTCGTACTTGGTTGCTTGTGGTTTTGACTAATAATCCTTGATTTGTGTGAATTCAAGCTGATGAAGATTTGGAGTTGGGATTTTTAGGTTGGGTTTTATCAGAACTATTATTCAGCTCTGCATCTGTAACATATGAATAAATCGTTTCTACAAGGATGGGTTGTACTGGGTTTTGAAATTTGATGGAAGGAGTGAGTTTTGGAAGTAACTTCACGGCTGGCGAATAGGCCTTGCTCAGAAAAGATGTGTGAGGAAGTATTTTTTGTGTCCTTTTGCAGCTTGAGAAAAGAAGCCGAATCATATATGAATCGTGTAGCTTTTAGCTTTATGCTTTTATTTGCAGTGGCTATTTTTTTTTTCCTTGGATTTTTGTTTTTGTGTCCTTTTGCAGCTCGAGAAAATAGGCCGAATCATATATGAATCGTGTAGCTTTTAGCTTTTTCTCAAATCTAGAGCCTGTTATTAATGTATAACTTTATCACAATCTTGAAGCTAAATAAATTAGAGGGTTGATTTTTATTTATGTTATACTTTTTTTGTTTCAGGAATCAGAAGGACAGAAAATTTCGATTCATAGACAAGAAAAATTCCAGCAATTTGATTTAGCTCGGGTACTGTTCTGTTATTTTCCATTTAAGAAATAACACCTTCGAGAGATTAAAAGAATAAATTTATTTTTTTGGTTTTTTCAATTGATCTTTTGGTATAGAAAATAATATGTCCTTCAACATGCAATAACCATTAAAAGTCAGCAAGTGGAGGATGAAGCAACTTATAATGCAGAGCTGAAAGCTATATCAAGTACATGCATGGCATTCTACAATGTGCCGAGCAATTCACATCAAATTCCAAATGAACCCTTGTTGTCAATAATAGCTCTTCTGTTCCTCAGACTCGGTGAGTGGACTTGTGTAATTTTCCTTTAAAGAACTGGCAATACGAGAAAATTACCGCTTCCATGTAAATCTAAACCTTTTTGCTTTCCTTCCCCTTAATTTTATTTTCTTTTTTCAGCACTAGACAAGACCTGTGTTATATCTATTAGACTGTATATTTGGCCCTTTGAGATCTGACAATTTTTGCACTAAAATTTCTTTTGGTAGAGGCTCTGAAGCTTGCTATTAGGAGGAATTTTGTTTATTACAGACATCTTGTTTTGGGAATTTCATCCACTAAAACTTGATACTTTGCTTCTAAGTTAGGTTATTTAATGTCATCATATCATATCCATTAGCAATATTGACGGCTGTTCTTATTTTAAAATGATAAGTACACGGCTCCAGAACAAAATAAACTGCCTTACAACCATAACAATATTATTAACAAATTCTGAGTAAGGAATTTCTAAATTGGTACTGCCCCATTGGTGACAATCATTTTGAAAACTAAATATCTGTATTTTATCATAGTTGTTCCATTTGTGACAGTCAATAAGAATGTGTTTTGTGGCTCAAATCATATAAAATATGTGAAGGTATCTATGGTTAAATCATTTCCATTGCTTAGCAGCTCTTTGCATTAGTCTATATTGCTTCACTATATGCTTAACCTTTGTAGCACCGATATTCTTTTACTCTATCTGGAGTTTAAACGCATGCTCCTTTCCAGTTAAAAAGTCAGTAACTCGCCAAGATCTGCAGGCTTATACATATGGCTGTTGGGGATTGTTGCCTGCCTTTTGTCGCCAACCAAGTGACATTTATCAGAGTTTCGCAGCTCTGGCTAAACTCTTAATTCCTTTTCTGAGAAAGGACTCCTTTATGCTTCAAAATATTGCCATCGGTTTGCAGGTATCATAAAATTCTAATTCAATCTCTATTCTCGTAGTGTAGTTGCTTAGCACACCACACTCTTTTTAGCTGATATTAACTTCAATTCTTACTCTGTTATTTATTTCTTAAATAGGAACTGGTCAATCAAAATAAAAGTGCTCTTGCGTCCAATCATGGATCATCGGGTTTGGTGGAATTTCAGAGGACAGGAATTGCTGATGTTAGTCTATAGGTATTCCAATGATTTAATTTTATTTGATTAAAGGAACTATGTAACGTACAAGAACAATAGGTATATAGTTCAAGTCCTATAGAACTAGAAATGCAATTTTATTAGCTGTGTTAGTCTACTGCTCTAAAATGAATTTTTTTCAAAGCTTAAAATATAGTGATGAAGGAAAATGTTGGGAAGTCTTAGAAATCTACAATGTGTGAAAAGTATACGTTCTATCAAAGTTAATGTATAAAAGCATACGAACAATCAGAACAATCAGACTTCATGTACCAAAAAAAATTTTTTTTATCATATTTTTGTTTTTACTAAACAAGCAGATTTTTTTTAATAAACATAAACTGACTAAAGCCCAAATAACTTTACCTAATGATAAGTGGCCCACTACAAAAATTATGGTTTCATTATATTAACATAATATATAAATATTTTCATTCATAAAAGGGTGTTTTGCACTTTGTACCCCCAAAATATGGAAAATATGCACTTTGCACCCTCGAAACTTAGATTTAGCACTTTGTACCTTCAAAATATAAAAAATGCAGCACTTTGCATCTTCTTTTATAAAAACTCAATGGCAAAATAGGTAATTTAATTATAAATGTTTGGCACTTTGCACTCCAAAATAAAGTTAGCGCTTATCACCCTCGAATTAAGAATAAAACAGCAACTTGAACCCCCCGAAACACAATAAATGGATACTTTGCACACCGAAACACAAAATTAACGCTTAACACCCTCAAATTAGGGAAAAAAAAAAAAAAAAAAAAAAAAAACCCCTCATTTTCACCGACATAGTTGACCGTCGGTGTGAAAAAAATCGAAGGCAAAGTTGAACGTACCAATTTTTACTCATTCAATTAAAGGTGCTATCGGATCGAAAATTTACCTATTTTGCCTTAGATTTATTACAAAATTAATATTAACATATCCCCATTTAATATCATCTCCCTAAACAGTCATCATACATAAAAGTTATTATAATAAACATACATTAACTTTAACAAATAAATAATTTTTATTTAATATTAATATATGCAATTCTCATAAATATAACAAGTTTTAAACAAGCTGTAAATGAGAAAAAAACCTATCACAAAATAATATAATAGAACAAATATCTAATTTCCAATAAACTTTAATTTCTAAAACAATCGTAAAAAAAAAATCTCGTTCTACTCTCAAAACTCAACTTATAAATCTACAATTGAATTAAGATTCCACTGTTCACAATTTCGAATTGCAATTGAAATAATGAAAAATAGACCCACAGGAACCAATCAATAAAAATAGGAAGTCAAAAAATTAAAGAGGAATCCAGATTCACTGAAACACAAATAAAAAGAATCCAAACTGAAAACGTTAACAATGTTTAGAAACTTATCGCATCTCTCTATAAAACCTCCCATTTTTTCTTATTTTCCATACAACATCAACCTTTTTCTCACTCTCGTGTATACATAGGATATAAGACATTGTAAATCACAAACCCGCAATCTTATTTTTACTCATGATTACTTAAGTCATAGAACATAATAAACTTTTAGATAATTTCTTAGAATTGTAAACTGTCTACTCAATTCTATAATCCCACATCTTCTCATTAAAAAAATATTTTAACATTAATGTACATATATCCATACAATTTTTATTATATAAAAGTATTCCAAACATAATTACATACAGTAATATAAATAAATTACTTTAATTAAACAAATTCGTAGGTTCAATTCCCTATCAGAATCTCATTATCCATACAACCACAATTTTAAATAAATACAACGAACAAGCATCATAATATGCAAGATCATCGAAGAGTCTCGAAATCTTATATAATAATTAAAATAAAAGTTACACTAATTGCATAAACTTAAACATTTCAATAATAAGTTAAAATTCAACAAATACCAGCCTACATTCTCAATTATGAAAATATCACTACATTAATCAATACACCGGACACCAATCACCGCGCCTTGCGCGGTGTTCACCCACCTAGTTATATATATGGCCCAAAATCATATTGACAAGTTTTTAATTTTAGTTGCTCACCCATTCGGCCCTCACATATTCTACTCCAAAGCTAGTCCTATCTTGGTCAAGCTCAAATTCAATTCAATTGGTCTAATTGCCAACTTTTTTTTTCCTTTTTTCTAACAAGGGATTCCAGAGTCATCGAAGCACACAAGGTAAATCCCGCTCTCATTCAATAGTTCGCAAATCACATGAGATAATTAAATCACACTAGACAATTCAGGTGTGACGAGCTCGACCTAAAAAGATTCGACCTCGGATCAACGCTCACTTGCTCCACCAACTAGGCTTCCACATAGTCAATTTTGAGCAAACACGCATATATAATTCTTGAGCCTCACTCAACCGCTGACTTATTTGCAGCTACAAAAAATACTCTGAAAATACATACCGTGTGTGATCTAATCCCAGGACAATTTAAAACTCATTTCTTGATTCCACACCTGAAATTGGTATGGCTGAAATTGAAATTGACCAGGACTTTAAATAATTTGTTTGTTTCTAAGGTGACACCTGAGAATGTAATTTACATGGGTGGATTAATTGAATTTATTTAAATGATATCGGGGGGTCTGATTTTTGGCCCCCATTGTCTTTGTCTTTGATAAAGCCTTACGCGGTAAGTAAGACACAAAGAACTGGTAAAACAAAGAAATACTCATTTGGGCCTGACCCAAGACATATGATAGACCCCTTATGAGAAAAACATTTAAATAAATTCAATTTAAATGAGTTTAGCCTCGGTCAAAAGAGAAAAACACCCTCCCCCACCTAAATCACCCACCCTGAGGCGGATAGAGATTTTTTATTTATTATTTAGTATAGTAGTTGTATATTTAAAAAAAAAAAACGAATAGCCTAAACAAATCAACATTCAGCAGGAAAAAAATAAATAAAAATTAGCAAACCCCCCAGTCTAAGTAAAAAATCTACCAGATTCAAATTCAACCCAATATTTAGGATGTTGGCGTGTATTCAATCTGTTGCAACTACATCAGTGGAGAGAGTTTTTTCAGTTGTGAAGATAGTAAATAATCGACTTCGTAACCGAATGGACGATCTGTGACTAAATGATAGTCTAATTGTCTTTATAGAGAGAGACATATTAAGTAGTAATTCAAACTATACTATCATGGACTGGTTTTAAAAAATGAAAAATCGCCGTGATCAATTATTAATGTAAATACGTACGTAGATATTTTGGGATCTTTTGGGACTATAACGGGATATCATATATAATTAAAATATCTCATAAAGATTATTTTTGTCAAACTCCACCTCTCTATTTTTGTATTATGTCATCTATTTTCTCATAAACAATATAAATTTTTTGAGCTTGACTGCTTGATTGATATTCTTTTTCTTGTATTATTTTAGCCCCTTGACAAAAAATTCTGGATCCGGTCCCTACAACCACCCACCCAAAACGGAGATAACAATGAAAAGTTGAAGACTGGATAACACAAGTCAACAGCTTTTACTGCTCCCAATATTCCAACACTCTCACCTCGTTTCTGAATAAGATTTATCATCTTTAAGGATGTTTCCAAATGTTTTGGAAAATTAGAAGTAGTTGTTTTTTCTAAAAGTCCATAAAAAGTTCTTTTTCTTAAAAGCAGTAGGTGCTTTGTTTGTTTCTATAGTAGTAATTAGTTAAGAAAATGCTTTGGGTGTTTGGTTTTTTAAGTGAAAAGCTGCTTAAAACATGTATGAAGGTGTTTACAATATAAAATATTTTTACTTATTTTCTGAGTATGTTGTAAATTTACATATAACATCATTTATATCACATAATAAGTAATTTTTTTTTTTTGATAAATAAGGATACAAGATAATTAGTAACTTTAATTATATAATAACGTTATTTAAAGGTAAAATTGTTGAAAACGTCTCAAATTAATTAATGATTTTGAATTTTCGTCCCAAACTATATCACTTAGCCAAATTAGTCCCGTAATTTTATATTCTTTTGGAATATCGTCTCACTTGCCACATGGCTGCTAACGTGTCAAGACGTGACAAATTTAGCATGAACAATTATATAAAATTATAGAATTCATCCCATACTATATTAATTCGCCAAATTTCGTCTAACTATTTGTCATTTTGCATAAATTAATTATTAAATTTTTAATTTAATGAAAATGACAATTCATCTTTTATTTTTTAAGGGATTAATGACAATTTATCCCTTATGATATTCATAATGTTCAATTTATCCTATGTAATTTGAAAAGGAGCAATTTACCCCCTGTGAAAAATTTAAAAAAAGTATTTTATCCCTTTGAACCGGAGAGTGTAACACAATTGCATAAATTGAGAGTGGGCATGCAAAGCATTTTATAAAATAGGGGGTAAATTGCTACATTAATGCAGGAAGTAAATTGCCACATTTATCACAAAATATGGGGTAAAGTGCCACATTATCATAACATAAGGAGGTCAATTGAACATTATGAATGAATATCACATGGAATTAAATTGTCATTACCTTTTTTTAAGAGAAAAATAGTATGGACTTTTCTATCTCAGTTCATTAGAAAAAAAATTGTGCATTTTTTTTTGCATTAATAAATAATTAATATTTATAATTAGTTTGGAACGAATTCTTTTTTCCCATGTCATTTCAATTACGGGACGAAAGTCAGCGTGTTGATATAGTTTGGCACGAAAAATTAAAATTTATAATTAGTTTGTGACGAATTATGCAATCTTATATAATTATTTATGATAAAATTTGCAACGTCATGACACGTAATCATCCATATGGCAGGTGGGACAATATTCCAAAAGAATATAAAATCACGGGACGAATTTTGCTAAATGATATAGCTTGGGATGAAAATCTAAAATCATTAATTAGTTTGAAAACCTTTTTGTAATTTTGCTTTATTTAAAAATTCTACATTTTGAATTAATGTTTGGATTATTTAATTATTGTATTGTCTTTCTTTTAGAACAATGTCTAGCTAGTTATTAATTTATTATTGGTTTATAAAATACATAATCCAAGATATAAACTAGTCTAATAGAATCGAACAACCTATCATTCAAATTTGCTTTGTTTTTTTTCTAGCTTGAAATTATATTTGAATTTTTTATTTTTGCTAGACTAATCAAGCTTTAATCGAGCCAAATCTGAATTGCACCCGAGTAACTTAATATATATATGAATTTATAAATGTTGTTTAACCTTTAAATTACTATCAATTTGTTATGATTTGTTTATTTTAAATCGTCAAGTCTAATTATTGTATAGTGTGTTATTAATCGATTCTTAATATTATTAATAAATTAATGTACTTTAAATAATTTTATAAGTATTACATTTAATTTTCAAATTAACGATAAAATAATAATAAGACAAAAAAGAAGGTAACTTGAAATTTAATTCAATTATCGTGATTAAATTGACCAGAAATAACTTCGATTTTATTACAAAAATGCCAACACCCATCAAAACCAAAGTCTTGTATGCTTGAGAAGCAATAGCACATGCAGTGAAACAAAACATAAAAAAATTGCTTTTGCCAGAAAAAAAAAATAGAGAAAATAATTTTAAAGCATATGCAATTCAAGAGACAAGATGAAGAACAAGGAAAAATTAAAAAAAAAAAAAAAAAAAAAAAAAAAAAAAGGTTTAAACAAGCTGGTCATAGTCTTCTTTTGCAGAATTCTATGTTTCATAGGTTGGCGTATGATTCAAACAAAAAGTCAATTTCAACTTATTATACATTTAAAGATGAAACTTATATAACATATTTCGTCCAGGTAAATCACTAATGTACATCAAATTCACTGTTATTTATATACATCTATTTACATTCTGCCACAAACAATATTCTTCCATGAATCGATTCTCCTATAGGGCTGTACATATTTATATTCAAATGGCATATGATCACAAAGACTCTTCACAAATATAGGATTAGAATGTAAAAGATATCAAGTAATATGTATCTACTAGAGTCGAATGGTGCACGTTACTGCTGTTTTAAAATTTAAAGGGTGATGAAAAGGTGGCTTTGCAATAACCGATCTCCATGTCCTCCTCCCAGGATGATATATCTGTATTAGAAGTGTTGCTGACCTCTTATGTTGATGTGATCGTCGGCTATTTGTTGAGTCGCTTACATTCAACGGTGTGAGTAAGTGTAGCTCTCCATCTAACGCGACAAACCCAACTGATGCATCAGTAGAGGCTTTTCTGGGAACGCAAGTCTCCTTTGTCCAAAGATTAGAAATCGTATCATACCTGCAAGAAAGGAGAAAGTAAACTAAAATGAACTTCTTTAGATCAAGAAATAATAATTCAAATATCAAGAAGTTTAATAAGACGAGCCCTCACGGAGCAGCCAGGCCAATAAACCATGAGAAACTAACCAGATATTTCAATTTTAGTAACTGATCATAAACTATAATATAATTCTTTGTGAAACTGATACAAGCAGAAAAGGCACGCAGCAATGAGAAATCAGGAGAAAATTCAGCAGAGGTCTTCACCCAGACAGTTTCAGTTTGCCCCCTAGCCCCTGCTAAACATCATAGCTTTCATCTGTTCAGCTTTACTGGCAGATTCAAAATCTTTCATCACTACATCCCTACCAGGTAATATTCCGACATCTGCAAAACTTCCTTATGCACATATGACTTTTTTTTTTTTGGTTGGGGGGGCTTAAACATCATCCTCTTTAACACAAACACAGTGATTTTCATGTCCTCCTCTCCCCTGGCCCTTATCCATAATCTCGTGTCATTCCATAGACACACTGAGACAATCTTGTATTTGTATACATAATCAGACACACATCGCCTACGAGCTTTATCAGCATTTGCAGCACAAGTAGCATCTACACTTACTAGCTAAAAAGAAGGACCATTGTACATGAAGCCATGAATAGCCCTTTAAAGTAAAAGTAACTCATATAAAGAAACTACTTCAGGAAGCAGCCGTTTTTATTATTATTAGGCAGATGACTAAAAACCCGCTCTTTAGTATCTCAATATAAAAAATTGAAAGTGGTGAAGGTAATCGTACAGCCTATACAAGATACAAATAGAAGCATAACCTTAATTGCATTAATCAGGGTAGAAAGTAGAGAAAATAAGACGAAATGGTAAAATAAATAACCACCAAGTAAAGAGGAAATTTGTATCATGAGTGTGTCACCAAGTGACACCAGATTCTTTCTCAGGTCTAATTTCTTAATAGTATTTCATAATTCTACGGTTTCTACCTTCTTTACCATTTCTGCCTCACAATTGCTATGCCAATTTCCAAATCCAACATCAAATGACAATCAAACACTCTTGTGGTTACCCCATGAACATACCCAACTCATATAATGGCACAAAGTCGAAGAAATAATAAATGGCCACAAACAATACACCGTGAGGCATGCTCCTACGGAATCACGGAGAATTCTTATTCTAGGTATTGCATCACAGGAACCAAAATCGCATCACATCACATCACAAGTAAATGAAAACAAGAAGATAACGTACTAGATAAAATTTCCATAGCCAAAGAACATTGCAAAATTACCTGAATATTTCACTCCTGTCAAGCATGAATATCCCGGAAGCATCTCCTCCCCCACCCTCAACAACAACAATCTTCCCAAGCCTCCGCCTCTCCCCTTCCTCCCACATATCCCCAAGCTCTCTCCATTTACCCCCATTTTTTAACTCCATCACTACTGCATCCCTGTAATACTCATCCACAGGAAAAACCCCTGACACCGTCCTCGACTCCCCATAGCCTCCCATAACCCAAAATTCATCACCAAGAAAGAACCCAGCACACCCTGCTCTAAACCTAGGCAACCCATCCAATGCCACCCACTCATCCTTCCCTATATCATACACCTCCACTGAGCTCATCCTACTCCCCGCTGCCCCAAACATCGTGTGCCTCGACCCACCACCCGCCACCATGATCTTCCCACACCCTGGGACAGATGCACAAGCAAAGCTGCCACGTGGCGTGATCATTGGGGACAGTGATTCCCAACACATGGTCGCAAAATCAAAACGAAATGCAGAGGACGAGGGAGAGGGGCGATCGAGGGGAAATGACCGGGTGTCGAAGAGGGACCCACCAAGAACATACAGATGGGGCCCCACGGATACAGAGATGAAATTGGAGAGCCCATAAACATGGGGGTTGCAGGGCATAGGCGGAAGGGGGCACCAACACAAGTTTTTGGGGTCAAAAAGATAAGGGGACGTAATTGAGGGGTCTTCTGGGAAAATACATAGGAGTTGAGGAGTGATAACGTAATTCTGACGGAGAAAAATTAGGGCTTTGGAGGAGAAGAAGCGTTTCCATGATTTGCAGGTGGATTTGAGTCGAGAATGGTGAGAATACGGCACGAATGCTAAAATTAATGCTCCTAAATCGTTCGGGAGGCCTGGAATTAGGGTTATGTGTGGGGTTTGGACTCCAAATTCAACAAAAGATGAGGGAGGTGCCATTTCTTGATCGGGATTACCTAATTGGGCAATTAATAATCGGAGAAATGTGAATTTCCAAAAACGACTGTACAGAAGGAAGTTACAAAACGGACCAAACTGATACACTATGCGTACAACAGCTGATGCAGATGGTACTAGATTGACGGTTTTTGATAGTGCATGCAGAGTGAAGGAAAGGGGTTGCAGAAGTATGATAAATCAATTTCTATGGCGGTTTCTTGATTAGTAATCTTTCCTTCTCTAAAAAGATCGAGATACTTGAATTATCAAAAAACAAAAAGGAAAATAAAATCCAAATATTTGATGTATGTACAATCGGAGTGGAAAATTAGTGCTACTTCTGATTAGCCTCTTATTACATAATAATAATAATAACGAGTCAAACGAGTGGAAGTAGTAACCAGTGACTCACTGGCTCCACTGATATAATTTAATAACTAGCATAAACTCGTCCTATGCACGGAATTATATTAAATAATTTTGTATAATAAATTATATGACAAATTAGTAATCTGACATATGAAAATGAAAAAAAAAATTATCTACAATCCTTATTAATAACGAATGAGATCATAAATGTTAATTTTAAACATTATTTCTTAGTTTTGTACATAAACATGAATTAAAAATAAAGATAATGTACTTACTACTTAACTGTTCTTCGGGGGATTCTATTTTTCCTTTTAAGGTAAAAGATTAATTATGTTTGTACAATATTTTGAGTTATCCTTTTCTCAATTTGTGACCTTCTACTCACGGTCTATGTTTTGTAATCATCAAAAAGTCTATTTTCTAAATATCTATCAATTCTATCTTATGGAGTGACAAACAATGTCATCCGCCTAGACACCCAAACAATACTTACAAATGACTCTTCTACATTGATAGATAATTATTTTGCAACTCTAAATTTATATTCTTCTACTCAATTAAGTAAAAGAAACGGGTAACTTATATGGATCGGAGATATATAAGGTGAATATGCCCTCACCTTGGTTGTTGCTGCCTTAGTTGAAGAAAAAATATGTGTTCTGGAAATACTGATAATAGAACAAAAAATTAGAAAGGGAAAATTAATTGGTAGGGAATGTCACTCATAAAAGACATGGCAGTGAACCGAATACAAAAAATAAAAACTCATACCCGCCCAATTGTTATTCACTTAAAGGAATAGGGATATTCACGCTTCGCTTCGTTCTATGCCCCGGCCCTGCCAGATTGGTCTAGTGGAAGGGACTAGTCACTACAAAGTAGCGGACTCAGGTTCGAATCCCTGTTGGGAAAGGTTCCCACATTATGTGCCCGACGCGCCTCGAAAGGGACTAAACCCTTGGGAAACCAAAAAAAAAAAAGTATGGTTATGCAAAGCACTACTAACTTAATAGTTCAAATACAATAAAGTATGTTGCAACTAAAAACTGAATTCTAAATATCTATGAAAATTCTTCTACTTACTGTGTAAAGTAAAAGGAATAGAGGGAGGAATGGATGAATGGAGAGAAGCACCTTTGACTTTTGCCGCTACAACCACAATTAGTCAATTTTTTCACATTTTGATCCATCTCTCTGCAAAATTATGAGCGATGCTTTCGAGAACACACATGACCTGCCTTAACAAACTCAAAAATCACTCATTAAACAAGCCATTAAAACTCAAAAAATTAATTGAAGAGTGAAATTATTTTGGGGGTAGAGGAATCTCCAAAATCTCAGTTCTGTGTTTTCATTTTTCCGGTTAGTTGAGTGAAAATGAGTATACCGAGAGAAATGGAAGAAGTGGGTGCAGAGGTTGACAACGTGGGTTTGCGGAAAATACAATTTTGTCCTTTCTTTGCCGTTGAAGGTACAATGGAGGAGGCTAAATTTGGGAATATTCAAAATTTGGTATCGTAACTGCTGATATACATGATTGTTGTCGGTTTGGGCCTCTTAGATATTAATAATTACTTCTCTCTCTTTATATTTCAGTTCTTAATAGAGGGTAAGAATGAAAGAATGAGACGAATTTAGGAAATAACTGCCGTTTGTGAGTAGAAAACACCGTTTGTAAGTTATTTCACATAAACTGGAATTTTTTATAAATAAAGAAATTCAAAAAAAGGAGTAAAAAGAATTTCAGTCAAAATTGAACTTTTTGACCAAAACACCCCCTTGAAATAATAGTAAGTTAGATTAGATTAGATTAGATTAGATAGCACCGTTAGGTTATCCGTTATCAAGTATTAATAATGCAATTATTTCATATCATGATTTATTTATTTGACTGTAAAATCACCTCCAACAAGTTATTTTTAACTAAAAAATACAAGAAAAATTATAAATTTTGTTAAAAAAAAAAGCTCCAACAGAGCTCTTGACCGAACAAAAATTATAGGTTTGATCTTATTTATATATAAGAGGCCAAAGTAAATTGTTAAAAACTTATTTTGCATGGAGAGTTGTGCAGAAAATTAAAAAATATATTTAAAATTATAATTCATGTTATTTTTTCAGAATAATAATATTTTAATTTTATATTACTTTCACGAAACATTTAATTTAAATTCATAGAACACGATTATTTACCTTAAATACATACCATTTCTTGAAATTATAATATTTAAAAAATATAATTCATTATTATTATTATTATTATTATTATTATTATTATTATTATTATGATATTAAATAAAAAAATATTATATTATAAATTATTCCTAAAAATAGTTTATTAAATATAAACTAAATGTTGGGGTAAAGTGGTGGTGTTGTTATAACTTATAAGGTAGAATTTTAATATTTAAACGAGAGAATTTCACTTTTCATACCATAATTCAACATACTTTAGGGATTTGATACCACAACTTTTTCTACCGACACATTTGATACTATAACTCAAATCAACTTGACACATTTGATACTTCCGTCAAATTGAAAACGGAATTGTCACGTGATTGTCACGTGGCCGTTAAAACTTTGCACATTTGATACCATAACTTATGTTGACTGATAATTTTACCCCATAACATTTCAGGTTACCAAAAAAGCCCCAAATCTCCAAATTTCGTGACGATTTTAGTCCACATTATTGCCAAATTTCCAAATTGACTCGAATAAGACCACGTGCTGACAAATTTAGAACTTTACACATTTGATACCATTATTTATGTTACTGATAATTTTACCCCATAACATTTCAGGTAACCAAAAAAACCCCACATCTCCAAATTTAGTGACGATTTTAGTCCACATTGTTGTCAAATTTCCAAATTGACTCGAATAACACCACGTGCTGACCAATTTAGAAAATTTTACTTATTTTATTTAAATAACTAATTTAATTTATAAACAATATTAATAAATTAAATAATACATTAACATTAATATCACCAAAATTAAGAAAATATATTCTTTTTAAATATAAAATTTATATAATAGAATTAATATATTTGATATTTATTAAAATAATAAATTATATAATTTAAAACTATTAAATATTTATTTAAATATTAAATAATAAATAATTTTAATTTTTAAAAAAAAAATCCCCCACCCCACCCCACCCCACCCTTCCCCCCTATCCCCGATTCCCAGGCGGCCGGCAGCCTGGGTCTTCTGTCCCAGGCCACCGGCGGCCCGGGACCGAAGATCCCAGGCCGGCAGTGGCCTGGGATCTGAGAACCCAGGCCGACGGCCTGGGTTCTGTTCGGGAATCGGGGGTAGGGGGAGGGGTGGGTTGGGTTGGGTTGGGTTGGGTGGGTGGGGTGGGGATTTTTTTATTAAATTATAATTATTTATTATTTAATTTTTTAATAAATATTAAATAGTTTTTAATTATATAATTTATTATTTTAATAAATATTAAATAGATTAATTCTATTATATAAATTTTATATTTAAAAAGAATATGTTTTCTTAATTTTGGTGATATTTATGTTAATGTATTATTTAATTTATTAATATTGTTTATAAATTAAATTAGTTATTTAAATAAAATAAGTAAAATTTTCTAAATTGGTCAGCACGTGGTCTTATTCGAGTCAATTTGGAAATTCGGCAACAATGTGGACCAAAATCGTCACTAAATTTGGAGATGTGGGGCTTTTTTGGTAACCTGAAATGTTATGGGGTAAAATTAGCAGTCAACATAAGTAATGGTATCAAATGTGTAAAGTTCTAAATTGGTCAGCACGAGGTCTTATTCGAGTCAATTTGGAAATTTGGCAACAATGTGGACTAAAATCGTCACTAAATTTGGATATGTGAGGCTTTTTTGGTAACCTGAAATGTTATGGGGTAAAATTATCAGTCAACATAAGTTATGGTATCAAATGTGCAAAGTTTTAACGGCCACGTGACAATCACGTGACAATTCCGTTTCCAATTTGACGGAAGTATCAAATGTGTCGAGTTGATTTGAGTTATGGTATCAAATGTGTCGGTAGAAAAAGTTGTGGTATCAAACCCCTAAAGTAGGTTGAATTATGGTATGAAAAGCGAAATTCTCTCATATTTAAACTAGTTGTTGGAGTGAAAATATATAATATTGATCATCCCTTAAATTTTAAGATATGAGGTCAGAATTTAATAAGATGGTTGGAGATGACTAACAAAGTAATTGGAAGGGGTGCCGCAACATTTATTTATGGAGGGAAAAACACTTTTCATACCAAACTTTTATCAACTAGACACTTCCCATACCAAGCTTTTTCGAAAAACATATTTCATAGCACAATTTCATAACTTTGGACACTTTCACATTTTCCGTTAAAAATTGGACGAAACAATGCATGTGTGCAACACCCGCCCAAAACAATGCGTGTGTGCAACACCCGCCCATTAACTTCTGAAAAGAGGGGAAAATACTTTTCATACCAAACATTTATCAACTCAACACTTTTCATACAAGCTTTATCAAAATCACATTTCATACCATAATTTCAGAAGTTTGGACACTTTTGCATTTTCTGTAACAAATTAGATGGAATAATGTTCATGTAACATCATAAACAGAGAAGGAAAATCACGTAATGAACACATGTGAATTTCGGGAAGGGGTTGATTGAATTTAGGCAGGGAAGACCTAATTTTTCCCTCCTTCTTATACACTATTTCCCTCCATTTTTTCTCATTCTTACATTCCGTTAATTTCCTGTATCTTTCTTTTTACCAAACCTCCATTAATGTTCTTTCTCTTTTCTGCTACCAAACCATACAACATATTGAGACTAAATATCCCACATTCGTTGAAATTTAAAATTCATAGTTAAGTTCACTTTATAATGTATTTGGCAACCCTCACCTTATAAGCTAGCTTTTGAGGCTGAGTTAGGCCCAAACTATGTGAGTGAACTTAGCCAAAACCATGTGGTGAACTATAATACAACAACAAAAATTCCTCCATTAATTCTTTTACAAGTATACAACAAAAATCAAATAAAGCCTGAGTGAATCTAGCCCAAATCATGTGATAAATTCTAATAAAACAACAAAAAATCCTCCATTAATTTCAATTTATGAGCACCTGATTTTCTCCCTCTGTTTATGAAGTTTTCATCCTATTCTTAATGGAAAATACAAAAGTGCCCAAAGTTTTAAAATTGTGGTGTTGGTCCCAAGTGGTCAGAAGAGGTTTAGAGGGGGGGGGGGGGGGTGAATAAACCTCTTTAAAATTTTCTTCAAATTTAACTTCAAAACTTTTGCTCTTAACTGAACAGACTAAGCTGATCAGATTAGTTATTAACAGTTCTGTTCGCGAACAAATCTTTGAACAGTCTTGTTGACCACTCGTCTGATTAATACTTAGCTGATTTGCTAAAATCAGTTTTAATACTTAGAGTACTTGCAGCGGATTTTCAAAGTGTTTTTCACAAGTAATCTTAGTAGTTTGAAAGATGTTTCCCCAGTTTTATAAACTCCTTTTTAATTCTTTTTCAAACAGTTAACTTAAATGTGTTTTTATGCAAACAGACAATATGCAGGTTTTAAAAGCGATGTAAAAACACAAGTAATTTTTATAGTGGTTATATGGATTTGAATATCCTTTAGTCCACTCTTCCAAGTCACACAGATCTTGGGTTATACTATAATCACAAAGTTTACAGTATACTCTGCTTGCGTCGAACAACAAATGAAACGACCACAAGTTCGCAATAGGAAATCACACAGAAGACCTATTCTCTGAAGTTTGATCACTCACAAAGATGGATCACAACTCCGCACAACACTCTTGTTTACAAAATCACTCAGAAGATGTATTTTTCTTGATTCTTCAACTCTGCTTTCGTCAACAAATGACTCAGCTGATGAGTGAGCTGTTCTTGAGACTTAAAGAATTTTGCTTCGGAAATTTCTCTCAGAAAGTGTGTTGCTTGTTTCTTCTTCGTCTCTTTCAGCTATTTATACTTGAGGATAGAAAAGTGTCCGTTGAAGAGAGACAAAATTCAAATTCCTCGAGTACTGGTCCTTAAAATCCGCGAACGGCTCTTTTGCAGTCTGTCCGTACTATGAACAGTACTATCCTGCAGGCAGCATTAAATGCACCCAGCTGATGCGAAGCATTTCTTCAATCATTTGTCTTTAATAACCTTGTACTTCAGCATTTATTACTCCAAGGGGCATTTATTACCGTTGGGAACACTTCATGATCTTCTTTACTTGGCTGACGAAAGTACACGTCTGATGGCGAACTCGGCTGATCTCAAACTTGAACAAATCTGATTTGAGTCGGCTGATCTTCATCAGTCTGATAACTTTACTTCAGCAGATCAGAAGTCTTGGACCTTGAAACTTTTGACTCTTCTGATGTCTTCTTTACTTAGTCAAAATTTCTTCTAAGGGATCATCAGCTAAGTTACTCCATACTTAGCCAATCTTGAAGTTTTGGAATCCTTCAAAACCTCCCTTTACAAATTGTCTTCAGAGCCTTCATCTTCATCCTTATCCAACAATTTCCCCCTTTTTGATGATGACAAAACTTCAGCTAAGTACCTGTTAAATACCTAAGCTAAAGAATGTAATCCTCAAAATTTTCTGAGATAGAAAAAGTTTATTGGATTGAACTTGACTTTTCATTAATATTGAAAAAGAGTTACAGTGTACAAGTTCATCAGATGAGATTTCTGAAGAATAGATAGAAGTTAACTGATTACAATGAATTTTAAAATTTCTAACTATCAGCTTCTTCATCTGATCCTTCAAGCTCTTCTATATACTCATAAGATGACTCTTCGTCATCTTCGTCTTCATCAACTTCTTCTTCCAAGATTGCTTTGGCAGCTTCCATCTTTTCTTTAAGTTGCTGTTCTCTGATCAGCTCCATTGCTTTCTTGGCAGATTCAGTCTCCTTGTACTTGGTAGTTTCTTTTTCAATCTTTTCTTCTTCTTCTACCTTTCCAAGATTTTCAGTCTTGTCAGCCGTGTCTTCAGTTTCCTTGGCTTCAATAGTTGCTTCAGCAGTTTCCTTAGCTGTTTCCTCAGTTTCTTCAGCAGCAGGTTCCTTAGCTGTTTCTTCTTCAACAGCAGCAGGTTCCTTAGCTGTTTCTTTTTCAACAGCAGGTTCCTTAGCTGTTTCTTCTTCAACAGCAGGTTCCTTAGCTGTTTCTTCCCTTTTATCTTCCCCCTTTTTGTCATCATCAGTTTTGATGACATCAGAAGGTGCAACAGCAGGGTTGAGCGCAACTGTTGGAATCTTCACTCCAGCACATAAAGCTTTTAGATTCTGATTTACAACATCGTGACTAGCTGTAAGATTAAGAATATCAGTGCTGATGATGTCAGTCTTGTCATTGAAGTAGTCAATATTCAGATTGACAGTTGCAATTTCATCTTGTACGGATTGTACAACATTTCCCACTTCATTCAGCAACCCTAGATTGACTTCCTTTTCTTCTTCACTGACTTTGATGAAGGTTGCAGTCAGATCAGCGATCTTGTGTTCAGCTCTTGTAAGTGCAGCATGAAGATGATTAACATCGATCTTCACATCCTCCACATTTCTGTTCATTTCAGTCAAGCTATTCACTAACTGCAAGGAATGATCTTGAGGAATGGGAATACTTGTGATTTCAGTCTTGATGATCTTTTCTGTAGACTGTTGCACAGTTTCCAGCTGAAGCTTATTTGATTCTGTCAATTCTTCCTTAAGCTCTGTCTTCAGCTCCTCTTTAACCTTCAACAGCTGCTTTTGATGCTTCTCTTCCAGTTCCCTTAGAGAATCTTCCATCAACATCTGGAAAGCTTCCATCAGTGATGAGTGTTCATCACCTGATGAAGCAGAAGCAGCAGTTTCATCCTTTTCTTCATTTTCCTGGTGGACAGGAACTTCTTCCATCTTTTCATCCTGATGATCTTCAGAATCCTCAGCTTTCCACTCAATGGCTAAGGGTTCATCAGTAATCTTTTCAGCAGACTTGTCAGTGGCCTGTTCAGCAGACTTGTCTTCATGCTGGTCAGCAGACTTATCAGCAGTCTGATCAGCAGACTTGTCTTCAACAGTTTGATCAGCAGGCTTGACTTCAGGCTTGTCCGCAGGTTTGTGTTCATCAGTAACGTCGTCGTAGAACAGATTAGTGATGGTTCCATCATCATTGAAGCATGTTGTCTGTCTAATCTGTCGTACAATAATCCAAGGGTTAACAAAGGCATTGTTTCCCTTAGGAATTTCATAGAATGGTTGCACTTCCTTGCCAAAAATGATTTGCTGGATGCTTGGCAGCAGTGGCAGGTCACTTGAACAGCCTTGCTGATACTTTGACTTTTTAGCCCATCTTTTCAGGGCAGCCATAGTAGCAAACTTAATTGCTCTTTCAGTAGCATCTTCAGACTTTTTCTTCTTCTCAGGCAAAGTGCTTTTAATTTTCTTGGCCTCCTCCAATGCAAAGCCTTTTGCATAACTATGCATGACATCTCTTACATAGCTGGGATCAAGGGCCTTTTGAATGGAGTTTGTCTTCAGCCAAGTCAGAACCCAACGTTCTTCATCAACCAACTCCTTCATGCTTTGAAGTTCTGCTATTGACTTATTCAACCTGTTGTCTCTCCAACTGATGTATCTTGGTTTCTCCTGGTTGAACAGAGTCCTTAACATTAGCTTTTGATCATAGTAAGCTAGAGACTTCTCAAACTGCTTGAAAAGCTCCTTATCAGCATATACTATCTCAAATGCTTTTCTGACTTCAAACTTGTCTTTGGACTTGACTTTGGGGGCAGGCAGTAGGATCTTTTTCTTGTCTTCTTCCTCATTCTTGCTTTCTCCAATCTTGATGCCACCTCCATGGACAGGTCCATAAGCATCAACTTTGCTTAATTCAATCACCATAGCCATTTCAGCATCTTCAGCAGCTTTTCTTTCTGCCTCAGACATGTGCCTTCTGGCTTCATCCTTAGCTTCTTGAGCTTTGCTTAGCTCAAGTGCTTTCTTTTCTTCAGCTTCCTCCAGCTTCCTCTGTTCAGCTTCCTCCCTTGCTTTCTTGTCAGCTTTGGAAACTTTCTTTTTCCTTAGCACAAATTTTCTTTTCCCTTTATCAGCAGGGGCTGGTCCAACAGATGATATAGGATCAGCAGCTATAGGATGGATGATTTGGACATCTGGATCTTCTTGAGGTTGAGCAGCCTCAGCAATTGGTGCAGATTGAGTAATCTGTTGCTCATCAGCTTTGTCAGCAGTAGAAGCTTCAACAGCTTCAACTGGTCTTTCAGCAGATTCTGGACTTGATCTCACCAAGTCCACCAACTCAGTATCTTTCTCTATGAAGGACATCTGCTTCCTTGCAGACTTCTTGGTTCTTCCTTCACGGTAGATAGGAGCATCTGTATCTCTCTGTTGGCTTCTTGTTCTTTTAGAGACACTTTCAGCAGGCTTCTCTGCTGATGGAGTTCTTGATGGTGATGCAGGGGATCCAGTCCTTACATCAGCAATTATGTTCTCAATGATCTTAGTGGCTTCAGTAGCAGAAGTCACTTTCTCCATCTGCTTTGCTTCTTTCTTTTTAGGCGCATCAGCAGCCTTCTTCTTTTTAGTCTCAACAGCCAGGCTAGCTGTTTTGACTAATCTTCTTGGTCTTTTGGCAGGGACTTCCTTCTGTCCCTCATCATCAGCTTCCTCAGGCTCATCAGCCTTCCTCTTCAGAACCGGCAGATATTTGTTCATGGCCTTAGATTTGTGAATCTCCTTGCCATTCGTCATAGTACAACCCAGTTTGGTCAGCAGATAACTGATCGTAATCCTGTGGTTGGTGTGAGGACCTTTTCCCTTCTTGTCATCCAGGAAATCAGCTAAGATGTACCATACTATGATGGACCAGTTGACTTCCATTTCATAGTAAATGGCAGCCATGATGCTGAACCTCTTCATTGTAACAGCATCCAATGAGAAAGTGCAATTTTCAATCAGTTTTGATACCATATCAGCCATCCGCTGATATTCATCCCTCAGTTGCTTCTTCCTTATGTTTCCAGAAAACACTTCTCCCTCTTTGGCGCAGATCGCCCAGAACTGTTGGTGCTTGTCCTCCGTCAGTATGGTGACGTCATGTCTTCCACTGTTAGGAAGCCCAAACGTCTCATGAAGAACAGTAGGAGTGATGGTGATAGATTTGTCTCCCACTGTAGCCTTAATCTCCAGTGAGTTGTAGTCAGCTTTCGCCGTGTTGTAATACTCCATCACCTGGTCAGTCCAGATAACTCCTTCGTGATTTTCCATGAAATTTACCAGCGAAGCAGCTTTGAACTTTTCCAGCAGTTCTTTCATCAGATCCGTACCGGATTGGTAGTAGGAACCATACACGAGATACATCCCTTCAGCAGCCATTTCAGATCTGTAGAAGTTAGAAAGAAAACAGAGAGAGTTTTTGCAGAAAGATTGCTCAAAATTCTCACAAGTACTTTTGAAATTTTAGGGTGCGTAAAGAATGACTCGACTGATCAGATGAGGATTTATAGAGTTGAGGTATGTCGGTTTCCGTGATAACCGCCAACCGTTAGATCCGTTTTTCTGTCAGTGATGATCGTGTGGCTTCTGTTACGACCTTTCAAATTCCAAAGATATTTTACTGAAGAGCGGGAAGATGTACCGCCCGACAGCTATTTATAAAAGCGTGTTTTGAATAAAACGTTTTGCACATCTCGCTTTTATTTAAGTAATCAGATGAGTATAATAAACACTTATCTGATGGACTACTGTCCTGATGACAATGCTGTTATCAGAGAATGCCAATAGCTGATAACCTTCCTCAGCTGTTTGTCAATCCAGCTAGATAAAATAGTCTTGATCTTCGATAGTTAAGTCTTCTGTTGAAAACATAACTTCAACTAACTGTCATTAACAAATTTCATCTTTAATTCAGAAGTACCGCTAGTCTTACACGTTCCCCCTGAGTTTAAGAATTCATAAGTTAACTAGTCTGTTGAAAGTTAATCCTTGAAGATAAGTGAGATGAGTAAGCTGTTGAACTCCAGTCTTCTGATGAGTTCCCCCTCAGCTTATGCATCTAATTTTAATAATCCCAGTTCAGCTCTTAGAGTTGAAAACCTTGTCTCGCTTAGAGGTTTTGTGAAGATATCAGCAATCTGATTTTCAGTAACACATATTCTATCATGACGTTTCCTTTCTCCACATGATCTCTAATAAAATGATGTTTGATCTCAATATGTTTAGTCCTTGAATGACTTGTAGTATTCTGAGTAAGTGAAATTGCACTTGTGTTGTCACAGTAGATTGGAATTCCACTGATCTTGATGTTATAATCTTCTAGTTGATGCTTCAACCAAAGTATCTGTGCACAGCAAGCTCCAGCAGCTATATATTCAGCTTCAGCAGTAGATATAGAAACTGAAGTCTGTTTCTTACTCATCCATGAGATCAGACGACTACCTAAGAACTGACAGGCACCTGTTGTGCTTTTTCTGTCAATCTTGCAGCCTGCAAGGTCAGAATCTGAATATCCAATAAGCTCAAATCCAGACTCTCTAGGGTACCACAATCCCAATTCTTGAGTGCCCTTAATATATTTCAATATCCTCTTGGCAGCTAAGAGATGAGATTCTTTGGGGTTTGATTGGAATCTTGCACAGACCCCAACAGAGTACATGATATCAGGTCTGCTGGCTGTTAGGTATAACAGTGACCCAATAATGCCTCTGTATTTGGTTATGTCTACTGATTTGCCATCTTCATCTTTATCCAAACGAAGACTTGTAGACATTGGAATTGTAGCAGTAGAGCTAGTTTCCATACCAAATTTCTTGAACAGATCCTTTGTGTATTTTGCTTGGCTGATGAAAATTCCATCAGGCAACTGTCTAACTTGCAAACCAAGAAAATAATTAAGTTCTCCCATCATGCTCATTTCAAACTTGTTCTGCATCAGCTTTGAGAACTTATCACACATCTGTTGATTTGTTGAACCGAAAATAATATCGTCCACATAAATTTGCACAAGCAAAATATGTTCTTCCCATTCAATAGTGAACAAGGTTTTGTCAACTTTACCTTTGCGAAATCCTTTAATTAAAAGAAAGTCAGATAAAGTATCATACCATGCTCTTGGAGCCTGTTTCAGTCCATAAAGAGCTTTCTTCAGACGATATACTTTGTCCTCTTCTTGATAAACTTCAAATCCAGGAGGTTGTTCAACATAAACTTCTTCTTGCAATTCTCCATTGAGAAAAGCTGATTTCACATCCATTTGATAGACTGTGAAATTCTTATGAGCAGCGTAGGCAAGAAAGAGTCTGATTGCCTCTAGTCTTGCTACAGGTGCAAAAGTTTCATCAAAGTCAATGCCTTCTTCTTGGCAGTAACCTTTGGCCACTAGTCTTGCTTTGTTTCTGGTGACTTCACCATCTTCATTCATTTTATTCCTGAATACCCACTTAGTGCCAATGACTCTTTGATGACTTGGTCTAGGAACTAAGTACCAGACTTCATTCCTTTCAAATTGATTTAGCTCCTCCTGCATAGCTTCAATCCAGTTGGAGTCACTGAGAGCTTCTTCAATCTGTTTGGGCTCAATTTGAGATAGAAAACTAGCAAACATAGCATCTTGTGCAGCAGCTCTTCTTGTTTTCACTCTGTCTAAAGGATCACCAATCACTAACTCTGGTGGGTGATTCCTGAGCCATCTTAGATCAGGTTGCAAATCATAATGTTGTCCTTTGTCTTGATCTTGCAACACTACTGTTGGAGATACAGTAGTAGTCTGTTGAACGTTTGCCGTCTGTTGAACAGTCTCTGGTCTGTCAGCTGTTTGCAACTCGTCTGTTAGACAATCAGCTCTGTGATTTTGAACAGCACTTGAGTTATCAGCTGAGTTGAGATCAGGTAGTATGATGGGTACATATTCTTCATTTCTTCCAACATTCATCTTCTGTAAATCAGTAGACAGATCTTGATTCACATTTTGATTCTTTTCAGAAGATTGACTTGGCTCATCAAATACTACATGAATGGATTATTCTATTAGTAATGTTCTTTTATTGAAAACTCTATAAGCCTTACTAACAGATGAATATCCTACAAAGACAGCTTCATCAGCCTTTTCTGCAAATGCAGTAAGGTGATTTTTACCATTATTTAAAACATAGCATTTACAACCAAAAATCTTAAAGTAATGAATGTTTGGCTTCCTATTGTTCCAAACTTCATATGGAGTCTTGTTTTGGTGCTTGTTGATCATGCATCTGTTTTGGGTAAAGCATGCTGTATTTGTTGCTTCTGCCCAAAATCTTTGAGGCAGTTTAGCTTCAGCTATCATAGTTCTGACAGCTTCCTTTAGTGTTCTGTTTCTCCTTTCAGCAACACCATTCTGTTGAGGGGTTCTGGCAGCAGAGTACTCATGATGTATTCCTTTGATACTACAATACTCTTCAACAGTAGAGTTTGTAAACTCTGTCCCTCTATCTGATCTGATCTTCAATATTTTGATACTCTTCTCATTCTGGATCAGTTCCATCAGATTTGTAAGATGTTCCTTGGTTTCACTTTTCTTCTTCATGAAAATCACCCAAGTATATCTTGAATAATCATCCACAACAGCTAGGCAGTATTTCTTTCCACCATTGCTGACTGGATCAATGGGTCCAAATAAGTCCATGTGTAGCAGCTCCAATATCCTTCCAGAAGATTGGTGCTTCTTGCTTTTGAACGATGACTTGATTTGTTTACCCTTCTGACAGGCGTCACAGAGCTTATCTTTGCTCATGACTGTTTTAGGAATCCCTTCTACCAAATCATTCTTGATCAATCTGTTGATGGTCTTGAAGTTTAAATGATTCATCCTTTTGTGCCACAGCCAACTAACTTCACTTGGTGCAGATGCAACCAAACAAACACTTGAATTCTTGTCAGCAGAATCCCAGTCGACTATGTAGATATTTCCTTGTCGTCTTCCAGATAAAATTACCTTCTTTGTACCAATCTGTTCGACAAAGCACTTATCTGTTGAGAAGATGACTGAATATCCCTTGTCACAAAATTGACTTATGCTCAGCAGATTATATTTGAGGCCTTTGACATATGAGACGTCAGATATCTCTATGTTTCCTCTGATTAATCTTCCTTTAGCCTTAATCTTGCCTTCTTTGCTGTCCCCAAAAGTGACTTTTGGACCATCCACAGCAACTGCATCTGTCAGCTCATGTATGTTTCCACACATGTGTCTTGAACATCCACTGTCCAAGTACCATATCTTCTCTACTTTACTCCTACTCCTAATCCTATCCTACAAAACAAAGATAAAATTGTTTTAGGTACCCTTATTGAGAGGGTCCTGAAGGATTAGTTCCACCTTTGACAACCCAAGACGTTGAACTCTTAGGCTTCTTAGGTTTCTGAGTTTTCACAGGAGCATGAACAGTTTTATTTTCATCATAATTATCAGATAAGTCATGTTGATGATCAGTATGATAAGAATAATGTTCATAAGCAGGGTAAGGTGCATGATATGCAGGATATGCATGCATTAGATGAGCAGGGTAAGGTGCATAGTAACTAGGAAATTGAGATGCATGATACATAGGATGATATGCAGCAGGTTGCACATAATATGACTCATTTCCATACCAAGCATTTTGATTTTTCTTGTTCTTATGCTTCTTTGGCTTACTAGGTGCTTGCTTAACTTGTTTAGACTTAGCTTTACCACTAGTCTGATTGACTTTAGCTTTATCAGCAGACTTCTTAGGACTCTGCTGTTTGGTCTTACTAGTCTTATTTCCTACACTAGGCTCTTTGCTCTTTTTAGCCTTAGGAGATTTCTTCTCCTTTAATTCTTTCTCAGGTGAAGTAGGTCTAGCAGTTTGAACATACAGAATGACCTTGCTATTGTCAGCTGATATGAATTTTTCAGTATGGTTCAACTCTTGCTTATCCTGTTCTAAAGGCATCTTCTGTTTACTAGATGTATGCGTTGATGCAGCAGATGATTTCTCATGAGACTCGATAATCTTTTCAAGTTCCATGATTTTTCCTTTATAAACTTCACATTCAGCTTTCAGAGACTCATGTTCTTGCTCAAGCTGTTTGTACTCGACTGATTCTTTTGGCTTTTCAGCTTTAAGTTTCAGTGAGTTATTTTGCTCTTTTAGCAAGCTCATCTCTTCCTTAAGCTTAACAAATTCTCCAGCAATCGTAGTATTGTTCAACATCATTTGCTCTAGAGAATCAAACAGTTCATTATTTTGAGGAGTTACCTCATCCTCAGAGTCATCAGATTCCTTAGCCATCAGGCAGAGGAGAGCAGGTTTCTCTTCATCAGAAGATTCTTCATCAGACGTGTCTGAATCTGAATCAGATGAGTAGACAGCAGCAAGCTTTTCTGCTTCAGCTACCATTGCTTTTCCTCTTTGATGCTTTCTTTCCTTTCTGATTCTCTTCTCTTCCTCAGTGTATTTCTCTGCTTTTGGATATGGACAGTCCCTGATGAAATGTCCCAATTTCCTGCAGTTATAACACATTAGTTTTGCTTTGTAATCATCTTTTTCTTGAGAAGAAGAGTTTGGTTTAGAAGTAGAAGCAGCATGATTGTATTTGTTTTTCATCTTTCTCTTATAGAACTTCTTGAAGTTGTTCATCAATAATGCTACGTCTCCAGCAGTGTACTCCTTCTTGTTGAGTAGAGATGCTTCATCAGATGAGTCCACATCTTGACTTATGTGTGCTGGTCTCCTGGTGTTTTCAGCAGCAACTAAGGCAGCTGTGGGTCCTGAAGTTGAGGTTTCTTCAATACCCATTCTAGGCAGTTTATACTCGAATGCCTTGAGTACGGAAAACAGCTCTGTCAGAGAAATCTTCCCCAGATCTCTTGATTCTTCCATAGCTATCACCTTCATGTTGAACTTGGGGGGCAGGGCCTTTAGAACTCTGACGGTGATCTCCTTGTCAGTAAAGGTCTTTCCCAGCTTAAGAACTTCATTCAACGTTCTGGTAAACCTGGTATCCATCTGATCAATGGTCTCTCCAGATTTCATCTTGAAGTTGTCCAGCTTCTCCAAGGCAACACTGAGCTGATGCTCTTTGATGGCATCGTTTCCTTCACTCATGTCACGAACCTTGTCCCACATCTCCTTTGCAGTTTTGCAATGTTTGACCTTGTCAAACCGATCATTATCCAGGGCTTTGGTCATGATGAAACGGCCAATTTTATCCAGATTGAACAGCTTTATCTCCTCGGCTGTCATCTCTGTCAGATCTTTTTCCACCACCATTTCAGCTTCATCTACTATGATGGTCTTGGTGAATTTGAATGGACCTTTAATGATACATGTGTACATGTTGTCATTATAGGCAGCAAGGAAAATCTCCATTCTGATTTTCCAGTCCTCAAAGGACATACCAGCAATGTGGGGAACATGACTGATACAATCCATTTTTCAAAAAGTTTTGGTTTTTCAAAATATGCTCTTTTGAAAAAGTTTGAAAACCTTTGAAAAACACTCGGATCAAGCTCGTTGATCAGGCAGCTGATTCAAATGAACCACCCGCTCTGATACCACTTGTTGGTCCCAAGTGGTCAGAAGAGGTTTAGAGGGGGGGGGGTGAATAAACCTCTTTAAAATTTTCTTCAAATTTAACTTCAAAACTTTTGCTCTTAACTGAACAGACTAAGCTGATCAGATTAGTTATTAACAGTTCTGTTCGCGAACAAATCTTTGAACAGTCTTGTTGACCACTCGTCTGATTAATACTTAGCTGATTTGCTAAAATCAGTTTTAATACTTAGAGTACTTGCAGCGGATTTTCAAAGTGTTTTTCACAAGTAATCTTAGTAGTTTGAAAGATGTTTCCCCAGTTTTATAAACTCCTTTTTAATTCTTTTTCAAACAGTTAACTTAAATGTGTTTTTATGCAAACAGACAATATGCAGGTTTTAAAAGCGATGTAAAAACACAAGTAATTTTTATAGTGGTTATATGGATTTGAATATCCTTTAGTCCACTCTTCCAAGTCACACAGATCTTGGGTTATACTATAATCACAAAGTTTACAGTATACTCTGCTTGCGTCGAACAACAAATGAAACGACCACAAGTTCGCAATAGGAAATCACACAGAAGACCTATTCTCTGAAGTTTGATCACTCACAAAGATGGATCACAACTCCGCACAACACTCTTGTTTACAAAATCACTCAGAAGATGTATTTTTCTTGATTCTTCAACTCTGCTTTCGTCAACAAATGACTCAGCTGATGAGTGAGCTGTTCTTGAGACTTAAAGAATTTTGCTTCGGAAATTTCTCTCAGAAAGTGTGTTGCTTGTTTCTTCTTCGTCTCTTTCAGCTATTTATACTTGAGGATAGAAAAAGTGTCCGTTGAAGAGAGACAAAATTCAAATTCCTCGAGTACTGGTCCTTAAAATCCGCGAACGGCTCTTTTGCAGTCTGTCCGTACTATGAACAGTACTATTCTGCAGGCAGCATTAAATGCAGCATTAAATGCACCCAGCTGATGCGAAGCATTTCTTCAATCATTTGTCTTTAATAACCTTGTACTTCAGCATTTATTACTCCAAGGGGCATTTATTACCGTTGGGAACACTTCATGATCTTCTTTACTTGGCTGACGAAAGTACACGTCTGATGGCGAACTCGGCTGATCTCAAACTTGAACAAATCTGATTTGAGTCGGCTGATCTTCATCAGTCTGATAACTTTACTTCAGCAGATCAGAAGTCTTGGACCTTGAAACTTTTGACTCTTCTGATGTCTTCTTTACTTAGTCAAAATTTCTTCTAAGGGATCATCAGCTAAGTTACTCCATACTTAGCCAATCTTGAAGTTTTGGAATCCTTCAAAACCTCCCTTTACAAATTGTCTTCAGAGCCTTCATCTTCATCCTTATCCAACAATTTCCCCCTTTTTGATGATGACAAAACTTCAGCTAAGTACCTGTTAAATACCTAAGCTAAAGAATGTAATCCTCAAAATTTTCTGAGATAGAAAAAGTTTATTGGATTGAACTTGACTTTTCATTAATATTGAAGAATATTACAATGCAAGTTCATCAGATGAGATTTCTGAAGAAATAGATAAAGTAAACTGATTACAATGATATTTCAAGTTCTAACTATCAGCTTCTTCATCTGATCCTTCAAGCTCTTCTACATACTCATAAGATGACTCTTCGTCATCTTCTTCTTCATCAGCTTCTTCTTCCAAGATTGCTTTGGCAGCTTCCATCTTTTCTTTAAGTTGCTGTTCTCTGATCAGCTCCATTGCTTTCTTGGCAGATTCAGTCTCCTTGTACTTGGTAGTTTCTTTTTCAATCTTTTCTTCTTCTTCTACCTTTCCAGGATTTTCTTCAGTCTTGTCAGCAGTGTCTTCAGTCTCCTTGGCTTCAATAGTTGCTTCAGCAGTTTCCTTAGCTGTTTCTTCAGTTTCTTCAGCAGCAGGTTCCTTAGCTGTTTCTTCTTCTTCAACAGCAGGTTCCTTAGCTGTTTCTTCTTCTCAACAGCAGGTTCCTTAGCTGTTTCTTCTTCTTCAACAGCAGGTTCCTTAGCTGTTTCTTCCCTTTTATCTTCCCCCTTTTTGTCATCATCAGTTTTGATGACATCAGAAGGTGCAACAGCAGGGTTGAGCGCAACTGTTGGAATCTTCACTCCAGCACATAAAGCCTTGAGATTCTGATTGACAACATCGTGACTAGCTGTAAGATTAAGAATATCAGTGCTGATGATGTCAGTCTTGTCATTGAAGTAGTCAATATTCAGGTTGACAGTTGCAATTTCATCTTGTACGGATTGTACAACATTTCCCACTTCATTCAGCAACCCTAGATTGACTTCCTTTTCTTCTTCACTGACTTTGATGAAGGTTGCAGTCAGATCAGCGATCTTGTGTTCAGCTCTTTGAAGTGCAGCATGAAGATGATTTACATCACCCTTCACATCCTCCACGTTTCTGTTCATTTCATTTAAGCTGTTCACTAACTGCAATGAATGATCTTGAGGAATAGGAATACTTGTGATTTCAGTCTTGATGATCTTTTCTGTAGACTGTTGCACAGATTCCAGCTGAAGTCTATTTGATTCTGTCAATTCTTCCTTAAGCTCTGTCTTCAGCTCCTCTTTAACCTTCAACAGCTGCTTTTGATGCTTCTCTTCCAGTTCCCTTAGAGAATCTTCCATCAACATCTGGAAAGCTTCCATCAGTGATGAGTGTTCATCACCTGATGAAGCAGAAGCAGCAGCTTCATCCTTTTCTTCATGTTCCTGGTGGACAGGAACTTCTTCCATCTTCACATCCTGATGATTTTCAGAATCCTCAGCTTTCCACTCAATGGCTAAGGGTTCATCAGCAATCTTTTCAGCAGACTTGTCAGTGGCCTGTTCAGCAGACTTGTCTTCATGCTGGTCAGCAGACTTATCAGCAGTCTGATCAGCAGACTTGTCTTCAACATTTTGATCAGCAGGCTTGACTTCAGGCTTGTCCGCAGTTTTTGTTCATCAGTAACGTCGTCGTAGAACAGATTAGTGATGGTTCCATCATCATTGAAGCATGTTGTCTGTCTAATCTGTCGTACAATAATCCAAGGGTTAACAAAGGCATTGTTTCCCTTAGGAACTTCATAGAATGGTTGCACTTCCTTGCCAAAAATGATTTGCTGGATGCTTGGCAGCAGTGGTAAGTCACTTGAACAGCCTTGCTGATATTTTGACTTTTTAGCCCATCTCTTCAGGGCAGCCATAGTAGCAAATTTAATTGCTCTTTCAGTAGCATCTTCAGACTTTTTCTTCTTCTCAGGCAAAGTGCTTTTAATTTTCTTGGCCTCCTCCAATGCAAAGCCTTTTGCATAACTATGCATGACATCTCTTACATAGCTGGGATCAAGGGCCTTGTGAATGGAGTTTGTCTTCAGCCAAGTCAGAACCCAACGTTCTTCATCAACCAACTCCTTCATGCTTTGAAGTTCTGCTATTGACTTATTCAACCTGTTGTCTCTCCAACTGATGTATCTTGGTTTCTCCTGGTTGAACAGAGTCCTTAACATTAGCTTTTGATCATAGTAAGCTAGAGACTTCTCAAACTGCTTGAAAAGCTCCTTATCAGCATATACTATCTCAAATGCTTTTCTGACTTCAAATTTATCCTTGGACTTGACTTTAGGGGCAGGCAGTAAGATCTTTTTCTTGTCTTCTTCTTCATTCTTGCCTTCTCCAATCTTGATGCCACCACCATGGACAGGTCCATAGGCATCAGTCTTGCTCTTTTCAATCACCATAGCCAGTTCAGCATCTTCAGCAGCTTTTCTCTCTGCTTCAGACATTCTTCTCCTGGCCTCATCCTTAGCTTCTTGAGCTTTGCTTAGCTCAAGTGCTTTCTTCTCTTCCATTTCATCTTGTTTCCTTTGTTCTGCCTCCTCCCTTGCTTTCTTATCAGCTTTGGAAACTTTCTTTTTCCTTAGCACAAATTTTCTTTTGCCTTTATCAGCAGGGGCTGGTCCAACAGATGATATGGGATCAGCAGCTATAGGATGTATGATTTGAACATCTGGATCTTGTTGAGGTTGAGCAGCCTCAGCAGTTGGTGCAGATTGAGTAATCTGTTGCTCATCAGCTTTGTCAGCAGTAGAAGCTTCAACAGCTTCAACTGGTCTTTCAGCAGATTCTGGACTTGATCTCACCAAGTCCACCAACTCAGTATCTTTCTCTATGAAGGACATCTGCTTCCTTGCAGACTTCTTGGTTCTTCCTTCACGATAGTTTGAAGCAGCTGTATCTCTTTGTTGGCTCCTCGTTCTTTTAGAGACACTTTCAGCAGGCTTCTCTGCTGATGGAGTTCTTGATGGTGATGCAGGGGATCCAGTCCTTACATCAGCAATTATATTCTCAATGATCTTAGTGGCTTCAGTAGCAGAAGTCACTTTCTCCATCTGCTTTGCTTCTTTCTTTTTAGGCGCATCAGCAGCCTTCTTCTTTTTAGTCTCAACAGCCAGGCTAGCTGTTTTGACTAATCTTCTTGGTCTTTTGGCAGGGACTTCCTTCTGTCCCTCATCATCAGCTTCCTCAGGCTCATCAGCCTTCCTCTTCAGAACCGGCAGATATTTGTTCATGGCCTTAGACTTGTGAATCTCTTTGCCGTTCGTCATAGTACAACCCAGTTTGGATAGCAGGTAACTGATAGTAATCCTGTGGTTGGTGTGAGGACCTTTTCCCTTCTTGTCATCCAGGAAATCAGCTAAGATGTACCATACTATGATGGACCAGTTGACTTCCATTCCATAGTAAATGGCAGCCATGATGCTGAACCTCTTCATTGTAACAGCATCCAATGAGAAAGTGCAATTTTCAATCAGTTTTGATACCATATCAGCCATCCGCTGATATTCATCCCTCAGTTGCTTCTTCCTTATGTTTCCAGAAAACACTTCTCCCTCTTTGGCGCAGATCGCCCAGAACTGTTGGTGCTTGTCCTCTGTCAGTATAGTGACGTCATGTCTTCCACTGTTAGGAAGCCCAAACGTCTCATGAAGAACAGCAGGAGTGATGGTGATAGATTTGTCTCCCACTGTAGCCTTAATCTCCAGTGAGTTGTAGTCAGCTTTCGCCGTGTTGTAGTACTCCATCACCTGGTCAGTCCAGATAACTCCTTCGTGATTTTCCATGAAATTCACCAGCGAAGCAGCTTTGAACTTTTCCAGCAGTTCTTTCATCAGATCCGTACCGGATTGGTAGTAGGAACCATACACGAGATACATGCCTTCAGCAGCCATTTCAGATCTGTAGAAGTTAGAAAGAAAACAGAGAGAGTTTTTGCAGAAAAATTGCTCAAAATTCTCACAAGTACTTTTGAATATTTAGGGTGCGTAAAGAACGACTCGACTGATCAGATGAGAATTTATAGAGTTGGGGTATGTCGGTTTCCGTGATAACCGCCAACCGTTAGATTCATTTTTCTGTCAGTGATGATCGTGTGGCTTCTGTTACGACCTTTCAAATTCCAAAGATATTTTACTGAAGAGCGGGAAGATGTACCGCCCGACAGCTATTTATAAAAGCGTGTTTTGAATAAAACGTTTTGCACATCTCGCTTTTATTTAAGTAATCAGATGAGTATAATAAACACTTATCTGATGGACTACTGTCCTGATGACAATGCTGTTATCAGAGAATGCCAATAGCTGATAACCTTCCTCAGCTGTTTGTCAATCCAGCTAGATAAAATACTCTTGATCTTCGATAGTTAAGTCTTCTGTTGAAAACATAACTTCAACTAACTGTCATTAACAAATTTCATCTTTAATTCAGAAGTACCGCTAGTCTTACACGTTCCCCCTGAGTTTAAGAATTCATAAGTTAACTAGTCTGTTGAAAGTTAATCCTTGAAGATAAGTGAGATGAGTAAGCTGTTGAACTCTAGTCTTCTGATGAGTTCCCCCTCAGCTTATGCATCTAATTTTAACAACCCAGTTCAGCTCTTAGAGTTGAAAACCTTGTCTCGCTTAGAGGTTTTGTGAAGATGTCAGCAATCTGATTTTCAGTAAACACATATTCTATCATGACATTTCCTTTCTCCACATGATCTCTAATAAAATGATGTTTGATCTCAATATGTTTAGTCCTTGAATGACTTGTAGTATTCTGAGTAAGTGAAATTGCACTCGTGTTGTCACAGTAGATTGGAATTCCACTGATCTTGATATTGTAATCTTCAAGTTGATGCTTCAACCATAAGATTTGTGCACAGCAAGCTCCAGCAGCTATATATTCAGCTTCAGCAGTAGATATAGAAACTGAAGTCTGTTTCTTACTCATCCATGAGATCAGACGACTACCTAAGAACTGACAGGCACCTGTTGTGCTTTTTCTGTCAATCTTGCAGCCTGCAAGGTCAGAATCTGAATATCCAATAAGCTCAAATCCAGACTCTCTAGGGTACCACAATCCCAATTCTTGAGTGCCCTTAATATATTTCAATATTCTCTTGGCAGCTAAGAGATGAGATTCTTTGGGGTTTGATTGGAATCTTGCACAGACCCCAACAGAGTACATGATATCAGGTCTGCTGGCTGTTAGGTATAACAGTGACCCAATAATGCCTCTGTATTTGGTTATGTCTACTGATTTGCCATCTTCATCTTTATCCAAACGAAGACTTGTAGACATTGGAATTGTAGCAGTAGAGCTAGTTTCCATACCAAATTTCTTGAACAGATCCTTTGTGTATTTTGCTTGGCTGATGAAGATTCCATCAGGCAACTGTCTAACTTGCAAACCAAGAAAATAGTTAAGTTCTCCCATCATGCTCATTTCAAACTTGTTCTGCATCAGCTTTGAGAACTTATCACACATCTGTTGATTAGTTGAACCGAAAATAATATCGTCCACATAAATTTGCACAAGCAAAATATGTTCTTCCCATTCAATAGTGAACAAGGTCTTGTCAACTTTACCTTTGCGAAATCCTTTAATTAAAAGAAAGTCAGATAAAGTATCATACCATGCTCTTGGAGCCTGTTTCAGTCCATAAAGAGCTTTCTTCAGACGATATACTTTGTCCTCTTCTTGATAAACTTCAAATCCAGGAGGTTGTTCAACATAAACTTCTTCTTGCAATTCTCCATTGAGAAAAGCTGATTTCACATCCATCTGATAGACTGTGAAATTCTTGTGAGCAGCGTAGGCAAGAAAGAGTCTGATTGCCTCTAGTCTTGCTACAGGTGCAAAAGTTTCATCAAAGTCAATGCCTTCTTCTTGGCAGTAACCTTTGGCCACTAGTCTTGCTTTGTTTCTGGTGACTTCACCATCTTCATTCATTTATTCCTGAATACCCACTTAGTGCCAATGACTCTTTGATGACTTGGTCTAGGAACTAAGTACCAGACTTCATTCCTTTCAAATTGATTTAGCTCCTCCTGCATAGCTTCAATCCAGATTGGAGTCACTGAGAGCTTCTTCAATCTGTTTAGGCTCAATTTGAGATAGAAAACTAGCAAACATAGCATCTTGTGCAGCAGCTCTTCTTGTTTTCACTCTGTCTAAAGGATCACCAATCACTAACTCTGGTGGGTGATTTCTGAGCCATCTGAGATCAGGTTGCAAATCATAATGTTGTCCTTTGTCTTGATCTTGCAACACTACTGTTGGAGATACAGTAGTAGTCTGTTGAACATTTGCCGTCTGTTGAACAGTCTCTGGTCTATCAGCTGTTAGCAACTCGTCTGTTAGACAATCAGCTCTGTGATTTTGAACAGCACTTGAGTTATCAGCTGAGTTGATATCAGGTAGTATGATGGGTACATATTCTTCATTCTTTCCAACATTCATCTTCTGTAAATCAGTAGACAGATCTTGATTAACATTTTGATTCTTTTCAGAAGATTGACTTGGCTCATCAAATACTACATGAATGGATTCTTCTATTAGTAATGTTCTTTTATTGAAAACTCTATAAGCCTTACTAACAGATGAGTATCCTACAAAAACAGCTTCATCAGCCTTTTCTGCAAATGCAGTAAGGTGATTTTTACCATTATTTAAAACATAGCATTTACAACCAAAAATCTTAAAGTAATGAATGTTTGGCTTCCTGTTGTTCCAAACTTCATATGGAGTCTTGTTTTGGTGCTTGTTGATCATGCATCTGTTCTGGGTAAAACATGCTGTATTTGTTGCTTCTGCCCAAAATCTTTGAGGCAGTTTAGCTTCAGCTATCATGTTCTGACAGCTTCCTTTAGTGTTCTGTTTCTCCTTTCAGCAACACCATTCTGTTGAGGGGTTCTGGCAGCAGAGTACTCATGATGTATTCCTTTGATATTACAATACTCTTCAACAGTAGAGTTTGTGAACTCTGTCCCTCTATCTGATCTGATCTTCAATATTTTGATACTCTTCTCATTCTGGATCAGTTCCATCAGATTTGTAAGATGTTCCTTGGTTTCACTTTTCTTCTTCATGAAAATCACCCAAGTATATCTTGAATAATCATCCACAACAGCTAGGCAGTATTTCTTTCCACCATTGCTGACTGGATCAATGGGTCCAAATAAGTCCATGTGTAATAGCTCCAATATCCTTCCAGAAGATTGGTGCTTCTTGCTTTTGAACGATGACTTGATTTGTTTACCCTTCTGACAGGCGTCACAGAGCTTATCTTTGCTCATGACTGTTTTAGGAATCCCTTCTACCAAATCATTCTTGATTAATCTGTTGATGGTCTTGAAGTTTAAGTGATTCATTCTTTGTGCCACAGCCAACTAACTTCACTTGGTGCAGATGCAACCAAACAAACACTTGAATTCTTGTCAGCAGAATTCCAGTCGACTATGTAGATATCCCTTGTCGTCTTCCAGATAAAATTACCTTCTTTGTACCAATCTGTTCAACATAACACTTATCTGTTGAGAAGATGACTGAATATCCCTTGTCACAAAATTGACTTATGCTCAGCAGATTATATTTGAGGCCTTTGACATATGAGACGTCAGATATCTCTATGTTTCCTCTGATTAATCTTCCTTTAGCTTTAATCTTGCCTTCTTTGCTGTCTCCAAAAGTAACCTTTGGACCATCCACAGCAACTGCATCAGTCAGCTCATGTATGTTTCCACACATGTGTCTTGAACATCCACTGTCCAAGTACCATATCTTCTCTACTTTACTCCTACTCCTAATCCTATCCTACAAAACAAAAATAAAATTGTTTTAGGTACCCTTATTGAGAGGGTCCTGAAGGATTAGTTCCACCTTTGACAACCCAAGATGTTGAAGTCTTAGGCTTCTTAGGTTTCTGAGTTTTCACAGGAGCATGAACAGTTTTATTTTCATCATAATTATCAGATAAGTCATGTTGATGATCAGTATGATAAGAATAATGTTCATAAGCAGGGTAAGGTGCATGATAAGCAGGATATGCATGCATTGGATGAGCAGGGTAAGGTGCATAGTAACTAGGAAATTGAGGTGCATGATACATAGGATGATATGCAGCAGGTTGCACATAATATGACTCATTTCCATACCAAGCATTTTGATTTTTCTTGTTCTTATGCTTCTTTGGTTTACTAACAGTTTGCTCATTAACAGACGACTTAGTTTTCTCACTAGTCTGATTAGTCTTAACCTTATCAGAAGACTTCCTAGGACTCTTCTGTTTGGGTTTACTAGTCTGTTTTCCTACACTAGGCTCTTTGCTCTTTTTAGCCTTAGGAGATTTCTTCTCCTTTACCACTTTCTCAGATGAGGTAGGTTTAGAAGTTTGAACATACAGAATGACCTTACTATTGTCAGCAGATATGAATTTTTCAGTATGATTCAATTCTAATTTATCCTTTTCTAAAGGTGTCTCCTGTTTACTAGATGTAGACATGGATGCAACAGTTGACTTATCATGAGACTCAATAATCTTTTCAAGTTCCATGATTTTTCCTTTATAGACCTCACATTCAGCTTTCAGAGATTCATGCTCTTGCTCAAGCTGTTTATACTCTGCTGATTCTTTAGGCTTTTCAGCTTTAAGTTTCAGTGAGTTATTTTGCTCTTTTAGCAAGCTCATCTCTTCCTTAAGCTTAACAAATTCTCCAGCAATCGTAGTATTGTTCAACATCATTTGCTCTAGAGAATCAAACAGTTCATTATTTTGAGGAGTTACCTCATCCTCAGAGTCATCAGAGTCCTTTGCCATCAGGCACAGGAGAGCAGGTTTCTCTTCATCAGAAGATTCTTCATCAGACGTGTCTGAATCTGAATCAGATGAGTAGACAGCAGCAAGCTTTTCTGCTTCAGCTACCATTGCTTTCCCTCTCTGATGCTTTCTTTCTTTCTGACTTTCTTCTCCTCTCAGTGTACTTTCTCTGCTTTTGGATATGGACAGTCCTGATGAAGTGTCCCAATTTCCTGCAGTTGTAACACATTAGTTTTGCTTTATAATCATCTTTTTCTTGAGAAGAAGAGTTTGGTTTAGAAGTAGAAGCAGCATGATTGTATTTGTTTTTCATCTTTCTCTTATAGAACTTCTTGAAGTTGTTCATCAATAATGCTACGTCTCCAGCAGTGTACTCCTTCTTGTTGAGTAGAGATGCTTCATCAGATGAGTCCACATCTTGACTTCTGTGTGCTGGTCTCCTGGTGTTTTCAGCAGCAACTAAGGCAGCTGTGGGTCCTGAAGTTGAGGTTTCTTCAATACCCATTCTAGGCAGTTTATACTCGAATGCCTTGAGTACAGAAAACAGCTCTGTAAGAGAAATCTTCCCCAGATCTCTTGATTCTTCCATAGCTGTCACCTTCATATTGAACTTGGGGGGCAGGGCCTTTAGAACTCTGACGGTGATCTCCTTGTCAGTAAAGGTCTTTCCCAGCTTAAGAACTTCATTCAACGTTCTGGTAAACCTGGTATCCATCTGATCAATGGTCTCTCCAGATTTCATCTTGAAGTTGTCCAGCTTTTCCAAGGCAACACTGAGCTGATGCTCTTTGATGGCGTCGTTTCCTTCACTCATGTCACGAACCTTGTCCCACATCTCCTTTGCAGTTTTGCAATGTTTGACCTTGTCAAACCGATCATTATCCAGGGCTTTGGTCATGATGAAACGGCCAATTTTATCCAGATTGAACAGCTTTATTTCCTCGGCTGTCATCTCTGTCAGATCTTTTTCCACCACCATTTCAGCTTCATCTACTATGATGGTCTTGGTGAATTTGAATGGACCTTTAATGATACATGTGTACATGTTGTCATTATAGGCAGCTAGAAAGATTTCCATTCTAATCTTCCAGTCCTCAAAGGACATACCAGCAATGTGGGGAACATGACTGATACAATCCATTTTTCAAAAAGTTTTGATTTTTCAAAAATATGCTCTTTTGAAAAAGTTTGAAAACCTTTGAAAAACACTCGGATCAAGCTCGTTGATCAGGCAGCTGATTCAAATGAACCACCCGCTCTGATACCACTTGTTGGTCCCAAGTGGTCAGAAGAGGTTTAGAGGGGGGGGGTGAATAAACCTCTTTAAAATTTTCTTCAAATTTAACTTTAAAACTTTTCTCTTAACTGAACAGACTTCAGATAGATTAGTTAACAGTTCTGTTCGCGAACAAATCTTTGAACAGCTTGTTGACCACTCGTCTGATTAACTTAGCTGATTTTGCTAAAATCAGTTTTAATACTTAGAGTACTTGCAGCGGATTTTCAAAGTGTTTTTCACAAGTAGTCTTAGTAGTTTGAAAAATGTTTCCCCAGTTTTATAAACTCCTTTTTAACTCTTTTTCAAACAGTTAACTTAAATGTGTTTTTATGCAAACAGAAAATATGCAGATTTAAAAGCAATGTAAAAACACAAGTAATTTTTATAGTGGTTATATGGATTTGAATATCCTTTAGTCCACTCTTCCAAGTCACACAGATCTTGGGTTATACTATAATCACAAAGTTTACAGTATACTCTGCTTGCGTCGAACAACAAATGAAACGACCACAAGTTCGCAATAGGAAATCACACAGAAGACCTATTCTCTGAAGTTTGATCACTCACAAAGATGGATCACAACTCCGCACAACACTCTTGTTTACAAAATCACTCAGAAGATGTATTTTTCTTGATTCTTCAACTCTGCTTTCGTCAACAAATGACTCAGCTGATGAGTGAGCTGTTCTTGAGACTTAAAGAATTTTGCTTCGGAAATTTCTCTCAGAAAGTGTGTTGCTTTTTCTTCTTCGTCTCTTTCAGCTATTTATACTTGAGGATAGAAAAATGTCCGTTGAAGAGAGACAAATTCAAATTCCTCGAGTACTGGTCCTTAAAATCCGCGAACGGCTCTTTTGCAGTCTGTCCGTACTATGAACAGTACTATTCTGCAGGCAGCATTAAATGCAGCATTAAATGCACCCAGCTGATGCGAAGCATTTCTTCAATCATTTGTCTTTAATAACCTTGTACTTCAGCATTTATTACTCCAAGGGGCATTTATTACCGTTGGGAACACTTCATGATCTTCTTTACTTGGCTGACGAAAGTACAGTCTGATGGCGAACTCGGCTGATCTCAAACTTGAACAAATCTGATTTGAGTCGGCTGATCTTCATCAGTCTGATAACTTTACTTCAGCAGATCAGAAGTCTTGGACCTTGAAACTTTTGACTCTTCTGATGTCTTCTTTACTTAGTCAAAATTTCTTCTAAGGGATCATCAGCTAAGTTACTCCATACTTAGCCAATCTTGAAGTTTTGGAATCCTTCAAAACCTCCCTTTACAAATTGTCTTCAGAGCCTTCATCTTCATCCTTAATCAAACAATCAACCCCCTTCTACAAAATATGTCTTCAGAGCCTTCATCTTCGTACCTGTTAAATACCTAAGCTAAAGAATGTAATCCTCAAATTTTCTGAGATAGAAAAAGTTTATTGGATTGAACTTGACTTTTTCATTAATATTGAAGAATATTACAAGCAAGTTCATCAGATGAGATTTCTGAAGAAATAGATAAAGTAAACTGATTACAATGATATTTCAAGTTTCTAACTATCAGCTTCTTCATCTGATCCTTCAAGCTCTTCT